>OX453273.1:43910117-44127617 GCA_949710005.1 Ricordea florida
ACTGAAAGCGAGGCTTTTCCACAGCGCAGAGCATTGTGGTCCGCTGAAAGCGAGGCTAAAAACTACGGCAAAAACTTGATTTTGCCTACCTTTCTTTTAAATTTTGATCATGAATTGCTCCTCCGCTCGCTGTGCTCGCTCCGCAGCAAATATACATATATAAAAACTCTCGGCTCGATTTACACGGCGGGGCCAGACCACCCCTCATATGTGTGTTCATTGCGTGGGTACATTTTTTTCACAGCATTGTGGTCCGCTGAAAGCGAGGCTAAAAACTACGGCAAAAACTTGATTTTGCCTACCTTTCTTTTAAATTTTGATCATGAATTGCTCCTCCGCTCGCTGTGCTCGCTCCGCAGCAAATATACATATACTAGAAATACGACTCCCGCAAAACCTCGCGAAGCTAGTTTGTAAAGGACTCCTAATGGTTTTTCCTATGAGGTATAAAACCCCAATTTACGTATTTACTTATTATTATATTATTTTTACTTTTTGTACTTTCTCATTTTTGCAATTATCATGATTATTATTATCATATTATTATCATTATCATTTTTAATATTATTACTGGTATTGATATTATTATTAGTATTGTTATTTTTTATGTTTAACATAATATACTGTTATTGGGTTGGGGTGTATGTCCTAATCTGGGAAAAGGTATTGTTCCTCTACAACTACATGCAATTCTGTTTTTCTTGTGAATAGGGTTTGTATCATAGGAAGTAAAAATTACTCAACTCTGAACAATACCATTTCTTCTTTTAAGCTTAGAATCTAGTCATGGTTGCCACAGCCATAAGATCTTTAAATTTCCTGACTTTTCCCTGACAAATGTAAAATTTCCCTTACCAACTAAATTAGAAAAGTCACAAATTAGTCCTGGTAGTGACCTCCAACCTCCTCTCACAACCAACCTCTCCACCCATTTATTTAATATGCTTTCAGAAAGTCACATACAGTGTACGTGGATTGATAGTTTCTTACGATAACCAATTCATGGAAAAAGGATTGATTTTCTTGGAAACCCAAAATCAGCTTGTCATTTAATTCTACCAATCCAACACATTTCATGTCACATTCTTGACCACACCAAACCAAAGCTGAATTGGCAAGAAATAAATTAGTAGTATTAAATTTCACTTTTCCCTGACTTGATTTGAAATTCCCTTACGTTTCACTGACCTTGAAGAATTTTTGCCCTTACCATTTTCTGACCTGTGGCAATCATGCCAGTGCAGTCATTTGTCCATACAGTTAGTGTGGAAAATCATGATTGAAAGCATAGGGCATTTAGGAAACTTCAAAGACTTGTTATTACATACAGCACCCTTGCAATGAATACATAAAACAGCAAACAGAAAAACAGCTAAAACTTTTAGCATTTCAAACTTTAGTTTCTCCCTTGTAGAGTTTTTCCAATGTAAAAGGTCAACTGCATATTGTGGTTGTTATTAAATATTTGTATTTGACATCATTAAAATGAATTAAACAGCATTAAGGAAAAAGGTTAAGATGTTGTCTAATTTTGCAAATTAGGGCTTAAATTAACTTTTCATTTGTGGGAAAAGGGTGGGTGCTAAGAGAGTAATTCCCAGGAATGCATGGAACTCAAAGGTAAAAACCCATTTTGAAATGGCTATGGAACTTGTCTGTCCCAACGAAACTTTTTAATTACGTAATACATATATGTAGCAAAGAAATAGAGCAAAGAGAAATACTACTCAGAAGTCCGTAACGACATCTGCTTTATTTACAAATAATTGCATTGAACAGTGATATTATTGCAGAACCGGTAACTTATTGTTTGGTATCTATTCTGTTGAAAATGCTGAACATAACTGCTACATCAAACAAATCTACAATATATTTTCACTGTTGCAATGATATCAGATCACATAATTCCTCGCGAAGCGAGGCCGAAGGCCGAGCGTAGCGAGGTTACTAATCGTGTCGGTTCCGGTCAGACCACGTGGCTCGCAAGCCCGAGTAAATCGAGCCGAGAGTTTTTATATATGTATATATATATATATATTTATATATATGTTTATATATATCTATATTTTAAAGGTGTCCGTTCGCAGGCCAGGTTACCTGGCAATAGTAACGCACTTGAGAACGCTGAATTTCCGCCATTATTCGGTGATGCCTTTTTGAAAGTAATGTAAATTTTGTGGAAACCGATTTCACTCGTCCTGGAAGTACATCCCAGCAAGGTGATCTCCAAGATATTCAAGAAATATTAGCACGAGATCGTCGCCGAGTAAGTTCGAATACCGTGAAAATCAACACGAGGAAAGCACGACTCAAAGCAGGGATAGAGAAACGACAGCAGGGAGAATAACAACAGAAATCGCAGCCAAGACAACAACTGCTCGCTCCAGAAAAAGGCAAACGAAACAGCAGGGAAAATGACCAGGAATTCAATCAAGTTAGTTTTGAATTTGAATGTGTTATTGATAGAAATACAGGACATGAGTGAACGATTACATAACGAAATATATTGGTGTACTACATTTAGCCAAACGACTTAGAAGGGACACCGAGTAAGAACGACTTCAACGATTGGAGATGTCTCTGGAAAATAATTCTATTAGTCTAAAACCGGAATCGGAAGACGACCAACAGATTACAAGAGAATGTAAATAGGTATTTTTCATAATAAAACGATAGCGTTTCCAGTTTGAAGTAATTTCCAACACAGAGAGTTGCAGTTGTTATAGCAATCATTTATAACGATGTGATCTGATATCATTGCAACAGTGAAAATATTGTAAATTTTCTTGATCTAGCAGTTATGTTAAACATTTTCAACAGAATGTATACCCTGTGTCACTATAAAGTACTGGTTCTGCAATATTATCAGTGATCAATGTGATCATTTTAAAATAAAGCAAATGTGATTACTGAATTCTGAGTAGTATTTCTCTTTGCTATATATATATATATATATATATATGTATGTATTCTCTGATTGAAAGGTTTCAATAATATTGTGTAGAGACAAGTTTCATAGCCTTTTCACAATGGGTCAGTTTTACCTTAGAGTGCAATGACCCCCCCCCCCCCCCTGATAATATTGCTATCTAGAACCCCTGCCCTTTTTTCACAAATGAAATGTTAATTCAAGCCTTAATTTGCAAAGTTAGACATAACATATTAACTTTGTTACTTTCTGCCGTTTACTTTATTTTTATGTCAAATATCAATATTTCATAACAACCACAACATGCAATTAACCTTTTACATTGGAAAAACTTTATAAAGAAGAAAATAAATTTTGTAATGCCAAAATGTTTATGATCTTTCTCATATATTCATTGCAAGTGTGCTGTATGTAGTAACAAGTGTTTCAAGTTTCCTAAATGCCCTATGCTTTCAATAATGATTTTCCACACAAACTTTCTAGACAAATGACTGCACTAGATTCTAAGCCTTTTAGAAGAAATGGTATTGTTTGGAGCTGTTTTGATTACTACCACCTCTGATGGAAAGCCTATTAAGAAGATTTTTGTATTGCTTTTAGTAGTAGAGTAACAATAACTTTACCAAGATTAAGACATGAATCCCACCCCATAAAAATATATTATGTTTAACATAAAAAATATAACAATAATAATATCAATACCAGTAATAATAATAGTAATGATAATAATAATGATAATAATATAATGATAGTTCTTCTCGTTACTATATGTCATTGGTTACAGTTCAATACCTCTGGCTGCCATGACTTTTTCGATGAAATACCGTCCTTATATTAAATCTTTCTTCTGCAGTTTTTATAATAGAAATTTTCATATATTCAAAATAATGTACTATTCTATGGTTGGGTATGGATATTTTGCCTGTTTCTGTAACAGCACAATTAAACTTTCATGTGGTATATACTTTTGACTGATTGATGTTGATTTCACATTATTTTTTTACAGGAGTACGTAGTGCAGCAATCTTTTTGAACATATTAAGAGTTCAATAACTCTTTCTTACATGTATTGTTTTTATGATATGACCTAAAAATAGCACAACCACATACTATACAGTGGGCACTCACTATTACCAAACCTTTATTCAAAGCTTTTGTAGAATCCAATTGTTTTACCCCAACTTGTTGATATGGCATCTCTTTTGAGGGAAGAGGAATTTTTCTATCTACCACTGGGGGTACCATTGCAACTGGAAAGAGTACACACATTAAAACATGCACTATTCATAATGCTCTCAATTGTGGTTACCCGGGAATGAAATAATGACTGCAGTAGACAATAAAATATCTAATCAGAAGATTCTTCTTACAATGAATCTCATGCAATTATAACCAAAAAAACATAAACAAAAAATAATTGGAGCGTTCAGCTCATCCTCTGTGTAAGAACATATTGTGTTCAAAAGTGATGTACAACAAAGAAGACAAAGCAGTAGAGACTAAGAAAATAAAACTAAAGAAAAAAAACACAGGTTTTTACACCGTGGTAAACACAAGCATTCATATCAACTCTTCAAGATTTCACCTGCAAAAGATTTACAATCATTTTCAATTTGTGTTAAGTGAATATTATTGTGATACTTCATCGACTCTGTATTCCCTGTCAAGATAATAAATAATTTTACGTCTATTCCCTCTGGTGCAATCTCAGTGGCAGTGAAAGAGCTAAATGAAGGTCAATTTTTAAGCACTGTGTTGAGCGGTATACTGATCATGTAATTTGCACCAGGTGTCACTAATTGTGTACCAAACACAGCATAAGAAATAAAATAATGGGGATTACGCTAATATAAAAAATAAAATATATAATATAAAAAAAAATAAAGAATAAAATATGAAAGCATTGTGACTTCTTCAAAAACTAGCTTCGCGAGGTTTTTGCGGGAGTCGTATTTCTAGTTATAAATAATTGCTATCACAACTGCAATCTCTGTATTGGGAATTTCTTTCAAATGGAAGGCAAACGTTTCACTACGAAAAATACCTACTTGCATTCTCATTGCAGTATTAATACTACGTGACTGTCATCTTTCATTTCTTTGCGGTTGGTTTCTGTTTCCCCTTTCCTGGCACTTTTTTCACGACGATATGGTAATCTGTTTTGTCGTTCGTCTTCTGATTCTGGCTCCTACTCCGTGTACCGGCACAGATGACGTAAAACAAAGCCAGACAATAACAAACATGTTACTGAATAATTTTACACACAATGATGAAACAATGCGCTACGTCATCTGTGCCGGTACACGGAGTAGGAGCCCTGATTCTGTCTGCATGCTGGAAGTCGTTCCTACTCGGTTTCCGTTCTAAGTCATTTTGCTAAATTTTGTTCGCCAATTTCGTTATGTAATCGCTTGCTCATGTCCTGTATACCTAAAACGAGTCTTTGTTTCTATCCATAACAAATTCAATATCCAATCTAACTTGATGGTAACTTGATGGTATTCCTGGTCCTTTTCCTTGCTGATTCCTTTGTTTTTTTTGAGCGAGCAGTTCTTGTCTTAGCTGCGATGTCTCTTGTTATCGTCCCTACCGTCGTTTCTCAATCTCTGCTTTGAGTCGCCGCTTCCCGTGTGCATTTTTTGCGGCATTCAAACTTACTCGACGACGATCTCTCACCATTCTTTCTTGTATATGTCGGAGATCTTCTTGCTGGGATGTACTTCCAAGACGAGTGAAATCGGTTTCCACAAAATTCGCATTATTTTCAAAACATCATTCAAGGAATTCGTAATGTCGGAATTTCACATGGAGTAATGTTGCCAGGTAACCTGGCCTGCGAACGGACACCTTTAAAATATAGATATATATAAACATATATATAAATATATATATATATATACATATATAAAAACTCCCGGCTCGATTTACTCGGGCTTGCGAGCCACGTGGTCTGACCGGAACCGACACGATTAGTAACCTCGCTACGCTCGGCCTTCGGCCTCGCTTCGCGAGGAATAAAAACTCTCGGCTCGATTTATAATTACTCGGGCTTGCGAGCCACGTGGTCTGACCGAAAGCGACACGATTAGTAACCTTCTTTCGCGAGGAATTGTTTCAGACTGACGAAGGCTTTCCTAGATTGCGTGTTTTTTTTCCTTTTGTTTTAAAAGAAGGGGATATCTTTCCCAGGACAAAAGATATTTTACAGCGTCGCACTTAATACGCAATGCCACAACGCAGATCGAGCTGGCTTCTGGCGTCTGCGGAATCTTTTTGCTTTCCCGCTTGATCATTGCAATTCTATTTGGTTACACTAAATCTACTTAGAAGACTGAAAACCCTGCCCTCATTCTAATACCAGTGACCCAAGGTTTTTCAAGTGACTTCATCTTGTCACAGTCAAACTATAAATGTACGAGAACGACTTATAAATATTTTAATGTTTAAAGCGTTGATAAGAGGCCTCATGTGGGAGACCAAAGTATAAACTAACTCCGGTGAGCTTATGACCTAGCTCCAATGAGTTGAAAAACCCGAGTTTTAATCTAATCCGTCTTAGCTGACCAAACTTATGAAAATAATTTATACCAGTGCTTAAAAAGATTTACAATTAGGATCGCACGTCTTTAAAACAGAGTGTTTATTCTCTGCACAGGCATATCAAGTTTTCAATTTTGTGCGATACAAATTGAACGCTCGGAACCCATGTCATCAGCAATTTGCAACAGTATCAAATTTGATTGATAAACATGCCGAACGAATTTACTGCTAGAAGTGTATAGAATGATCTTATCCACAAATATAAGAAGATTAGATTGTTAAGACAACAAGATAATGTTTGCATAATTCAGAAAATCATGAAGTGAGATTATCTCGTTAATTTTCATGCGATGATTAATTAATTGCTTTACCGAATTTCGCCAAGACCAGCCCAAACCCCATGCAACTTAAGCACGCTGTACATGTGCGAGGGCTTCTATTGTTCAATTCTTCGTGTTAACACTGGTTCTCTCTGCGACAAGTGCGTTAATTGTCTAATGGGAAGGAAGAAAAAGATCTCTTCGGTATACATAACGTTCCTCGGTGGCTAAAAAAAATTGGACTGCTATAGCTCGTCGTATTTTCACCTGTGTTGATATCTCGGCTGAGTGGTGACGGCTTGATTCGCGGACAAAAATGGCTAAGGCGATAGAGAGATTGATGTTTTATTGGGTTCTCTGCTTCCAGTTAGTGGGTAAGTTCGTGATTGCTGCGTCTGAGAATGTAACATTGGTTCGTAACGCTCATCATTTTGGTATGCCACGCTGTTTTGATAACGAGTAGTCCAAACACAGTGATCACTTCAACCCTAATTTTAGTAGCGGGGTAAAAGTTTTCCTTCTAAGTTTCTCTGTCTACTGAGAGACAATTCCAATTTTGATCTTGTCCCCATTCAAAGCTTGAACCTTTTGATGGCAAATAATAAAATACATTGACAATTAAACAAGTTTTATTACATTGGGAAGAGAAGCTTTTATTTAGTTTTAATCTCTACACAACCAAATGAATCTTTGATTTGGAGACAAAGGAAATTTTCACCCTTTTTACTTTCGATTCACGAACACAATCTCAGCAAACTACCGCTATATTCTATTTCTCTTTTTTAATTTTTTATAACTTTTGACTGGTACTTTTTATATCACCAGTACCACAGATTGTTGAAACTATGTCTTTCTTATTGGCAGCTGCAAACAATGAACACTACGAAGAATTGGAGAGATTGCAGCGAAACTTGTTCTCTAACTACACCAAAAACATCATTCCACAAAGACTCAAGACAGTCGCAGTGAAAGTAAAGTTTGATTTGGCACTTAACCAAATAATTGATTTGGTAAGCATTTTGCTTTACATACGTACAAATTCGAATATAAGTGATAAATGTTTATTCTAAATTCATTTTTGGCAAAATTCCAAAGAAGTTCGTCAAAATATTAGTTGACTGATTTCGTTCCTTCAAAATATGCACTCCGCGCAAAAAGTTGCTTTTGTTTTTACGTGAGACTACAAATGAAGTTAAGGTTGAACTAGAGATATTCTCTTGAAATACAAAGCAAGACGACAGGATATCTTCAACGTTTGCATTCCCAACGAAGAGTTGGCATTCTAGTACTGTTGAATTTTATTTTTCGACTGGTTTCCTGGTTTTGTTATTGCAGTGAATGTAAGTATTAATAATACATTGAAGTGGTACAAGTGAAAGTAGGTTATGATAATTAACCTGATTAAACATGCTGCGTTCTTGGAGAAATCTTTAATTAACAATATCAGTGTGGGAATACACAAACAACAAACCAGTTCAGTGTGAACGCTTTCTCGCCATATTTTCAAAGTGTTCGGAAAATATTGTTTTACGTTGGCCTATTGCATATCAACATATCGCGATAAACTAGCTGACGAAACCAACTAATTCGAATACCATTTTCAAATCTCTTTGCAAGCGTATGGAATAGAACAACAAACAGTGAAATAAATAAAGACACTCTCATGTGCGTTAATGTAAACATGAGATGAACACGAGGTATAGCTCAGCATGTCTTGCTCGGTTAATCCCTAAAAGTCTATATTTTTTTCAAGTTGTACAAAGGAGAGCAAAAATACAAAAAGTCAACTGTACTCCCAAAAGAATCAGTTTAAATTCCCACCATGTTGTCATGCTTATCAGTCTTTGATTAAACCAGTGTTTTCTCCGGGAGAAATTATCTAGTTAGATCTAAATTGAGCGAAACAACCTAACTTATTCCGCTTTTTATTCAGTCCTTTCTCGATATTTATAACAACGAACTTTAGGCCTTTTTTCAGTACACTGAATTGTGTTAGCGCAGTTTTATTAGTCTCTTTACTGACGTAATTGTAAATTTGGCGCTCATTTTTTCTTCCATGGCCTCACCAGTAGTAACAACGCAAACAGTTTTACTATATTTTGTGGAAACTTGAAAATTAAATGTTTTCCGTAACACCACAGGGGCTATATATATTCAGTTTGACGGGTGCATTTTTTCAGAAAACAGTCATCAATCAAAATGTTAAAATGTATATATGCAGAAAAAGAGGCTTTTTTATCTTTAAATATCATAAGTCGCCCAAAGTCATCATTTAGGATTTCCTTTCTATTGGCGACAGTTTCAGACTAATTTCCATACCACAAAACAAAGGTATCTTGTTTTACACGAAATTCTTGATTTTAACCACCGAGCAATAAAACGGTCAGGACAATCACGGCAGGAATTGAACTAGCGAATTGTGAGGTCTTGTTTATACGCCTGGAAAGGAACGTAGTAAATGAAAAGATCAGCATTTGGCGACAAGCTAGAGGTCAAGTTCAAATACGCTTAGCTTCAATTCTACGCGGAAAGCGCGCCTCATTGTGTACATAAGTTTACGCCTAAAAGTCAGTAAAATTCACGCCCACATACACGTAAGTCTTAAAAAGCAGAAATGAAAACACTTCATGTCCATCACAACCCAAACGTATTTGTCTATGGACCTCAAAAAGTACTGTCAAAATTTGTTGGATTATTAGTGAACATATAGTACTTTTATGCGTTTCCGTTAGGTATCACGATTTAAGGTTTAAAGATTTAATTGGCGTATAAAGTAGGGTGGTCGGCGAGCTCCTTGAGAAAGACACGCATGTTTCCCAAAGCATAGCAATGCAACAGACGGTTAGTTGAAATCAACTGAAACAGTGTTGCAAATTAACGGTCTTGCTAAACGCGTTATTTTTAGCTCTATAGACCACTCGGAAGCAAGAGGAAGGGAATGTAAGCTTTTCTCGTTTCGTTTAGAACAGTTTCCGTCGTCAGTTACGTGAGAGTGCAAAATTAAAAATGTGAAAATGTATCTTAATAGTCAGATCAAGCTAGGTGCCCCTAGAGCTTAGCAGGGCTGCCTGTGAAGTCTCTAATTGTACGTGCACTAGTGGAAATTTTCTAATGTTTTTGTGATGACCAACTCTGTAATGTTGTTGTGAAGAGCTGATAGATATTTCCCGTATGATCAATTCCCAGGATGAAAGACTGCAGACCATGACTACCATTGTCTGGGTGAGACTGGTAAGGACTTTCAGTCTGGATGCGTTCATCACGTCAAATAATGAAATTCTCACTTCAATCAAGGATCTTTATTGGTTCAGCTTGTCCTCTCCGAGTACTTAATATCCATAATAACCACGCGGCTGAAAAACATTTTACCCTAAGCATTTCACACCTAATAAGGCTGACTTTACAGAACAAGGAAAGATTCACACTAATTCAGAAAAAGACATAACAGAAAATAACAGCTTACGTTACGTAAACATGCGGCCATAAAAAACAAAAATTTACAAATCGTTTTCTGAAAGCAAACCTTTCGGACCATTTACTTTCTCGACCGGAACCTGCGCTCCTTTCCACGTAAATATGATCACCCGTGTTCTCGTAAAGTACTCGTAAATTGGTAACTCCAAATGTTGTGTATAGCAATTTGTTGTCCTAAAGGATCTTCAGTAAAAGCAGTACTAAACCAAGTTCACTGAAAGATGAATCAGCCAGAAAACGTTTCTTTACCATAAGTAGTTATCATAACACTACGGCTGACAGGGCGAGCAAATCAGTGAAACAAATAATGAAAATTTTGAGGGTAAAAAGGTTGACTGAGTATTCCATCATTTGGCTACAGGCGAAACAGAGACAGAGTTTGCCCCGTGGTTCACTGTGTGATAGAACACTGGCCCATGTTGCCTTTTACTCCTATTTTCCCCTCTTAATTTAGTTTTCTCACAGTTTTCTTTTCTTTATCTTTACCCAGTATTGGAGAGACTTCAGGCTTAAATGGAATAGCTCCCATTATGGGGGTATACGATCTTTCGTAACATCTTCTTCAAAAGTATGGCTCCCAGATATAACCTTGTATAACAAGTGAGTAACTGATAGTTCCTGTATTAGAATTTTGTACTGTTGCCACATTAAGTGTATCGCTGTATGAGAGACTTTAAAGAGAACAGAAATTCCGATTACTTTGACAACCTGTGAGAAAAGCTTGCTTTGCTTGGTATGATTTCCAAGACTTACGGTCGGTCGAGCAAACAAACGCTAAGTAAAGTTGCTCAGAAATTGCTTTTCTCTCATAAGATAAATTTTTGAATTCACGCCGCCCTTGATTTAATTATCGCTGTTGAGAAGATACCAAATGGGATACTTTTACGAATCTTGTGATTTGGCTGTGTATCGTAACCACTGTCCTATGTACCACTAACAGGTGGGGAAAACATCAGTGCTTTGAACAAAAATAATATATATATAAGATGAAAATACGGGTCTGTAATCAAAAGTAGCCAGTTTGTTTCTGCTGAGACAATAAGGCCTGAGTTTTTTCAGGCTTTAATTTCACAGCTGCTTAAGTTGTGTACATCACTGCGATGATCAATTAATGTCATTAGATATTACTCCGCAGTTCAAATTTATGGTCTTTCATATATTCATTTGTATTAATAAGGACCTTGAGCAAACCCGACGACGACGCCAAGCTCATCCTCTTTGTAAAAAACCTGTTACGTTCACGAGTGACGTAACAAATAAAACAAAGGAGACAAAACAATAGAGACTACGAAAATAATAGTGAAGAAAACAAAGAAAATAACTTCACAGGTTTTTACACCAAGGTAAGTCCCGACGCTGAGGACAAGAACAGTAAAAATGTGGTTTGTTTTGTCCATAATACTGGAGGCAGGCATGTGTCAGTTTCTTTCCATATAACTTTCAAACGGTACACTTTTCGAACTTTTACCGTGTGCATTTCATTCCAAATTCTTTTAGGAGATTTTGGTGTTGAACAGTCGCATCTTTGAGAAGCCTTCAAATGTAGTCAGTTCACGGTGTTGTTTTGCATAGGACGACAATGAAACTTACCAGAATATAATTTTCACGAGCAGTTTCATTGTGTCGTTCATTAACACTAACAGTTTGTGCCGTTCTTGTCGATGTCGTCGTTCTGTTTTGCTTAAGGTCCGGTTCATTAGCACTAACAGTTTGTGCCGTTCTTGTCGATGTCGTCGTTCTGTTTCGCTTAAGGTCCGGTTCAAACGTCTAACTTTACATGTGCCGAGTCTAAAGCAAATGAGGGAAAACAATAGATTTTTCTCATGTGCATTAGATTCGGCACATGTGAATTTCGACGTTTGAACCCGGCGCGTCTAAGCTACCCTCATTAGGATTTGATCAGACCACTTGTCTTAATTTTAGAAAAGCCTACTCGGCGCTAACCGATTCGTTGGCTAATAAATTAGGAAATGTTTGACTCCTAGTCTTATTGTTTAGCATTGATTTATTGATTGTTTTCTATATCCTTAGCGCTAATGACAATTATGACAAAGAGAAGGAGGAGTACTATGGGTTGACCATCAATTCTAATGGAAACGTGGGATGGTTTTACCCAACCATAATCAAGAGCTCGTGTACTATAGATGTCACTTACTTCCCATTTGACGATCAGGTATAAAATTTATTACAGTATTCGATATAACCAACACTGAATTAACTCCCTAGCATATCATCACGAATCCTGCAATCTGATTGGCTGACCTAGCCTTACCAATACTGTGATAACAACGAGTAGCGAATACACACGCACTTGGACGGAGACATTGTACCTTATAAGTTAAAAAATGAGTCAATATTGGTACGTAAAACATTAATGGTAGTGTTTAAGTTGGTTATTACTAAAAGAATTACACTACTAAAAGAATTATACTACTCGTTCTTGTTCTCTGGTAGTTAAACAGTCAACTCGGTGATTTTCTCCTCGTTGACCATTGATTCATAAAGGGCTCAAAGTCATATTCTAATTTCTAAGTCTTATTCGCCTGACGCGGGTGAGCGCTAGCGAGTAAGGAGAGCCAAATATTGCATTGTGATTCTATACCCGAGCAGGCAAGAGGTGACCATGTTACCCGCCACGCCCAAGGTTTCACGCGCAACGCCGTAGTGACAGCAGCTTTTGATTTAGTTTTTCGTCTGGGCTATCACGTTAGTCACTAATTCTACGTTGGCAAAACGTACGATCAAAATGGTTGCAGTTTTACTGATCTGACATGAACACTCCATTGTCCCAGTAGAAAGCAAGATTAGTTTGAAGGGAACAGAAACTTGAACAAAATGTGACAAAGCCTTGTAGAGAAAAGTACTTTCACAAATCTCAACTTAGATTTTTGCGTTTTTCTTACTGAACCCCAAACTTGATCAATAAGTATGCTAAAGCGCCCGTTAAGATAATTCTTACAATTGAGGATAATTTAACATTGTCGCCCACAAATGAAATCCTTTTACTTTTCTTTCTTTTTTCTCTCATCAGAAATGTGCTTTGAAGTTTGGATCATGGTCATATCACGGCTTGAGCCTGGATATATTTCACAGTGGTCCAGGAGACATAAACGCATTTACTGATAACGGTGAATGGGTTCTTGTTGGAATGCCCGTGACCAAATACATCACAAAGTACCGGTGCTGTCCTGAACCTTACCCATTCATCACTTATCGCATCATAATTCGCCGCCGCACTATGTATTATATCTTGAACTTTCTAACTCCATGTGTTCTGATGTCGGCCCTAACAATCCTGGGTTTTTGCCTTCCCGTGGAGTCTGGGGAGAGAATGAATGTGGGTGTAACCGTACTTCTGTCACTGACTGTCATTCTGCTTTTGTTGGCCGAAGAGCTTCCTGCTACTTCCGAGGTGGTACCGCTGATTTCTCGTTACTACACGCTTACGATGGTGAACGTGTTTATATCGATTGTTTTCACATGTATCGTTCTTACCTTCCACTACCACGCCCCTACTCCCCTACCTGCTTGGATTCGGCTGCTTATTTGTCAATGGTGCGCGAGCGCTTTTCGGGTAAAGAAGAGTGAAGTATGCGCTATGACTAAAAAATTCATTGAAAAAAGACGAATGCGGAGACACTCGCTTGGTGCGCAGCTGTTTAGCACGGACAACTCTGAATCTGCTACAAACCCTTTTATAAACAATGATCATTCGGCTCCACAAGGGACTGCTCCGGTAGTGTCCTATCAGTTAAAAAAGATTGACAATCGCAATCCAAACGTACGAAGAAGAATCAGCCAGCTTCCCAGGCAATCAGAGGCGCTGGATATTCTCGTTGAAAGAACTAAGAAAGACGACGAAAAGGAGCATCATAGAGAAGAATGGCGCTTTGCTGCCAAGGTTCTTAACCGCTTATTTATGTGGATTGTTTTCTTGTTAGTGGTTTTTAACTGCCTCAGTGTCATATTCACTGCTCCGAAAGAAAATCTTAACTAGATAATGAAATGTAGTCATCCGTGTTAAGAGCGGATTCCACTGAACTGCTGCTAATGTTGAAGGGGTATGTTTAACTAGTTTGAGGTAAACATAAGAAGTTGAACATCGACCGACTTTCTTTATTAGAAGTCTCACACATGCCAGATAAGGGACCATTCATTTTTTTATGAGGGAGGGGGACGGGGGGGCTGGTGTGGTTCTAGAAGCACCACTTAAAAATTGCATGACTCCCCTCAGCTTGCCAATTTTTTCACATGACCCCCCCCCCCCTCCCTCCAATCATAAGAGAGAGAAGTCAATTTCGGATTAAAAAATTATGACATAAAGGTTTTGCTAAAATATTTCACATGACCCCCCTTTTCCCTAATTTTATTTCGCATGACCCCCAAATCCCACCAGCCCCCCCCCCCCGTCCATCGTAAAAAATGAACGGTCCCTCGAGCCACTTAAACTCTCGTTCACGCACATGTATAATTTATGCAAACATCTAGCCTAAAATGGAAATAGTCGTACTGTACTACGATATACAAACGTTGTTTTCGTCTCTACGTCACTCTACAAAAGTAAGAGCAATTTAAACACCTCAATGGTGATGGATAACTGACTCTTACCTGAAGAAGTTTGACTACTTTGACAAACTACGGGCTCCGATTTCTTCCGCGAATCACTTTTGTTGTTCACCATTAATTAAATATCTACGCGTAGGTTTTGAGGCAAGTTGTTGAAAATGATGCTGTTCCTAACAGCTTAAATCAATTCTAGTTTATGGATTTAGACATTTCTAGTTTATACTTTGAGTCAAGGTACAAACAGGCTGTCCAAAATCATCGATAAGAAAAAAGACAATTTAATTGTCAGTGACTGCGTCATAGTTAAGATTCAATCTTGATTACTTGGGCTTCACAAGAGGAAACATATTTTCTTCGTTCTCAAAAATCGCTGTCGTTGTCCAAAGGCGCCTGCATGATCCTAATGCGCATGAGCATTATGCGCATGATGGTTTACTGGGAACGATTCTCAAAAGGAAAACTTAGGATTGACTGCACAGGAAGCCCCAGTTAACGCAGGTTTGCATCGAGTAACAGTAACAGTTGTTTACAAAAGAATTTTCATGCATGAGAGCATGAATTGTATTGAGTCAGTCCTCAGTAGTGTTTCCTTGAAAACAACTTGAGTGGTTATAGCGTGGTCAAGGTTTCCTTGTTTTTGCATGGATCTGACTTGAACAGAGATTGTTGTCAAGACTTGTAAAGTAAATTGAACCACTAAATACATAGAAGGAATATTTATTTTATCAGAATAGAAGTGTACGTCACAAAATTACCAGCTCCCTGTTGGCTTGACAGCTCATTTGGTTAGAGCATTGCACTGGTACTGCAAGGTCATGGGATCGAATCCCATTTTAAGCCTGAATTTTAAACCAGCTGCCAAAACATTACGCACGTCGTTAATTTGGACGGCACCCTACCCCCCTCGTTTCCCTGCCACGCCCCAACATGTTTCACATCATATCAGAGAATTTTGGCGATATCAAGCATATACTATACAAGAAGCTACAAGATTGGCCTCAAATATCAGGCGAGATAGGTCCGACAACGTTCAGAGTAGGTCTTGTACACGCTAAGGAGTAAATAAGTAGATATAGCGCCTATCACTATAAAGAAACAATCATGCATTGCTGAGTTCAAAAAGCATAGTTTATTTTTATGTTCTTCGGCGACCATCAACAACACTTTTGGATTTTCATTGTTCATGGCATGTTAATTTTACAAAAAAATGGCGAAGGTGCCTGTCCTTTGGGTACACACATAAAACCAATACGAACGGATATAACGACTCACTCCATTAATTGAGGTAAAACTATATAAATTTCTTTTTATTGAGAAGTTCGATATAAAGTAAATGGTTTGAACCCAGGAGTATCAGTAGTTCGTATAGTGTGATCGTCCGGGTGAGGGTAGTTCTGAAAAGAATTAACTGTTGCTGGTGACCAACAACAGTTTTCTTTTCAGAACTACCCTGACCCAGACGATCACACTATACGAACTAAGTTCGAAATAGTAAAAAAGAACGGAAAAGAACAGAAAGCGTGCATTGGCTTAACAGGTTTACTTGAGCAAATTTTTACTTTACCATCAAGCAAAACCACAGAAGGTCGGGTCGCATCAGTGATGATTTACCATTATGTTATTTGCTTGTCTTTCTCATAAAAAGAATTATCTTTAAGACAAACAAACCTCATCATTAAGACAAAATTTATCGCGATTCACTTTCCGTAACATCCATGCAAAAGCATAACGTTAGGGACCATCCGATATAAGAATTAAGATTATTCTGAAAGAAAACAAAGTTAATAACATTTCTCCAGGAATGTTAATTGGAAACAATTTGTGACACGTCACAAATCCCCTACTTAACAATTATTCGCCGAAGGAGAAGTGATTATCGGTGAATATTCACTAAGACAAAGTCGAGGTGAATATTCACCGAAAATCACCGAGCCTGAGGCTAATCATTGTTTTAGTATAAATACACAGGTGATTATTTCAAAAAAAGAAAAGAAAAAGCATTGTGCAACACGAAGACACACATACATTGTCACGACTGGCAGCCATTTTGTTTGTCGAACTGATTTTAAGTCATTTTACCCATTCAGAACCCTCAGAAAACAGCTGGTGTCCAGCTTCATGCAGCTTTTCCTTCTGTGTGATTGAATTTTTAGATAAGTAACCAATGGCAAATATGCGGTAAAGACGATGAGGTAAGCCATGCCACCTGTCCGCTCAGCGACTCGCCCAATTACACAAGCTGAAAACATTCACAGCGGCGGGACATGGCTTGTTGAACGCCTTGCCTCAAAACAACATTCCGAAGAGTTACCTTCACCAAGACAAAAATGCTCTCTTTGAATTAAGCCAAAGACCTGGAAAGATTATTACCCCGTTGTTTTACCGACTTGGATGAGAGTAAGGCGCTGTGTGAGATGGCTGGTTGTTCTATAAAGTGTGCCCTTCAAACAAATCTACCCTTACTCTTCGTTGCTTTTATTCTCAGTTTCAGTGAAGGTGAGGAGTTCATCCAGCAATGTTCTTGGAATAGTTAACGACGTGTCCTAGAGTGGAAAACTGTGTTTTATGGCCATTGGAAGCCATCGTTTGCTAGTAGACGTATTTTAATAGACACTGTAAATGTTGCCAAATTTCGACAGACTAGAAAGCTAGGTTTTGTAATCATCTCCGTGGAAGAATCAGGTTGAAGTCTATTATTTGATAAAATTTCAAGTAAAAATGAACGTGAGAACTACACAGCTAATCAAGAAAGGTAAAGCTAATTAGTAAGATTTTGGGAATGAATTACAGTGCAAAACGTCCTACGTCTACTGATTTGGCTTAACGCCACATGCAGATTTTGATGAAAGAATTCTTGTCATTTTCTTCTTTTAATTCAGACAGAACTGAAAAAGTAGATTTATCAAAAATACTATGGAGATTTCTGTTTAGTTAAGAAAACGTTTGTGGTTGCCATTCCTCTGTTTCCGATTAATCCAACAGCATTTTAGTATTGGTGCAAAGCTCACACTGTGTTTTCCACTTAAGGACATGGAAGGTAAATAGTTCTCTATATCTTTCCATCTATCTTTTTCATATCTCTTTGATAATGAAGAAAAATTAAGGACGAATATACAATGCAAAATGTGCACTAATTCACTTATTTGGCTTATCGCTACATTTAGATTTTGATTCGATTTCTATGATTTTTTTTGTCGTTTTCTTGTTTATTCCAGTCAGAACTAAAATAGTAATTACGTTTATCGAAACGACCATGAGGATTTGCAAATGTGTTTGTTGTGGCTGCCTGCCGCTCTATCCGATTATTCTAACAGCTGTCGTACTTGGACTAGCAGGTTTTTCACATGACTTAAAAACTATGTTTCTTAGTAAATGCCATTCCGTCTGTTTAAAAGTTTGATGTACGTTTAATGATGCCCAGAATAAAATTATTTTCTTTGTTTTTTTCCTCCGCTCGAAATCGTGATGAAATCACAGGGAACCCGCGCTCACGTGCGTTACGACAGAATTAGAACGTTTCTTTTGGGGATTGTAGTAATTATCATAGCTACTTAGCTGTCCAAAATGGCGATGGATAACTCATTAGCACGCTTTTATTCTTCAGTTATGGAATTTCTGTTCCGTGGCATTTTCGGTCAGTTTCTAGAGCGATTGTGTACAATATATAATCAGACCCAAAGCATACAGAGAGTTTAAAAATAGAACTCCTTGAGTTGATTTTCTTAGGAGATTCAATTAATGACTTGTGGATAAGGAACCATTTTCGATTCTTAATTGCCTTTAAATAGCTCTCGAAGCCACATGTTAAATTTTTTTTCTTTGCAGCTGAGTGTGTTGAGGCAGCTCTTCAAGATCTAACACCATATCGTATATTGTGCCGTGAAACTTAACACTTTTGGTTAAAAAAACACGTAACGTTACAATAAAGAGCCCCTCCTAAGGGGTGAGGGAGGGCTACATGTTCTCATGTTCTTTTTGCATTTTCTCTCTTGTTCCCCATGTTGTTTTTATTTCTTTGTTCCCAGCAATTTAATCAGGGGTTCCCTAGTTCCCTGAAAATAGTTCGGAAATATCCCCATTATCCCCTGTTCCCTAAAAGCAAATGCTTCTGTTCCCCAATCCACTCGAAATTCAAATCAAACTAACAGCTCAACTTAAATCAGTAATCCCTACTACGATTATTGATTACCAGCAACCATACATTTTCTCTTAAGCAGCAACTCTTACTGTACCGTAGATCGCAAGGAGAACAGGAAATATGGAGACCAAACGGAGGAGAAAAACTTCTGCTGTGTAATCTCAACACTCACACCGACTTGCAAAACCGAATCAGGCGCGTAGCTACCTGTACGCCAACACGCTGCGCGTACCTGGAATTTTGTAGGAATGTATTGCTCTGACAATTATACATCACCCGACGAATTGCTCGGAAAATTAATATCCATTTTTGGCGTACCTGAAAAAAAACTCCTGGCTACGCGCCTGCGCAATGGTACTGAAAAACAGAATTACCAACCACTGTAATTAACTTGAGCAGAAATAAAATTACCCTATGAAGTTATACTGATAGTGCTTACTGATTGGTTTGAAAGGTGTCCCCAGTTCAGAGACTGTTCGTCAACTGGAGGAAGATATATTCAAAGAGTACGAGAAGAGTGTGATTCCCAAGAAGACACTTGCAAAAGGAGTTAGAGTTACTCTGGACTTGGCGTTGAACCAGATAATTGATGTGGTGAGTAAACAAACATGAAACATGATAAAGGATCTGTATTGACGTTACAAATGATAAGATAATCAAAACGCTCTCTTTGACTCCTGTGGTACGAATCTTGAAGAACGTTCAATTCCGGCGTTCTCTAATTATTGCCTTAAATATCTTTTCTTTCTTTTTATCTCCCTTTTGCGCCTTCTGAGCAGGAAATAATCGAGGAATCAAAGGAACTGCTAGGTAGTCAGTATTTTCTCGCTCTCCCTTGCAAATCTAGGCCTCTCAGAAGACTTTCATCGGTCTATGATCCTTGATATGGGAAAAGCGACAATCACTTTTCCTGTTTGAACTCTCTAGTTTATCTGCAGGAAAACTCTTCTCGTGGTCTGCGAGGAAATGGTTTCCTACTTTCACGTCAAATATCCTTAGTAGTATTAAACCACATGGGATGAGTTAAGAGAATTTATATTTGATAACCTCGTTTTGCGCCTCTTTGTACAAGATTTCCTGACTGGTCCACAAAATGTCTCTAAACCTTCATCTCAGTACCTTAAACGGAAAGCTTGACTAGTTGATCTCAAATTTCTGCCATATTAACTGTTTGGTGGTTCATAGTAACTGGGCGAATCGCAGGGCCTCGCGCCGGCGATGTTTCATTCATGTTCGTTCATTCATTCAAAAAAAATCTCCGAGTTGATCTCTATATCTAAACAAGACAGAAACACTTGAATTTCATTTTGTTTTATGGGACATTATTACGGTAGAGAAATTAAACAATGTGTTTCTCAGGGCTGCTTAATGGTAGCCGGCGTGCGGCCGCCATTTTTCCTTTCCCGCGTGCATGAAAGGAAACTGGAGATGGTTGCTCGAAGACAAGTAAATTGAAATTAACTAATTTATTATAACTTGCTCATTCCAAGCAGTTTTATGAAAATCAAGCATGATATATATTCCAAAATATCAGGATTTAATAGATTCAAACTCTTCACAGGACAAGAGAGCTCAGACAATGACCGCGGTAATCTGGGTCCGGCAGGTATGTTACAGATTATGCCTCAGTCCCCTCTCTCATACTTAATTTACTATTGTACAGTTTGACCGTCCAAACAAAATGAGATTGGGGACAGTGAATATTTGAAATTAATTGAGAGTATTAAGTACCATTACTCCTCACAATAAACTGTTGCATTTGTGAAATCGCCTTCCTCCAGTACGAACCTGATTTAGCGCTACACGTTCTAACCTGGTGCCATTTTTCCTCCACGCATCTCTTCGCCTCTTGTAAAAAGGAACAAAAGACTTAAATTTATTAACTTCAAACTATAAGGAATGCAGTGGGAAAACCAAACAGCAATTATGAACGTGATAGCACTGAAGACTTCAAGCGAGAGGATATAACTGTTGCTGTGCATTTGTTCAATTTCATTTTTGTAACACGTTTACGACCCCTTCTTTTGTTTATTTGTTTCTTTGTACTTACTAGACACCATTACGCACAGTTTTATCTTTGTAGCACGAAGTTCTACCATCGATTCGTGTTATAATTTAGGGTTTACCTCGGTGTAAAAACCTGTGAAGTTTTCTTTGTTTTTTTCTTGTGTTTTTTTTTTCACTATTATATTAGTTTCTATTGTTTTGTCTCCATTATTTTCTTTGTTCCACGTCACTCGGGAACGTAACAGGTTTTTATACCGAGGATGAGCCATAATTTAAGCTCGTTTGAGTTTGAATCTGCTAACTGTATCGTTCTTTATCTTCGATCGCCGCTTAATTCATCCTTTTTTGTCTTCTATTTGTGTCCCGAAAGATCGACTCGATCTAAAAAATAAATAAAAATAAATTTTTATGTCTTTTGTTCCTTTTTACAAGAGGCGAAGAGATGCGTGGAGGAAAAATGGATATATCGTTTGTAAGCATCGTATTGTGCATTTGATTTTTTCCTGATTTGTAATTGTAATTATAATTGTAATGTCATGATCGTAATTTGGAAACTGATTTCAGCAACCGCGACATATCGTTACAATATCGTTTCCATATCACCTCATACTCAGTTGATTACGCACAGCTGTAGCTGTGCTTCGGTTTCGTTCTTCGAAAACAAGGAAGTTTTGCAAGTTGACAATACAGCTACAACATGCATATTGAAATATGGGATAATATGGAAATCTAGCCCATTGTATTTTGATCCCAATGAAATGTGGCGTGTATGGAAAGAAATGTTTCTTGGCTGCGTCGATAAACACGCACCACTTAAATCCAAAAGAATTCGAAGAAAACGATCTCCATGGATTACTAGAGAGTTACTGAGCAAAATCCGAAAACGAGATTTCCTTAAAAAGAAGGCAATCTCCTCCAATAACCCGGCTATATGGGATCAATTTAGGTGTGCAAGAAACCAGGCAAATAACGCAATTAAACTCGCAAAAAAAATCTATGTTTCTGACAACCTGGAAGCCAATAAAGGTAATTTGCGCAAAACATGGAATGTTATCAACGAGCTAACTTCACGTAACAGTGGTAAGTCAACGAATATTTTGGAGATCAAGGTAGATAATAAAATAGTAAGTAACCCTACGGACATTGCGGAAACTATTAACGATCACTTTACAAACGTTGCACAAGTATTAGCACAAGATATTCCTGTTGTCGATGCTAATCCTGAGTCTTATTTAGAGCCTACTGGCCATTCGTTTTCTCTGCAAATTCCGAGTGTTGATATTGTTTCTAACGTTTTGTTGAAAATTGATGAAAAGAAAGCCACCGGTCTTGATATGATTCCGAGTAAATTGTTGAAAATAGCTGCTAATATCATCGCACCCTCTCTTACCTCAATATTCTCAAAGTCTATTCTCTCTGGGATATATCCAAACGATTGGAAAATGGCCAAAGTGACTCCACTTTTTAAAAAGGGCATTAAATCAGACCCTAACAACTACAGGCCAATATCTGTAATCCCTGTAATTTCGAAAGTTTTTGAAAGAATTGTTTATAATCAACTTTTCCATTATCTAGATGATAATAAATTGCTACTAGGTTGCCAATCAGGGTTCCGCTCTCTACATAGTACGCTCACGGCTTTGCTTGAGGCAACAAATGCTTGGTCAGTAAACATCGACAATGGCCTTCTAAATGGCGTTGTCTTTATAGACCTTACTAAGGCATTCGACACCATTGATCATGAGATCATCTTGCGTAAGATGTCACACTTGGGTGTCGATCAGGCAGCTATAAATTGGTTTTCATCGTACTTAAGTGGCCGAACCCAAAGATGTAATGTCAGTGGCAAACTGTCATCTGCTCGTACCCTCAGTTGCGGGGTGCCGCAGGGTAGCATACTGGGTCCCTTGCTATTTTTAATTTACATTAATGATCTTCCCAACTCCCTGCGGGGCGCCATACCAAGAATGTTTGCCGATGACACCAACCTTACGTTATCTGCTAAAACGTTAACAGAGCTTAAGCTAGCTCTAACCCCTGAATTAAATAACCTTAGCTGTTGGCTAAAAGCTAACAAACTCAGTCTAAACGTTGCTAAAACAGAATTAATGATTATTGGATCAAGACAAAGACTATCTACCCAATGTGACGATGTAGAAATCAGAATTGATGACCAAATTATCAAGAGAGTCGATCATACCAAATCCTTGGGTCTTACCATAGATGCTCAACTCTCTTGGGGTAAACACGTTGAAGAGATTTGCAAGAAAGTCTCTTCAGCTATAAGCGTCCTAAAACGTGTGCGGCCCTTTATATCCAAAGAAATTGCAATCCAACTTTATAACGCTTTAATTAGGCCTCATTTTGATTACTGCAGCCCCGTCTGGGACTGTTTGACTGGTTACTCGAGTGATAAGCTCCAAAAATTACAGAATCGTGCAGCCAGAGTTATTACTAAATCACCCTTTGATACGAGCTCAAACCACCTTCTCTCCACCCTCAGCTGGGAGAGACTATCTCTTCGACGAAAGAAACAAAAAGCCTTAATGATGTATAAAACCATGAATGACCTTGCTCCGGAATATCTACAAAGTCTTTTCTCTCAACGTCACTCTGCTTACAATTTAAGAAACTCTGAGGGAAGGTTGACCCTGTCCAAACCAAGCACCAATTATTTGAAACGAAGCTTCTCTTACAGCGGCGCCATGTTATGGAATAACTTGCCCAAAAACGTAAAAAATGCTGCATCCGTTGAGCATTTTAAGCGAAATATCAAGAAGGTAGCTGATATATCGGATTCCCACACGGCAATCATGTAAAGCAGTTGTAATTAATTTTAGTTTTTAACTTAAGTTTAACTGATGATTTACCGTGTTTAAATAAAGATTTACATACATACATACATACATATTTATTTAGTGTTCTGTTGAAAAGAAATATTTTTATTTTTATTGCCCTTCTTTGATTTTAGTACTGGAATGATAACAGACTTCGTTGGAACTCTTCTAAATACGGCAAAGTCGAATCCATAGTGACTCAGGCCAGCTTTCTATGGCTTCCTGACATTACTCTTTACAACAAGTAGGTAAAATACTAATCACTCACACACATCAGTTTTCAGTTTATAGTGCTCTGCCAGGTTTAATTTGTGTAGATCTTACTTGGTTAGATGCCCGTCTGTCTTTTTAAGCAGCTTAATTAAGCAAAACACGACGATGAAGCCGTCTAGAACGACACCAAAGATGAACTACACAGTGAACGTGCACTTGCAAAATTCAGTTCGTAAGGATTCTTTGCCGTCCTCTGCAAAACGGCAACTTGAAATAACTACATTTTAAGTTTCTCGAAGGCCCAATTGTGCAACGGAAAAATTGCCAGGAGAAATTCGGAACGAAATGCAAACGGTAAAATAGTGGAAAATTGGACAGAGTGAAAGAGATACAGAAGAAAAATAAAAGCAAGTTGGCAGCCATTAACACAGGTGGAAAATCATTTTTTTCTGTTCGCTGGTACTGTCCTTGGCGTAGTCGTATTTGCTTAACCTCCATATTATTTTCAACTTGACGCGGACTTGACGGTGCAGGTTCAAAATGCTTTTTTTATTTCGTGCTATGTATCTACTCATTTATTCGCAACTTTTTACAACACACGTATGTCGTTTTCCTCTACATAAAAAAACAACTGAAAACGTTCATCACACATTGTTTAAAAACATATAAGTTTGCGTGGACGTGCTTGTGGTTTCATTGTATTCAGCCTTCTTTTAAACATGGTCATGAATTAAATTGAAGTTCACGTCTTGGTTAGCCTTAACTCTTTAATCAACTTCATAAAATGCTTTGCATCTTCAGTGGAAATCCATCCATCCATGGTGTAAATAATGAGTGACAGATACTGGTTGATGGATTTTAAAGTTCCTTGCGTTTTGTTCGTGGCAAATCTTGGTATTTTAAGTAGTTTAATAGTTGTAACTGTTATTATGTTTTCAGTGCCAAACAAGATTATAACATCGGCAAGGAATCCTTTCATAGTCTCACAGTATCATCAGATGGAAATGTGTCCAGATTTTTTCCAACGATATACAAATCATCGTGTAAATTGGACGTTCGGAATTTTCCTTTTGATGACCAGGTGGGAGTACATTCTCTCTTTCTTGGTAAACTTAGCGCATCGTGAGAAGGAATAGAGCAAGTTGGAGTGTTGAATTTGGCTGCTATGTAAAAGCTCGTCACCCTCAAAGCACCTGTGAGGAAAATCATTTAAAACAAAGTCCAACTTGTTGACCCCCTTTACTATGTAAGAACGCTGATACAATATACCGTGTTAGTAGTATAAATACTCAGGTGATTATACAAAATCGCGCGCTCTGATTCGTTCGCTATCTCGGAGTATCAGTCGATAATCACCTCGACGAATAAAATGGCTGCCAGTCTTTCGCGGGCATTTGAACAATGCTTTTATTTTTCTTTTTTTTTGATATAATCACCTGTGTATTTATACTAAAACAATTATTCGTCTCAGGCTCAGTGATTATCGGTGAATATTCACCTCAACTTCGCCTAGGTGTACATGTATGGTCCCGAGGGAAACAGTCTTGTTTTTCCTGAGATTCCTGATGTTTTCCGAGTCCTGATGTTTTCCTGATGCGAATATTCACCTCGACTTCACCTCGGTGAATAATCATCGATAATCACTTCGCCTTAGGCGAATAATTGTTCATAAGTATATGACGTATATACCAACTCAGCAAACTTGGCATTTTGAGCAACCTGATTGGCTCTCCACCTCGGGATATTTAGCCATTAATGAATTCGGCTTTCGTAGGATATGAAGAATTAAGCGGATCGAGGAAGCAGGGTAAGATTTCTGCACAGGTCCCTACTTCATTATTATGCATGCTGTAGTTGAATTGTCTTGGGAAGTGCGCGTGCAAACATTTCTGAGAACGAAACCGTGCGGCTACAGCATGCATAATAAAGTAGGGACCTGTGAGGAGATCTTACCTAAAGCAGCGCAAGCTAGCCCATTTTTTAAGGGTACAGTAGGGGCTCTGTTGAGGCATTGCAAGAGTTTGGACATTACTGTTTGTTCCTTAATTCCGCACTACAAAGCTGAAAACAGTTGTACTTGTTGACTTCGGTTAAATAGACGAGGCTTACCTAAATACAAAAATAAATAGACTTGGCAGTTGCCCTATCAAGGAGTTGATACATCAATATTAATACAGACGTTGATTAGTCCTATCAATATGAATATAAAAGTAAGTCATATTAATATTGATAGTGCCTTTTTTATTTCAGGTTTGCACGCTAAAAATGGGTTCCTGGTCTTATAACATCTATGAAATGGACCTCTACAGTGACGGCAATGGTGACATCAGCTCTTTTATTTCCAATGGTGAATGGCTTCTTCTACGGATGCCATCATTTCGACACGAGACAAAATTTCGTTGCTGCCCTCATCCGTATGTCTATTTGACATATCAAATACACATCAAACGAAGGTCTCTGTATTACTTTGTCAATTGTTTCATGCCGTGTTTAATCATGATGACGCTCACCATCTTGTCTTTCTATCTGCCGTCAGAAACAGGCGAGCGAATGGGTGTAGGCATCACAGTGTTGCTGTCTCTCAGCATCATTCAGCTGATTCTGTCCAACTCTCTACCGCCGACCTCAGAGGTACCACTGATTGTTGTGTATTACGGGCTCACGATGCTGAACATATTCATGTCTTTGGTATTTTCTTGTATTGTCTTGACACTGTACCACCATTCAGCGCAACCTCTTCCTCACTGGTTAAGAGAGACACTGTGTAAATGGGGATCAGTTCTTCTACGTATGAAGCAAGGATGGAGCTTGCTTCAGGAGAAAAGAAAGCACATTGAAAGGACAGAAAACAGCGAACACGATCAAACTGCCGCAACACCTACTGGGGTGGACTGGATCCCTATAACGTCCGACCCACCAAATGAACCAATCACAAACCTTACGGTCAGCCAGCTTTCAAATCAAGAAACACAAGGCAGCAGCAATGACCAAGTTTTAACGAAAAAATACAAACAGGATGACAAAGCTGATTTGGTTCGCGAGGAATGGAGATTTGCTTCTCGGGTTCTCAACACGTTTTTTATGTGGATCACTGTTGCAGCTATACTTAGTAACGCGCTGTATGTTGTTCTTAAAGCTCCCAAGGGAAACGTTTTATATAATGACAACGATAGCAATTGATCCGTTGGACAGACATTGTTGTAGGCTTGCTCACAAACACGCTCTCCGTTTAACAATCTCATCCATGAACGAACGCGGGGTTGCATGGCGGGAACAACAGCCAAAGTAAAATCTGGCTTGGAATCGTGTTGTGTCCGTCAGTCGTTGCATTGCGAACACTTTACTTACAAGGTGGATGCAATCCAGAAGATGAATGATAGACCAATCACAAACAAACCATGAAAAATGGGTTTCTCAAATGAGTTGATAAACTAAGTTGCACAAGGGTGCTGACGTTTCAAGAGTCAGTCTTCGTCATAGCAAATAGTCACAAAGGGAGTTTCCCTCTGACGAAGGGCTAGCGCTTAGAACGTCATGTTTCCCTTGTTATGTCACGGTGGTACAGCCTTACATTATCAACTCCTTTCTGATAAACCTATTTTTGCGCTTCGAATCCCCACCAACGCAGCCCCAGTTTCTTTAGGGAGAAATCCCATTTTCCAGTCCATTTGTTTATTTTTTTCAAAATTCCAGTTCTCAAATTCCATTCCCACTTGCAGAACTCGGAAAAAAAATCCCATTCCCAGTGACCGAATCCCAGTCAGAGGGACCAAAATCCCATTTTCCCAGGGAAAAACGTGGCGAACCCCAATCCCAATTTTACCCCTTCAGGACCCTCTTTAGGAACTTATCCATCCATACAGACAAACCAAGGCTCGTTTCACACATAAATGTGTTAGTGGAAACTGAATGAGTTTTAACTAAAACGTCAGCACTCTGGTCAAACCCAGTGAGGGAAAAAGAAGTTTTATTTCGAACTTGTGATTGTTTATGAGACACTCCCCTTATCAGGTGGACACAGTCGGTACCTCGTGACGCAGTCGGTACCTCCTGACTCAGCAAGGGTTGTACGATAATGGTCCGATTCACTGCACGTTTTTAATTTTATTTTCATGTCGGTTTTCTTCTGATTGCTGTAAAACCCAATATCAAAGTAATTGACATACGTAGCTAAACACAACAAATTCACGCAGTAAGCCAATCAGAACTCAAATTTCAAGAGCGGAAAAGGCAAGTGAGTTAAGAACGATTTGTTTTAATTAAACTTCTGAGCGTTCGATCAAATGACGCGGGATTCTCTACTCTCTTTTGCCGTGGCTTTGCATACCAAAAAACGCGAAATCAACTGTGAATTGAAAACCACTATATATACAAACTACACAGAGTTGTTTAAAAAGTTTTCAATCAAGATAATTAACAATTAGATTATAAGCTCGAGATTTCTATGGAGCGATAGTTGATGAGGCCGAAGGCAGAATAAACTATCACCTCATAGTAATTGAGGGCGAATAATCTAATTGATTTCATAAAAATAAAAACGAATCATGAGGCGGTGAAAAAATTACCAAAAAACTAAATCTTCAAGCGAAACGTCGCTAACTGACGCGAAGTCGTCACCATTTTGAAAACGATCTTCAACCAAGTGCTGTCTAACGGCTGATAGACTGCAGTAGCTCAGCCAATCAGATTGCGGCATTTGCATTTGTCTACAGGTAGATTTTTACTGGACACTTTGTAGCCACTTTCGGTTATTACATTGATTCCTTCCTGAGTGGTGAAATGCTTTTAAAATGGTTTAACCCAAGTATGTACGTAAAACGATTAATTTGACTCGCTGAATAAAACAGTTTGTGAATGCGTTTAATTTGCAATCTCTTGCAAAAGAAATTTCAGAAGAGAGCATTCATTACTATGTAACGTTAAAGCCTGGTTTTCACTCCTACGCAAGCATAAGCAAATAAAAACAAAGAAAAACGTGTCCCGAGGGGCTTTACAAGCCAAAAAGGACGGTGTTTTTCTTTGTTTGTTCTTTTGTCTTTACTTTGCCTATGCTTGGTCTTTTGTCCATGTCTTATGCTTGTGTCCATGTCTTATGTCATACGCTTGACTTCATTCCTTTGTTTTCTCCTTTGTTTTCTGCTAATCCTTATGCTTGCGTCGTAGTGTAAACCAGGCTTAAAGGGCAGGAGAAACCTATCCGGGCTTATCAAGTGCTTAACAGAGTACCAAGTTAAGGTGTACTCCTCCTTTGAGTGAAGTTCCAAACCCAATCTCGCTCCCAAGGCTTTTCCCTAGAAAGAAAAATGGCGGACAGGAGAACCGTCCGCCATTTTTCTTTCTAGGGAAGAGCCCTGGGAACGAGGTTGGTTCCAAACCCTCCCATCCGCTTTGAATGGACGGACATGGTGGATATAGATTTACCCATGTATATTGGGGGTCCAAAATATAGAACGTCCTAATTCGAGGTTCTTGGATTGGGTATGTTTTATAGTGGTTTCAACTGACGCAATTTCTGACAAACAGCCAATAACATCACGGCTCAAACGATCGACCAATCACAACATTGAACACAGGTATAAATACCATCAACTGACGACAGCAAATGACTTGACTCTAGTGGTCACTTCCACTTAGGTTGTCGATATCTCACTGAACGTTAACCAAAGTTCTATCAAGGACTTACTTCACCCGAACGAACAAACATGAAAAACAGCAATTTCTTGTGTTACAGCTATTTTGGGAACGAGTCAGTTATAGACAAGGATTGAAAGCAGTGATGGGTACAACCTCGTTCCCAGGGCTTTTCCCTAGAAAGAAAAATGGCCGCCATTTTTCTTTCTAGGGAAAAGCCCTGGGAACGAGGTTGTGCTGGGTAGGGTTCAAGTGGGTCTGAAATTTGATCAAGTGTGAAGTAATGTATAGATATTCACATATCCCGCTCTGAAAGAGGATAAGATTCTTCCTGCCGCACACGGAGACCTTGAGCTGTGATAAGATCCAGAAGATCGCTTCCCTTCCCTGCAACCTAAGAGATAAACAATACCACAAAGCAAACAAAACAGACACTTCTCCTATCTACAGCCCTTATAAAACTGGACCCGCTGTATGCTATACATCGAGACCCAACTAAATAAATATAGATTACTTCATAGAGAATGTTATTTGGAAGGTTTATTACATGAAATTCGCCCTGTGTATACCACAGGAGGCTTAACGAGATTGCCGAGGCCTCAAAAACCTAACTCACTTACTTTGCAGGAGTGAATTATCCGCTCCTCAGTCTTAATTCAGCTGGCTGAGAACCTAACTAAAACAGTAATACCTTTGCTGCGAATTTTCCTTCACACGAAAATTGCTGGGGAAAAGTTCTAAAATGTAGTTTCTACGTGGGAAAAAAAAGAACTTTCTGGCTAGTGAAATTTACACTGCATTCTGAGATTCATTGGGCCGACTATGTTTGCTGGCCACGGCACAGGCCAGGAGGTGCGTGTAGATTGATAAACTTTTGTTAGCCGCACAATGTGAGCATTTGTTGGCATCTGATTTCTGCTGCACTGTGCCACGTATATTTAACCTCAGTGATAAACTGTGCTGGGAAAAAAGCAGCAATTTCCTTTTCCTTGCTGAGAAAATTAGGACTGTGCCTGTTTGCTAGCAAGTAAGGTAGAGAATAAATATTCCTGGCTGTGAGAAAAGATCTCCGACACAAAACCTGACTGGGAAGTACATTTTGTTATTTTCGTCTGGCTGGTTCTGGGGAGCGGATATTATTTTCCTACGAAAGTTAATTATCAACCGAATATCACTCAGGGACTGTTAAAAAATCGCTTTGGTCGAAAACAAATTAATTTCGGCAATTTTCTCGTTGAGTACTACTGACCAATTTCACCGCAATAGTCTTTCTAATCCCCAAGCTCACCCCCTCCCCATCCCTTCCAAGCTGATGCAAGCCTGAAGACTATTGGTGAAGCATCATTCCTTGGTTCAAAGGTTTGGTTCTCACTCTCCCATTGTGAAATGAGTCTTGCCTTCCTAAAATTGTTTAGGACTGCCGACAGACATCAATGGTTAATATCAATACGTATCTCATGTGGGTTTCAAGTATTTTGACTATTATCTACAGTGTTCGGTTTCCTGCAGTACCTGAGCTGATAAGAAGCCACCTATGTGAAGTCTCCCTTACTGAGAGCTTAACATAAACTGTCAACAAGTTGTCAAGTGGACTGATCCCCCACAGAAACAGTCATATAGGTCAAGTAAATTGTCCTGCAAAGAAAATGAAATAAAACTATAAGAAAACAACTCTTTATGAGTTAATAACAATCTACAATGCGCTATAAAACACAAACTTGGCTTGAACAAATAAAAATTACTCGACGAGTCTCCTTAAAACTTGAGAAGTTATGAAGAAACGTATTATCTAGGAGTTCTTCTCGCGTGCTGCATTGCCGACACAAACGTCAAACTTGGGGAGTCACAACCAAGTCCGAGACTGAAAGTGAATTATACAGGAAACTAACAACCCATTCACACCAAAGCTTAAACGTGTTTAAATGCTGTTTAGTTAAACACGGTTTAAAATTGTTTCCTTTACAAAAGCTGGGTACCGACGTTGTCGTCAACAAATAGCACAAATAGAACATGTTAAAGTTTATTTTAATCCTGTGTGAAAGCTGTGTTCCAGTGTTTGGTTACGAATTTTCACGTTTTAAACCTGATTTAACTAAACATGTTTAGTTGTTTGAATGGGGCTTTAAAATACAATAGAATGGAAGATTTTTCTCCACTGTACAGAGTTTGGTTGCAGTTAATAAACAGAAGCACTTACTATACGCTGTTTTCCATGTATCGGGAGTGAACAAGCTGGCTAAACTTGATGCCATGTTTTGGCAGCTTAAGTCCAAACCGTTTTCTTTCTCTTGCTCTTCGGTTTTGGAACCATGTGATGATTCGCTGTTTCGGCAGACCCAACAACTTTGCTAGCCATTTCGCAGAGGAAGGAGATAAGTCTGGCTTAAATTGAAAACTGTACTCGAGAACGTCAATTTGCAAAACAGAAAAGTTTACTCTCTTGAACGAACCACGAACCACGTGGCTGTAGGGCGACTTATCTATGAGTGGTGACGAACCAAGGGACACCACTCGAACTTCCTCTTCATTTAATTCTCCGTTAAAATAGTTCGAAACAAAATCCTCTAGAGCAGCAATTGGGTTATAATGACTTCCGGATAGCTCAAGAGGCTGGGGATCCGGAAGGTTTCGACTGCGCAATACAACTTTAAAGGCTGATGAGCTCGTAGAGGTCATGCTAGCTTCGGCCATACTTGTTCAAATAACTGCGCCCTGCTAGCAAACCGCGCTTATGCCTTATCATTGAGAATATCTTTTGGGCAGAACTCCGTTAAAACAGGGCTGCATTATATCAAACCAAATGACCGCGTAATTGAAATATAAAAGCCGCTTTCGATTGCGATTGATACAACGGAGTTAATTGGCTGTTAACTTGATAAGAGGAACAATTAGCGCTCAATGCACGGTAACTTTACGCTGACAGCTGATTTGGGGGAAAAACAGACTCAGGAAAATACCACAGATTAGTTTCTTTGATGTTGAGATCGCTATACGCCAGTAAGTAAATTCCGATGTTGTACGATGATAATGAAAAACACTTCAATAAGAAAACATTCTAGCAGTATAGCTTTCTTCATTTTTATACTACCGGCAATAAAATAAAATTGGCTTTGCGATGAACCAATAACACTCGTAATTGCGCACATCATTGCGACAGAAAAGAAAATTCGCATTCATTAAGTCCGCGCGAGGCGCTACCCAACCATTTTTCATCAGTTCAGGGCCTTCCGTTCGCTGACAGGCAACGCATTTCTAAAGATGTGCGAACTCTATCATTCCCGTTAAATTTCTCAAACTCTTTTCTGAATGAGCTTCTCAAGTATAAGCAACGGAAACGTATGAACTATGACACGATGGACCTTGGATTAAACACTCCTCGCCTTTGCAACGAATCTCTTTCATCCACGCTTGACCGCTAAGCGTCACCTACGCCCACCCCCCCCACCGAAAAAAGACACATTGCATTCCCGTGTGAAAAAATCATACAATTATCAAACCATGCCATCTGTAAACAACGATTGCTTATGAGCAACAAAAATGAATAGCATTGATAACATCACGAAAGTAGTGTCGCTTTTCAAAGGTATGAAGCAAGTAGATGTGCATACATAAGAAATACTCTGGTCCATAAATCCCGCAGTCTAACAAATTATCGCACTGAAAACATTGCACGTTGTGATGAATATTTTATGTACCTTACTTGCTGTTGGTGTAAGTTCTAATCTTTACAAAGTTAGGAATATTGTGAGAACAAAACAAATCAAACGCGTAGAAGTGTTAAGAGCATCGTCATTTACACTCTCAGTAGTTGACACTTCATGATTAGAGGGAGGCCCAGAGAAATGCAATGTACGTAAAAAATGGCCTGATTGCAAAACTGACTTTGGTGAGCAGTGACACTCAAGTCCACAGCTTTAGTTTGCAAATTTGCCTCAATAGCGTACTTGTTTTAGTCTCTAGAGAAGCTAAAGAATAACCCGCACTGAACATTTATAGCTCTGTCCCACGCGCGCGAAGCGCGTGTGGGACAGAGCCCCATACCGTCATGGAATATGGGTTGTTTACCATTTACCACAAATTCCCGGAAATTCCGAGTGGGATCTAAATGGTAAACGTTTTTTCGGTTCGTCCCACTGGAAAATTCCCGGGACAAACGGAAATTCTGAAAAGGTAGTCCCGTTTTCCCGGTTGGGACGCCAGAGGAGTTCCGAATGGAAATTCGTTTACCATTTACAAGTTCCTCGAGTTTCGTACTAGTTTCAGGCCTCTCCGAGCGCAATCGCTTCAACAACAACAACAAATATGAATCCAGTCTAGCGCGGCGCGACAATCCGGAAATTTGGGGGCAAATGGTAAACGACACGTACCGTTCTTTCCGAACGAAAATTCCAAACCGAAATTTCCGGGAATTTGTGGTAAATGGTAAACAACCATGGTCAACCTCTTTTCGTTTGGTTGTCACGTGACTGACCGAGCGTACGTACGCGTCTACAGATTGTACGGGCAGGGTAGGGGAGACTATCAAAAGGAAGGGAGGGGTATCTCAGGCGTGTCTTGGCAAATCCACATCTTTTATATTGGACATTTACAATATGGTCAATTGACAGCTGTCAAAACGGGATAGCCACTGACCAGCATCACATGACCAAATTGTGGGTGCATGTGTTACCTCATCGAGTTCTGGTAGCCCGCGTATTTTTGGCGGGAAATTGTGTTGACGACTGAAAAAGAAATTTTCAGTTCATTGTCTTTTTGAGACAACATTATTACTCCACACTGTTAAAGTTTGAAAGGATAAACGAAACAATTTCTATTGCTATTCTATTGCTAACAAAAAATAGCAGAGAAAATATAATTTGCAGAACACAGGGTTCAGGTGAAGAGCAACGGGAAAGAGAGCGGAAGAGAGCAAGAATTAACTGGGGAAGAATGAGCGAAGAAGATCGCCAAAGAAGGCGAGCTTGGGAAAGAGAAAGCAGACGAAATTATAGCGAAGAATGCCGACAAGCAGAAAGAGTCCGGGCTCGAGAAAACAGACAAAATTGTAGCGAAGAAAGCCGAGATACCCTGCTAAAAGCAATGCAAGAGAGAAACCTCGGCTCGTAGGGTAAAGCAGAGAAGGTTTTTTGCTCATGATTATGAATTATAGGATTGAAGGAAACCCTGAAGTTCAGTAATAGACTCTTGAGTGCTTAATAATTTTACGATTTCATTTAATAATTCAATTTGAGTGGCATCCGTAATTCAATTTAATTATAACATAACAAAAAGGAAGAACATTTACATTTATTTTTCTTCCATGCAGGCTATATACTGGAACCTCGATATCAAGCTAAATTAAGTAAAAAATGGTAGGGGAACTGTCTAAATGTGTTTTTATATAGATAGTTATATCTAAGCCCTTTTGCATACATTTTACCATACCTTGGAGTAAACATTTATTTTACCGAGGTGTTCGTTTTAACACGAAAATGACATGAGTTGTGTCCTGCATTTCCCAGTAGCGTGTACAAATCTTTTAAATACATTTCAACCCAAAAAGAATGGTTAATTTCATCAGGAATAGAATACAGTACATTGATAATTTGTGTTTTTTGTAGAATGTACTCCATGACTTTGTAGGTAGAAAGACCGTACTAATGGCAGACGAAAGTTTTGACAAAAAACATAGCGAGTTAACCGACCTCGACACTAAACTATAGTTAAAAACGTTTGTGAATTCCTTCGCAATATTTTAGAATGCTTTTACAGTTTAAAGTGAAATGAAAGTACTAAACGGGAGCCCCACTTTTAGGCTTGGCTAAATCTATATATTAGTACATGTCATGATTACCTACACTAAAAATCTGAGGCCGAAGGAGTAAAGATTATTCAAAATAATTCTCTAAAACTTCTGAATAAAGGAGGTTTAAAGTTTGACGATTTACAATATCGGTCATTAAACTCAGTCGTTCACTTATGCTTCTCCAAGAAAACTTGGAAAAATGAATGCAATTACTCAACAGAGATTTGCCCAAGACAGAAGCTCAAATGGATGCGAAGGAGTCTATGATGAGAATTTCTCGTTCATAACATTTTGGCAGAGATTTGCGTGTGGTGAGGTTTCTTAACACAGAACAACAACAACAACGTAATGGCATTTCTGAACTGTTTAAAACATCGCCTTCGAACACGATTTACAGACTGAGACTGAATACGTTTTCTGTTTCAACGCATAGTCATGCTGTGGCTTTGAAATGGAAGTTTAAAACTGCGGCTTCCCGGAAACAACTCTTGACTTATATGCTAGCAAGTCAATTGAATGGCTTCAATCCATAATCAGTTCGTTCAAAAGTCATTCCACAGTTTGTGGCCAGAACAGAATCTGAATTGCTTCGATCCACCATCCATTAGTTCTTGAGACATTCCACAATTTGTGGCCAAAACACAACTTGAATGGCTTCATTCCGGAATCAATTCCTTTTTAAGTCCTTCCACACTGTGGTTACCCAATGAATTTGTCCTTGAGCCATTTCAGGGTATAGACATAGTCGTAATATGAGTTGTTTAGAGTCGGTGTTCTTGTTATCGCGGATCACGATACTCTTCACTATCCAGCTGATCCGCATTATGATCATTCTGAGGTCTTGTTACAGCTCCAAATTTGTTTGCCTCGATCAGCTGTTCCAAAGCCAACAAATCGGTCCCCTCCACTTGACCGATGGTCTACCATAAAAGCATAATATAAGGCACTGCTCAACACAGACTACACCTAAACATTTATTTCTGCCCCAAAATTCGTGCCTATGTAAGCACTGAATTCAAATTTTCACTACGGGCTTTTTCAAGTACCAAATTTCCTGAATTCAGGCTGGGCTGTTTTCTTTTCTGTAATAAGATTAGAATTAAGAAAAGGCATTTTATATCATTAAGGCTGTGTAGATATTCTTCGATAAGTTAATGACAAAAGATCTATATATACGGTATTTTACCGCTCCACATTATATTCATAGTATTGAATCTTATCGCATCTCAAATCTTTTACGTTAAAATCAGAGTATAAAATGATATCATTTTCGGCTTGTAAGTATTGAGAGAGAAAATAAAGCTAAAATAAGAGTATCTTTCCGTCTGCCTATCAACAACAGTCAGCACAAGAGTGACGATGCAGGTAGTACAGAATTAAGTCTTGGTGAACTTAGAGAAAGCATTTCCAAGAAAAGTCAACACTGGTAAATACCTGTTTATTCCAGAACAGTTTAAACGTGGGCAAAGACGTTACTCCTTCACGGTATTGCAACACCTGAAAAGACAGACAAAACGGATCGTTAGCCATTTCATAACAGGATGCGATTTTCGTTCAGTGAGTTTCCTAAGTCCAACGAAAGTTTGCATTGCGGATGACGCAACCACCAGGTGACGTCATGGGTGCATAAAATAATTTTTCAAGATAGCTATTTATGTTGGTACATTATGGCTACTTTTGAAACACGATGAGGTTTTCGTGAACCCTATCATTTTATTCAAATTGATAGTTCTTTACAGTTCTTAGTACAATGAATGTTGCCATTACATTAGTTTTGCTCTATAATCATGAATGTCAGAAGATTTTGTTCAGTAAAGGTTTTTCTGTCTTTGATTCATTTGAGGATTTTTAGGTATTAAAGTCGATAGTTAGATATCTTAGTCATATGATTTACATGGTTTTAACCTAGTTATAATACGTTTGTTCTTGTTTCTTGTTTCTAGTTACTGTAAGCGGTTGAGAGGTTTTAACGCGCCAACAATTAAGGACCTATTATTATTATCATAAGTGGTAGATTTATTGGAAGGGGTGAGTTTCCAGCATTCCTCGTGTCCATGATGTTCAAGTCTCTACAAAATAACTAGTGACGGAAGTTGACTTAATGTTTGAAGCACAGCCCATCACTGCACACACTCTCCCACTCCACAACCACTCTCCACAAGAACAGACACACACACACAAAAAAAAAACAAACCAACAAAAAGAAAAAAAAAAAAACAAGGCCACATTAATTCTACGGAGTAAGTTAATATTCATCAAGATCACATCACATAGCATCACCAACCTTAAGCTCTTCAACATTGACACGAGCAAATAAAACGTCTGCATTTATGCCGTATTTTGAGTTCAGAGAGTGGTATGCATCTGAAACTGATCTACACGATGAACACCTGAAAAAACGGAAATAAATCTAATTCAAAATTTGACCTTTACAGTACTAAAGCAGACTTAGTAAGTAAGAAATAGCAACATCAACGTTTCCGCCCACACTGGAAACAAATTTTTTCACTTCAAAACCTCAAATTGTTTTGTCCTCTGTCACAGTCTTTATTACATTATACACTTTTACCATATACTGAAGTAAGCTCCTGAATGTCACAATTATGAGAACTATGCTTTTACGCTTGTCAACGGTGCGATGCTGGGCTGCTAACGAGCCCTCAGTGAGGAGAAGAGTGAAGCGAATCGTGTCGAGAGTGCGGTTCACAGTAGCGCTTTGGCAAAATAATGATCATCGCTATCAAATGTCAGTAGATACATGATAAGTTCAGGAAAGTATAGAAACCAGCTGTTACCACGCATCATTGTATTCAGGTCGGGGAAGTGCTGCGGCGAATGCAGATGGAGTAAAATGAGTTATGTAAACCGCGCGTAGTTTAAATGGGGCTTTTTCACGGGGATCAAACATGAAGCATTACCCTGACTTTCTTAAGTTGTAATCAATTCCAATCCTATCCATCCACAGTCGGAACTAAGAGGAAATTGTTTGAATACATTCTTAAAATATTTTAAAACATTTTTGGATAATTATTTTGATTTTAAAGATGCTAATACATTTTCAGTTTATAAACAATTTAACGTAATTTCCCGCCACTGCTCCTTTAACCCTTTCACTCCCAGAAGTGATCAAAAGGGAACTTCTCTTTTCCATAACATTATTATTTAAGGAAAACTTACTATGGGAATTGAACAAAATGATCAACTCGAAGATAATGAATTGACGGAATACCAAATTCTCAAAATTCGTCTGTAACAAAATATAAGGCACTAACTTAGGAGAATTGCTACTCAGATATTGGGAGTGAAAGGTTTGAGGAAACCTAATTTAAAACATACTCGTCAATCTTACCAAGTGGCGTAGAACTGGACTACGAGAAGTTTGGCTTCCTCACTCAGCCATTCCTCCCAGACATCCATACTGTTAATATTCCTAATGCTGAATACTGAAGAAACAAACAAACGTGTCAAAAAAACAACCATTGAGGATAAGCTTTGTTTTACGTTGCTATGAAGGAAAAAGTCGCACTCGAGCTACACGAGCGGAACGGAACCTGGTTCCTACAGCATGAGGCACCCAGGAGTATTCAGGGTTCATACAAAAAATTGCAACCATTTTTCAAGGACTTTTCAAGGACTTTTCAAGGATCAAATGTGATTTTTAAGGACCCCAAACAGGAATTTAATTTCAGGGATGGCGAATACAAATAGACATACATGTACGCATATTCCAAACTAACAGGTTTTCAAGGCCACAAGTTTTTGCTCCACCTCCTTCTGACTTGCTGTTATCCTTAGTTAGCTTATTTTGCTGTGTTGCAAGTTCCTTGACATCAGAAAAAGAATAACAATGCAAAGCAACTTTGCTTTCGACTCCACCGCGTTCGAAGGTTGAGAAAATTCAAGGACTTTTCAAGGACTTGTAAAGAAATTCAAGGACTTTTCAAGGATAAATTGGGTTCAAGGACTTTTCAAGGACTCCCCCTAAAATTCAAGGACTTTTCAAGACTGTGCGAACCCTGGTATTGTTACTTCACTGCCCTTTACCACCCCCGAAAGGACTGCTAGTCCATCGCATGGTTACCCCAGATTCATATCCCTGGCACAAGTTATAACCTGAGGTTTCTCAAAAAATATTCTGATATTCAAAGTACTTTCAGCTCTCTTTGGTAAGCCCGATATTAGGTAATATCAAAAACGATTTCTTGTGGAGTTTTCGCTGTTTGCTGATAAGGTATGTATTTCTCGAGTTTTTCTAATCGATCGCCTTCCTTTGGAGTGACGCCATAAACGATTGTCAACCTACCTACACCCTCCCCCTGGGTAACAACACCTTGCTGGTCTGTCCGCTGAACAACAAGAGCTGCACGTGGTGTGAGACCTACAACACAACATACCGGATTTTATTAACAGTAAGAAAGATGACGCAGAGCCGCACCACAATACAAGTTAAACAGTATTTCACATTTCACGCCACACTATGCTGCAATATTTGTTTCCATTCAATGGCAAAACCTTGCCGAAAAAACATCCCTCAAAAAGTTATTCTGTTTCACTTGTTCGCGCTGTAATTTTTTCACGTACGTAGTGCGACTATTCTCTGGGACGCTTGCAAACGGTACTGAACTGTGGCAGTGTTTGTTTTACTATGAAGATTGGCTCTAACTATTCCATCTAAAATCATGAAACCATGCAGTGTGACCATTCTTTGGAAAGCTACTGAACAGTACTGTACTGTGGTACTGTTTGTTGTACTACACAGTGTGGTTCTAACTTTTTCATCTGCGGATCAAACCATGCAGTGTGACCATTCTTTGGAAAGCTACTGAACAGTACTGTACTGTGGTACTGTTTGTTGTACTACACAGTGTGGTTCTAACTTTTTCATCTGCGGATCAAACCATGCAGTGTGACCATTCTTTGGAAAGCTACTGAACAGTACTTTCTTCGCAGAAGCGGTCATGTCTTAAACTGAATTTAGAAATTGTTTTAAAGTACGATTCACACTGTGAAAAAAAGGCACACAAAAGTTTTGTTCATACACGTAGACACAGCCTTAAAGGACGGAACACTATAAAATGGGAATGTTTCTGGTAATCTACTGCGGCTTTTAAGTTCCGAAAAAAAAAAACGTTAGTCGCGTGATGGTGGAAAGGGACGACACTCACATAGATGTACAACATGTGCATTAAGTATTGCCATTGAATTTAAGAAAGGTTTATAATACAGTTAAAAGAGATTAAACATTTAACTCATATGTTAGACCAGTTTACCTGAATCTTCTATGGTTGCATCCATGTCACACAGTTTTCTTTGTGGAAACGATGTCATGAGAACAAACTCTGGCACGCTTTGGTTTTCAGCTGATGCAAGCCACAATTGGCGAACCTCCCTTGTGAGAAAAAAAAACAAACTATTTTTTACGGGAAACTTTAATTTGTTGTGGAAATCGTTGCTGTCATCATTTTGCTTTATTCTAATCAAACACGTTTTTGTTGATTTACTTTCTTTACGGGCAGGATTACACGTACGCTACAAAGCGGGCGCTGTATAACATCATAACTCTTTTCTTATAGAACTGGAGTACTTATGAAAACCTACTACATTCGAGTGACTCTTTTTTTGAAATACTTCCTAGGTTCTTATTTTTCGCGGGACTTGTATTTTACGATTTTCAGAAAACAAAAAGTGAATTTAAAGTTCCGCGAAATAAGTTATCGCGAAAATTAACCACGCGAGAGTTAATACCACGCTAGATGATAATTAATCAATTTTGACTCGTTTGAAGAAACTGAAACAGATTATTTCTCAGTTTACTCCGAAATTCTGAATAAAAATATCCCATACGTGGGAAGAAAAGTTCTTGTGTGATCAGTTTTAATCAATATTTAGCAATTATTGGATGAGGCTGAGTATGATATGAAGAATTATGCAGATCGAGGAGGGTGTTATCCACCGAAGCCGAAGGCTGTGGCGGATAACATTCTACGAGATCTGTATAATTCTTTATATCATACAGAAGCCAAATCTAATAATTGTTTTATTATGCATTCAAAATATTTGTTGAACTATAAAAGACAAAATGTACATTATTGAGCTCTAAAACAAAATGCCATTTTCATGCTCTCTCAGATATGCAAGTTCCGTGACGTCAAGTGTCCAAAAATCCATACTATCATACCACAATTTACGTCAATTGTGGTATGATAGCATGGATTTTTGGACACTTGACGTCATCTTGCTGGATATGACGAATAAGCCAGGGCATTCTGGCCAATCAGAAACGGAGAAATAATTTGAGTGAATAATAAACTTTATTATATTACGTGTGAGGAGACCTCCCTTGCATAAGCCAGGTGGCTTCTGGAGGCCTGGTCGCAGTTCCTTGTAAATTAGTACGTTTAGCTTTTTTTTCTTTACAATTGATCTGCGATGTATGAATACTTTCTACCTTTGGCAAAATTCCAATAAGTACATAAATAAATAAATAAATAAATAAATAAATACTTACTGGTATAGCGTTTGAATCCTTGCGTTTCCTGGGAGACTGACCGATGAAACCTTTATTAAAGTAACCAAAAGAGAAACAATTTGAAGGAATGGAATATTGTATTTCCAATAGATTGTTGTTCGTTATGGAGGGTGCCGTGGCAAAATAAATTTCAGTCGTCTACCAGCGCAGTCACCTGATGGAGATCGTGACCTCTTGACCGCTTGCTTCTGATTTTCTTCAGCTGACAGGGTGTCATTGTACAGCTGATTCCATCAAGCCCGAATCAGTCGGCCTTGTTGCTTGAACACCAGCAGTTAGGAGCGTCTCAATGGGGTTAACCGTTAGCCGTAAAATGGGCAAAAAATTTAGCCGGTAGGCGTAAAAATTGGAAAATTTTAACCATTAGCCGCAAAAAATGTTAACCGTAAAAATATTCTAACCATTGAAAATTAATTATTAACGTCTTAAAATAATGGAAATTAATTTTCAAATAAATTAACCGTTAGCCGTAAAAGTCACCACCCCATTGAAAATCTCACTTAGGGAAGGACCATTTTTGAGGAGAGAGGGGAGGGGGGGGAGGGGGGAGGGGGTTGGGCAATTACCAAAAACAAATTACTGCGCAGCAAAAGTGTAGAAAAAAAAATCATGCACAGTGGGCCAAGGGAAAAAATACGGACATTTTTATATAAAGGCGCTACAAAATTTTTTTGCGCAGCCCAAAGGGGAAAAACAATTTGTCTTAACAAGACAAAATTGCCAACCCCCCCCCCCTCCCTTAAAAAACAAAATGATCCATCCCTTAGAGGTCGTAATGTCGTGATCTTTAACGAAATACTGTGTTTCACGAGGGTGCCTTACAACAAGGCTGCAAATAACATTCGGTAATCGGTAATTGGCCGACCAAAATTAGCTCACGTCTATGGGAGGCCATATCAGTCAAAAGTGGGATGAGTTCACGACTGGTGATTGAAAACATCGATCGCTATGGTTGAGTTTATCGATTGGTGATTGAAAACATCGATCACTCTAATTGAGATAATCGATTGGTGATTGAGATTGTCGATCGCTATGGTTGAGATTATCGATTGCTGATTGAGAATAACGGTCGCTATGGTCCAGTAATCGATTGAATATCAAGACTGACGATTGCTATGGTCGAAAAAAAGATTGGTGACTGAAAATGACCATCATTCTCAATCAGCAATCGATAATCTCAATAACAGCCATCGACATTTTCGATCACCAATCGATAAACTCAACCATAGCGATCGATGTTTTCAATCACCAATCGATAAACTCAACCATAGCAATCGATGTTTTCAATCACCAATCGATAAACTCAACCATAGCGATCGATGTTTTCAATCACCAATCGATAAACTCAACCATGGCGATCGATGTTTTCAATCACCAGTCGTGAACTCATCCCACTTTTGACTGGTATGGCCTCCCATACACGTCCGAGACTTCTCTCCCAGTCTCTTCTCGCTTCTGGTGCTTCGACACGCAATCCTGCTTTATCGATTGTTACTACATTTCGAGAGGCAATGACCACTCAGCGTGTTCCAGGCTGTCGGTTAGTAAAGCGGGGTATGGTTAGTAAGGGCGAGCGAGAGGAAAAGCGGTAAAGGAAGGAAAGCCTGCAAGCATTTCTGTAACGACCTTGTTACGGTATAACAGCTCCTACTATACCTTACGATTGGTTGATTTTGACAAGTATAATCAACAGCCCGCGTTTTTCCTCACGCTCGCCAGTTACTAACTATACCCTGCTTTACTAACTGACAGCCTGGTGAGCACTGAACAGAAACCATACACGAACTCGTAACATAAACCAAAGCTTATGCATCAGGTTTTACTATTAAATTCCTTCAGTTATAACAAATGGACGAGGGCCATGCTTTCATTGTCTCCTTACCAGTCCTCCCGGTATTCTTATTCTTAACTCTGCTTGTGGAAATTCCCCACTGTCACACCGCTGACTTGCCGAAGCAATGCTTGCATGTTCTCGTGCGGTTTCTGCTTCGTGTAGTTTTGCTTGTTTTACCTACAATAATGCCACAAAGGCATTGTTCACACTCGTATTCAAATTGATATCTTACAAGAGAGCACAGCGAACTTCCCTATAATCAGGAAATCTTACTTTCCTCACGGAACTCCGGCAATCAAATACTACCTTATTTAACCTTAAAGCCCCAATATCAATATTCATTTTCTCCTAACTGTTCTCATATATTTTGTATGGTACTAGTGAGGAGAATTTGTTCAAATATCAATGTAAATAATCTTTTTTGGTGATCATTTTCGTTATTCTCATAACTTGATGTTTGATAAACAGTAAATATTGTAAAGAGAAATTGGAAGCTGGTCACTACTGGGACTTGGGAGGTTAAGTCAGAAACATGGAAATCCATTGACTTTGAAAATCACCCTGGTCTGACCTCTGGAATCAAGGGGATTTTACTTCTATTGAATCTTCATGGCCTGTACAATAAGAACTGCAGCAATTTATCGGACGCAAAACCCAGCGTCCCATACGTAAAAAATATGGCAAAGTACGCAAAAATATTTACATGTGCGTCTGAGGGGACGCCACAAAAATCAGTATTCTCGCTGGGTTTCAAAGATGTCAGTCATTACAACTCACACCGTTTGCAATTACCAGTCCCATGGAAATTTTCCTAATACCAGAAAATATGTTATTAGAAATCCGAAATCCCTAAAATTCCAAGTTGCGAGTCCACGACACTCCTAAATTTGTAAGTCGAGCCAAATCCCTGACTACTGCACGGAAATCTCCTATTAAGTCTTCCCCCCCCCCGCCCCGCCCCCTCAAATAAGCCGCCAACCACTAACACGCCACCCTCCTCTAAAAGAAGAAACGTTTTGAGCCACACACCTTCCCGGAAGAGATCATCACTCAGATCGATGGACTAAGAGAATGATATTAGTCACTAATCTTGAGCCGTCGTCGAGTGACTGATACATACAAATCCTTGCCATTGGTACACACTAGGTACTTGCACAAACCATTACAAGCGAAGGCATACATGCAAGGCCATCATATCCCTATAACGCTACACTTTGCTAAATCAATCAGCTACCCCTGTAACAAGCTAACCCCCCCCCCCCCACCCCGAAGATATCTTGAATAAATAACGCAGCCAGGTGACTTAACAGAGGATTTCCAGTACAAGAAATCTCAATAAAAACCTAGTTACATTGTATATAGTAATTATGGCTGATACCTTTTCCATTTTTTCATCTTTTTCATCTTTCATGTCTTTCAACAAGTACTCTTTATGCAGTTTTTTCCTCTGCTTTTCCAACCTTTGTCAAAAACACTATTTTGTAAATTGACAGAATATAGACTCAGAAAGCAATTTTTCTAACAGCCTTGCTGTTGAAAAATCATTTTAACTTTCAACAAGCTCTAAATAGTAAACGTGGATATTTGTTACAGTGGCGGGAAGACAAATGGTGAAACAAGCGAAAAACCCTCACACTTGAAGAAGACACTAGACCTGACAGGAGTGTTGAAACATTAGGTTACATTCATTATTTTAATATTACAATATTATGTCTTATTACCACCTGGTTGCAATTTGCACTTTTCCCTTAACTAGGTGAAAGGTTTTAGACTAAGAGCAAGAAACTACCATGAGCATACATGTACTGTAATAGCCTGGTATTGGAGCCAACAAGGGAACAGAGGCATTTATTTTCAAGGAACAGGTAATATTTTTTTAATTATTTTCAGGGAATTAGGGAACCTCTGATTATACTGTTGGGAACAAGAGAAGAAAAATAAGGGAAAAAAGGTTTTATTAATGGGAAACAAGGGAGAAGATCCAAAATGATTGAGGAAACATGAGAACATATAACACCACCCCCCCCCCCACCATCCCTTTGAGAGGGCACAGGTAGGTGTCTCATACCTCATGCTTGCTACTCAAAACCTAGCTGAGCACCACAAATACCAACCGTTCTGTTCAGCCCTAGCATTGTACCAAAATGAAATCTGTGTGTAAAGCTGCAACTCTTCATATATGGAACAAGTCAAGAAAAATACTTCCATCAAATCCTTTTTGTTGAATTGGTGTGCAGAGCAGTGAGAGTGAGCACCTTTTCTTATTTATTCTTTCTTGTTCTTTAAGCTTATAATGTTCCACTAATAAATAGAAACAAGAAAGAATTATGCCTTAATTACAAATTACATGTAAGCCTCCTGAATTAAATCTTCTAAGACAGGAGTTATGATTTACATGTACATGGACCTTACAGACATATCTCACTAAAAGAATATGTTCAAACCTGGCTTCTGCGATGGCCTCCAATCTAAGTTTTTCTTGAAATTTATGCCTTTCATCAGCTGTTTTCTGATATCTAGACACTGGCCCATGCTGCAATAATCAACAACTTAATGTTAAATGCAAAATCATTTTAGTTTGATGTGCATGTTTACTGTTTTTCCAATCCACATCCGAGCCAATTGTGCAGTGGATTTCCCTCTTGAGCTACAAGATCAACCTGGTTTTCCTAACATATCTCAGCTAGTTAAATACATGATACTGCACCACTACACATGTAGCTAAAGCTATGGTTCAGAAACTTATAGCAGGGCTTGGGCAATGCCAGTCTGCAGAACTAATTACTCACAGTGGGTCATACTGCATTGTATGCTTCATTGATTACTGTAACAATGCTCTACAAGTACAGAGTACTAAATTTCTAACATTATGGGATTTGTCGAGATATTACTTCAAAGGAGAATGATGAAAAAATCTTACTTGCCAAAAATCATCATCTTATAACAACTTGGAGATGAGATATCTGAGCCCCTACAAATCATTGTAATTTTGTTTGTTCTAAACGTTTGGAACAGACTGACAAAATTAGAAGGATTTGTATGGAATCCTGGAGCGTAAATGTCACACTATCTCACTCCAAAATTGAAATGAGACGTTGATTTTTGGCCTGTAGGCATTTTTCATAATGCTCTTTGCAAACATCTTAATGAATCCCATAATTTCGAAAAGTCAAATATTTGTGACATCACACTTTAGTACTCCATCCTACTGCGACTCACCATGTATGTGTCATTCTACTATATCCTAAAGTAGAGAAGTCATGCCAGCAGAGGAAACAAATGAATAATTTACAATGACTGTTTTTAAATTGAAAGCAGTAGTCTTAATGTTAAACAATTCAGTGCATGTAAATGCAAACTTACTTCACTTGAAGAACCATGTGTGTCTCCACTTAATCCACTTTGGCAAGTACCAGCACTTTCAGCCTTGGTTGTATCTTGAGGTTTTAGGAACAATAAACTTGCTGCATCAGGGTGCTGTGTTATCCTAGAGTCAAGGAGATCAAACCTGTTTTCTCAATATCAATGACAAAAACAGAACAATAGATTTTTGAAACTTTTCTTAGAATTCACCAGTCCATTGCAGGTTGGATTCCTTTGTTCTTGGTCACAATCAATGCTTTTTCTGCAACTTGAACATTATACCCTACGAAGAATCAAATAAACAACCAAAATGGGAACCTTAGGCAAATCAAAGGCTGCAAAGACCTTTCCATCACCCTGCTAAGACATGTCAGAGTGGTGCAGTAGTGTACTTAGAACAAAGTAACTAGATTGTAATGGTGTTTACGTTTACAAACAACAATAATGTAAGTAAATAGTTACCCATTTCTTTCATGTAAGACAACAAGGTGAGGTCAGCTTTCACACACTGATCAAACAGGCTTTCTCCTAATAAAAGAAAAAAAACTAAGTAAATTAAACAAAACAATATCAGTAAAAATATTATAAAATTAAATATATTTTCCTGAATCCTATTTGGCTACTACTGAAAAATGTGAAGAACTGGTGGTAGAGTACCGAATATGATTATTAAATTTTGATGAACAGAGGGGACACTGTACTGTTCAAACTTTTAGGTTTGACAACATACCATAAAGACTCATGTATAAGCTGCACTCGTGTATAAGCCGCACTGCAACTTTCAAGCATGTTTTTGGAAAAAACATGCTAAAACTCAGAAAAAAGCACTCTTGTAAAACAAAAATTGGATGTATGTTCGCAGATGTTCACAATAACCTTGACAAAATCAAAGGTTGTGTATTTGCAGCAACATTAATAAGTAAAGGGTTAAAAACTATCTCCTTAACCCTTTAAGCCCCAATAGTGTCTTTACAGATTTTACTCTGGCTAACACCAGACGATTTTACTGGTCACAGGGAGACCCCTTGGGGCTAAATGGGTTAAAAGCTTCCCTTTAATCAGTTTCCCTATTCCATGCAACTAACAACAGAAAAGCTTGAAAAAACTTCTGGCGAGCAGGATTCGGATTTAGAACCTGAAGATGCAAACAAACAGCTCCTTCAGGAGCCATCACTTCTACCCAAAGTGCAATGATCAACAGATTTCTATATGCTTAATATTTACTTACTGAAGGTTTTCATTTAAATCTGTGACCGATAAAAGCCAGTCTACTCCCTCTAAAAACAGTGGTCTCGTGTATAAGCTGCACCCACAATTTTTGCTCCAAAACTGAAGCAAAGAGGTGTGGGTTATACACATGTCTTTACGGAACACTGTACGTGCAGGAAGCAACAAAAGTGCTGTCTGATAGCCTGAGGCTAGTAGAACGATGTGTTGGAGAAGCGTCATTTTATGACGGGTTGCCCAACAAGCCAAGGAATACATGTGTAACAACCAGTCCCTGAGGGAATGTGAAACAATGCAAATTTTTCTTATGTGAAATGACCAAGAAAATCAATTTCTTTTTATGGCCTTTGGGATTCTCACTCATGTTCCAATTTTGATTCAAGTTGTAACTCCACCCTTTACACCGCTGACTGGTTAGCTCAGTTGGTAGAGCACTGGACTACCGTGTGGGAGGTTGCGGTTCAAAACCCTCATGGGTCGGACCAACACTAAGGGTCTTAAAATAACTGAGGAGAAAGTGCTGCCTTTGCAATGACATCGGAAAATAGCTTGACTTTCTAGTCTTCTTGGATAAGGATGATAAACCGTAGGTTCTGTCTCACAAGCCTTGGTTGTAATAACTTCGTGGGACATAAAAGAACTCACACACTGTTTGTGAAGAGTAGGGGGATATAGATCCCGGTGTTGTGGTCTGGCCTTTGTGCATGTAATTTCATTTGATACATGGGTTGGGTGGATGGGTGAGATCAAAACATGAACTGATAGCGGCTGCCAGAGACACCTTTACAAGCTGACGTCCAATCTCACCCTAGAGTAAGAATTGTAAACTGCCATGGACAATTTGTGGATATGTGCCGTATATAAATCCATTACCATTAACATTTGTAAAATCAAGCTCTCCATAAGGGTGGTATTGTATACGGTTGAATTAAACAAAAAGTCAAAAATCACAGAATTAGTTTATCTATGTTTTATATTGTTAATTTGCTACACATACCGGTATGTTGTTTGCCCAGTACATACACGTGAATTAAATTTAATCTCTTTCAGGCTAATTCCTCAAAGCTTTGGGCCAGTAAGATAAAATAAACAGCTTCCCCAAATAACGGTTTCCACAGTTACTTTCAAGTCTGGCAGTAAGTGAAGGTTGACATTAACAATTATAAGTCAAACACAAATGAGTACCAGAAGCTATTCAATTACATTTGAATGTTCAGGGTAGCTGGATATCACACTGAGATTCGTGGCAAATTGCCCCCATATCTCAGTGGGATCCAGAGATCTTTTTTTGGTTGCTAAGACACTCTGGCTAGTTTTGCACCCTGATGTGGATTTAAAATATTCTAGACTATTACTAATTATGTTATTCTTGCCTTGTTGTGAGGAGAGCTTCAGAACATTACTAGATTGCTCCTTTTGTAAAGAATTAATGGTACCATGGCCTCTTTCAGCCACAGGAGATATACTGGCAAGAGCCTTGTCAATCAATACTTTAGCACCATCCAAACTGACTGATTGTGGAAGCACAAGAAAATCACCTTCCTTTGAATCAAACAAAAGAGTAATGTAAATGTAAATCACTATTTACTCTTCGTTGAATAGCAACATCTTGCATTAAATTAATAACAATCAATTTTTTAAATAAAACTCTTCATTGCTTTCAATATCAAATTTTTATTCATCCACTAATAACCCTAAGTTATAATCATTAATTTTGCAGCTATAAAGTATGGTGTCAAACCTGCTCAAATCCTGACAATAACAGAAAAGTTCTTGCTGGCTCCCACTGCCAGATACAGGAATTAAACTTTGGATTACCTGTTCAGGCAAGAACACAGAAGACACTAAATTGATGTTCAACAGAGAGATGATAACTTCAGTGATAAATCTGCCTTGTTTTACATGTACCTAAAGAAAGGCATTGGAGCCAGGTGGTGAAATGAGGGTGGGAGGTAGAGGGGTAAAAAGCTGGGGGATGTAGCCTCCTACCCCTCCCTCACACACACATTCTAAGAAAGAATTGCTTTTATAATCAAGTCCAGGTTGAAGGCCAGGAACAGTTAGCACAAAATCATTTGGGACTTGCATTAGAAATCGTCTAGAGCATGCATTAGAAATACAGGGTAAGCAACTTTATTGCATTATGAGGTTACAACATCTTCAAATTGAGCACAGCTTCTAATTCACATTTTCACATTCTACATGATCAAGTTTAACCAACTTGAACTTCCCCACATCAGACCCTCTCTTAGGCTGCTGATGCATATGCATTTCTAGCTGGCCTTTCTTGCTCTTCAGTACAGAATAACATAGCAGTAATTGTGAACATCTTCATCCTCTAACTGCATAATAATTATTATTGTTATAACTTTGTTGGGCATTGTGGTGCATTTGGCAGGCTGACTGAAATAAACCAATGAAAAGTGTAAATCAAATTAAAAGCCATTCAAGTTGTACATGTAAATGCTCACTGTTTTCTTGTGCAGATTTTTTTTCAGTTTAACAAATTGACGTCAGTTTTTTATGCGTCTGTCCTCTTATTGATGATAAATTGCGTCATAACATTGTCAAAGTGTTGTAGATCCACGAGCCGATAGTATTATCAAATTTCCATATGCTGCACTGTGGCATGGATTCTTCAAGGCATTGCCTCATCAACAGATACATTTTTGCTATATCCGTTTAATAAAGTAAAAGCAAAAGTGTTTGAGTAACCCTGAATTTCCACTCAACTTTATAAGCTAACTGTGGGTAAGATTTCCGCAGCGGTCCCTACTTCATTATGCATGCTGAAGCTGTCTTGTCTGGTGCAATACACGTGCAAATATTTCTTGTGTTTGAAGAATGAAATTGTTTAGTTACAGAATACATAATGAAGTAGGGACCTGTGCGGAAATCTTACCCTAACTGTGTGCTACAGCGTTAATGCTACAATCTCGACATTATTATAAAAACGCTGCATACACTTACTTATTCGAATTTTCCTGTACTTAGGGTTGTCTGGGTCTCTCACTATGTTGTTGACATAAGCTTGCATCAGAGAAAGGATATTTTTCACGTCGTCTTTACCTGTAAATGATTTCAAAGCATCCTAGAATGGGAAAGAAAACAAATTTGATAAACGTCTGGACGATGTTTTCATTCAAATCTAAACGAGAACTGCACAAACGCGCCATACCAGAGCATACTCCATATTTGAGCCTGCCTTCCTCGTGCCAGCCGTCTTACTTTACTTTACATGCGTGGGTATGTTCTTTGATCAAACTGCTTGCATTTGATATTGCGGGGAAGACGTGGAAATCTTTGTACGGACGAATCGTTGATTTTGCCGAGGGAATCTCTATTTCTTCTCCGTAGAAATGGTATGAATATCGTGCATACTTGTGCCAGTGTTTCTGTTCATCTGGCACAAGTTTATTCAGCCCCTTATGGACAGGTGGTATGGGAAACCAAAACTCGAAGCCGGCAAGGAAACAGATGAAAGTCATCCAGACGAAAAGGTACGTTAGGAATTCGAAGACCATCCAAAAATATTGTAACTCCTTGTATTGTTAACAGTTTTAGAAAATCGGGCTACATACTAGGATGAAAACCAATACTGAAAGTGAAAGAACAGTTTATCCTTTTTAGTTGTACGTTCTATCGAAACGGTTGGTTTTCCTTGCCGTACTGAACGGTGACGCTATTTAGCGTTCGATTCCAGTTACAGATGCAGCAAGTTTTTAGTGGATTTCAGGTGGATCAGGTTTTATGTGTAATCTTCATACCCGCGTTTTTAAATTTTGGTTTAATAACATCATTCATCAGTTGAAAAAGTTTGGATGACAGTGGCTCAAATCTTGTGCTAGTCTTAAGACGTGACTTGGAGTCAACTGTTTGCCCCAACACGTACTGTTTGACCAGTATGCAACTGCGTATGCAATATTGATCATATTTCTTTTTTGTTAACGTGAGTTTAGTATAATTATTCCTGCTAATCACTTACAATACAAGGGGCACTGATTAATACATTGAAGCTAATATTATTAATACCATGGACAATATGATTTTCACAAGACTGGTGAAAAGCTTTTCTTCATTTAATTACAGTGAAATTAAGCAATCAGAAGCACTTATAGGTGTAAAATTCTCATGATTATAAATGTATTTGGTACTGGTTTACACCTCTGGGCTAGCCAATGAGATACATACACATTTATACAATAATTTATTATATCTCTCAGTTAGTACGCGTGCTGTGATTGGTCAATTTAGCGGGCCAAAATGACTCCAGAGATATAATAAATATCTTATTAACCTCGTTTTCTTGGTCCGTACTGTAAAATACGGATCCTCGTTTTTTCCCGTCGATTTATGGCCCGCGCGCTTCGCGCTTGGGCCATAAATCGACGGGAAAAAACTCGGTCCGTATTTTACAGTACGGACCTCGAACTCGATTAATAAGAGGTATATACCATAAGGGACCACACTATGATGAAATGAATTCTTCCCTCTAGGGAATGGAATGACTAGCATTCTACACTCAAGAACCTTGCAAAATGCCGACATAGCCACCAGTGAAATTCAGACAAGGGACATGGGCACCCCCGTAATTAACAGGGCGTCTGTGAATACCCTGATCCCAACTTCCATCTTCCCTCAACTTGGTAAATTACTTTTCTGAGATTTCCTCACTGGTGTTACAGTCCCTGTGTTTTGGTCACATGGATAAGCTGATTGCAACCACAAAACTACTTGTACTATCATAATTGATATTTATATTATGTAGAGTTTTTTTTTTCTTACTTAACTGTCCGCACAGACTTCTTTCAGTTTTAAGACATGCCCAGTATAAGAGCTTTGTGCCAACATGTCTCTTGACAGCTGTCATGATTCTCCAAGAGCGCCCACTTGTACCATATACAAAATTATATACGAGAGCTGGTGATGAGGTGGTACATGTACAAAGTGTGTTGTGTCATACTCTCCTGTGTAATTTTCAGTTGGCAAGTGGTTGGCGGTCCTCAAGTGCGGTGCTGAAAGTTGCATTTTGCATGTGTCATCTCTACATGTACTTGCCAGACTCAGTGTTAAAGAACAAAAATCTGTTGTCCAGCCTTTAAAATAGGCATAATTCTTTGTTGTTTTAGACTTTTCCTAATGGTAAAGTAGTGTCTGGAGCACCAACCACACAGAACAGTGAAGGCATTGTGGCAGATGGTCATACTAAACAAGATTAAGATTAACCCTGAGCTCTTCACTCAGCTGTTATGTCAACTGGGAAGACACTCTTGGGCTGAAAGCAAAATTATGAAGACCTTTGATGAAATCCAGTCCTGGAAAAAGTCAAGAGTTGGAAAATGAAAACGCTTTTGCTTCTCAAAAGAGTTCTTGGAAAAATCAAACAACCCAGACTGTGGCATGGTTGTGGTTTTTACGCTGTTAATACTGTCAGTAACTTCTTATGCATATGAACTATTATTATTTCTACCAAATGAAAATACTTCTGAATATACTAAAAGTCTGAAGAATAGAACATTCAGATATTTATTGCCTGTTCATTATTTTACAACATAAACAAGCTTAGACATGTGTACTGTAAGTATGGGTAATCAAGTGGTTTCGAGTTTAATTTGGAATAAATGAGTGCCATTAAAAATGAAGATTGATGGCTTAATAGAGGTTACACTCTACATGCAAAAATTTAATTTCAAATTATTTTCTGCACTCAATTTAAACTTTCTGTACTGTTTGGGTTAATTGAGATGCTCATAGCCAATCAGCATGTTGAAATTTTTACATGTACTGTGTATTATTTAGTAACAGAGGAGCAGATTAAATTAACTCGGAACATTAGCTACAAATCAAACATTTACATTTTTGCACCCCTGTTTTAATGCAGATATCTGTTAATGTATTTGCCAAAATTGTTGCTAAGTGAATAAAGATATGTTGTGTCAATACTCACATTTAGTTGGTGGTCATGATTTACTTTGCATGTTTACTTGAAACTTGTATTCACAGCATCAGTGTTAGGAATTTAACAAAACTATATCATCTGTCCTTGACGTAATAAAATGGCACACCAGGATGACATAGAATAAGACAGTGGTAAATCCTGCTTAATTGAGAGTTTTTATTTTTGAACAAAAAAAAAATTAAATTTGTTGTTCAAGCACTAAGTACACTAAAAAATCATTGAGCCTGACGTATTTGAAAAGCCAGTGTGTTTACCTGGTTATCAAAAACTCCTGAATCCTTCTGTTTTCCTAGAGAAGAGCTAACAAGTTTCCTTATGCCCATCTTTGTATTGAAACCACTTGCCAGCAGCTTGTGCTTCCTCTTGGGTTTTCAACTGTTTTGTTGTCTTCTTACGGTCTTTAAAGGTGCAGATTCTGGTAAAGTGTGATTTGTCAAGAAAGAATATTGCAAGGTGTTTTTCTTATCCACCATTGTATCACAGACAGTTTGGTAATGGGAAACCATGAATGTACTCACTTGTCTTTTAATAGCCATGGTACCTACAGTATTGTGTTGTTAGAAGTACTGTATTGCTTGCTTACTTACTTCCTATGAAAGCTGACACACAGATGTATGGAAACTTGACTTCATATGCTTTTATTCTCTGATTTCAAAAAAACCGACGTAGTATTTGGTATTAATAGAAAAAGATCTTTGTACTATATTTCAAGTTTTATTACAACAGCCACCTGAATTCCTGATTACTTGTTTGCCAGTTTTCATCATTACGAGGACTTCAGCACACCTCAATTCACACACTTTTGTAAAGGATTTTACATGGACTTCTAGTTTTGTTAAAAGAAAATAAATGCCCTCATAATGATAAAATTATTACTGCTGGCTTTTTAGATATAATAATTATAGTTTTTAGGTCCACATCTTTGACATCTTTCCCTTGTTGGACTACAACTTCTTTTACACTGATACAATCTTATTCATGTATAATACCAGGGTTGTCACTAAGGGCTGGGGGCCGGGGATTTCCCCCGGCTACTCGGAGCCTAACCCCCGGCTACTTTCATCCTTAAGATTGCCTTTTTTTGGCAGTAATGCCTTTTGCAAAATGGTAGAAGTTGCACTTCTAAAACGTGTGTGTGTGTGTGTGCGTGTTTGTGTGTGTGTGTGTGTGTGTGTGTGTGTGTGTGTGTGTGTGTGTGTGTGGTGGGGGGGGGGGGTCGACATGACCACTTGCGACTTCCCCAACTACTAACAACAATTACCCGGCAACTTGAAATCTTAGTGACAACCCTGTAATACAATATAATGTTAAAAGACTAGATGCAAATTTTATTGGTTTTATATCATTTAGTGTGAAGTAAAATGAAACTGTATCATTGTTCACACCAGATGAGTGTAAGGTGGCTTTGTCACCGTGTACATGTATATGTAGTTCCAGCAGGTAAATAAATTACATATTACTCTGATTATTATTGAAGGTTAATATGTTTTCCAACAGGTCTTGTACCAATGTTTTCTTTGACCAGTCATTGTTATTCCCAGTGTAATATTATCTTGACGTATAAAAGGGAACCACTGACACCTGTTGCCCAAATGACTTTGATGCAATTTTGAAGTCATACAGTAATGCCCACTTCTCGGCATTTGGTTTTGCCCTCTTCTGTAGTTAACAACTCCAACTGTAGCATATTGGACTGTTTAGAAGTATGATTTGTTTACTGTGAAGTATGCCAACACTTTAGATCTTGCCCTGTGTTTTCTCTGCTTAACTCACAATTTTTGTGTACAGCTGTTACAACACATTTTACGGTACCGTGCGTACTGACAAAAGTTTGCTTGTATGACATAAACACAAGTACTATGACTGTAAGTATCTTGACAGGGTGCCTCATCCTTTACTTGGCCTGGTGATGTAGGGCATGGAGTGTTGTTACATCGTTGATAGTGGTATGGCTTCTTTCTTGAGCTACAGTTGTTGGAAATTTGTCCCATGTGGTCCATGCACAGAACTTCTCTGAATTGACTTCCACCACCACATGACCTTGAACACTAGAATGAAAATGAATTGCATTAACAGTAAATTCTTCCCCCACCAGGGCTGCAAATAACAGTCAGTCATCGGTCATTGGCCGACCAAAATCAGCTCATGTCTGACGAAATCCCAACTGTGGTTGGGCATGTGACAATTTTTTTATCATTTTGTTCTTTAATAGTAAAGATTCATAAAAATCTACCTGTAGCTGACTTAGCAAATCTTGCATTGTATTGGGACAAATCTCAGTCAATGCATGCCTTTTTTTGGTGACATTCATCTACATTTTGCTTTGTCCGACCAAAATGGTCACTTGGTCAGACATGTCCTTTCAAGAAAAGAAATTATCTGTAGCCCTGCCCACCACCTAGTCTGTCTTTACAATGTAACTACAACCTGATCCAGCGACCAGTACATGTCCTTTCACAAGCTGCGAGTGACTGTGTTTTGTTGCATATAACCAACCAATTCTCACCTCATCCCACATTGTCGTGAACCATTCTGGCTGACAAGAGTTGTTGCCACATTGCCGTACTGTTGCTGGCTTAGATTCTTGTGAACATGAATCATCTGGGTACTCCTGGTACATTCCACCCACAACACCTGCACAGAATACTGACCTGAACTGCGTGCCTGTCCCACACTCCACTGAACACTACAACATGAACATGAACATAAAAAACATTCTCATTAATACAGTCATATTACTGTGTGAAAAACACTGTAGTGTGTATACTAAAACTATGCTAGAATACTGAATTCTTGTGTACAATTTTTCAATCTGCAGACCACCTTACACTAGATTGGGTGAAGCTATTTTGTCTTCTTCTGATTTTCTGTGAGTTTGTTTTCACAGCATATTGTCTATATTAAAATATAATTTATTGCATTTTTCTATAACCAATATCTGACACCTTTTTGCAAATAATAACCCAGTTTGATCAATTTTTTTCATATACCAAATGTTACCACTGAAATGTCTGCCTGTTAATTAACATTCTGCCTTACTCAATTTGGATACTGGCCCCAGTGGCATAATATAGGACTCAACATCACAGTTCTGTGTTTGTCATGTGATTCTTCTAATGTACATAATATGAACTGAGACTTTGGATTGACGCTTTTCTTACCCTGCTCCACTCTGATGCTACCCATATAGCCATACATTTTCCATTGTTACATGGTCTTGTAGAGGTTGGCTTCCTAGTGTGAGAACAGTGACCAGAGGGAAGAGCATTCCCCCCTTTGCGACCACAGAAAACCAGTCGACTTTGCTGCCCTCTGCCACATGGCACTGAACACTAATAATAAGAATAATATTTTGTGCTTTAAATACAACTATGATCACATTGAGTTGCTAAACGTCAAAGCAATTGCCTTTCTTCACAATGCACTGTAAGTTCAATACTGCTTTAATTGTGCTACAATCATACTGCATTAATTGTGCTACAATGTACCTAGCAATTCATTAGACTTTCAGTGGCAATAAAAGCGTAATTCATTATTGCTGTATTAGGTAGAGCACAGTAAAGATGGAAGGATTTTGGTGTTTTAATGCTTTTATCTTTTGCAACTACCTTAGCAGATGGAAATGTGAAAGTTGGCATTTAGATTGTAATTATTAATTGTGATTAATCCAACTAAAATGAATAATTCATTGTCATGACTTATAATTGAAACACATGCAATCAGTAGGTGTCAACTGAAGTGTAGAGTTTATGTCAGCTTGTTCCACGAGAAAACTGCGCCTTTCAATAGTTTATCTTTCACATGCAAGTAAAAAAAACAACTTTCACTACTTGGATACAGATGTTTTCTATAAAAATCTATTTTGTGTGTGTGTGTGTGGGCGTGAGTGTGTGTGTGTGTGTGTGTGTGTGGTGTTGCATTTACCTTAGCTACAGATTTTGGCAATGATTTTGATATACATCATGCATGCAGAGACTTAAATTAACTATAGAGATTGCCTCTAGCTGACTGGCCCTGCAGATAAACTGTATTTGCCTGAACAAATAATTATATTGATTATTGGAGTGCTGTTCCTCAAGTTGGTAGTACCACATTAAGTACTCATCAAGCAGGCAAATACTTACACGTGACCATTTGCTGCTTGCATACCAACTTGTCTCACAGGAACCAGCTGAACATGCTCGAGTTGCTGATGGTTTTGGGGTATGGCCACAGTGGCTCTCGTCTGTTGTGCCATTGTTAATATCCACACATTGGATACTCCGTTGCTGAACACCTTGCTTACAGCTTGCTGAACACTACATGATTAAGCGACCCATTAGTTCTTAGCTGTTGTTGACATTGATAATATGTTTCAACAATTTTAGCAGACATCATCATCTGATATGGTTCAGTTGCACGTATAGTCAGGTGGTGGTATTTATATGTGTTTGTCCAATGTTTGGACATAGACATATTGGATTGGTCATATGAAGCTGTGGTGTTATTGGATGTTTGTCTGTAAGGCCATGACATCATTGGCTGTGAAGACTTGATTATATTGAATGTCAATTACTATTTGGTTTTTGCTTTTCACTGGACAGTGATGATGTCACTTCTGCTCAGGTTGTCAGAACAACAGTCATTGCCAACAACAGGTCTTTTCAGAACTACCACATGTAAACTATAGACTAAGGCAATCAAAATTGGCCAATAGCTACATGTGTATTGTCAAACTCCCGGGTTCAAATCACACACAGTACAAAGGAAACAATGTCAGTCAACACACCTTTGTACTGTCATGTTAGATATTTCTGAGACTATTAGAACATGATAAGAAGAAAGGAGCAATAATACTTACCGAAGCAACAAAAACTACACTTGGAGTCAAAATTATTGGTAGATAACAGAGCAGACCACGGATCAATGTCAGCATCTAGGAAACTGTGCATCTACCCCTTCCCAGACCACCTAGCTACATAACAGTGCACTATCACCATCAGAAGAACAAAGGTAAGCCGTCCACAGCCAGTGACTTTGTTGTGTGACAAATGAATAAGTTTATGTAACAATGATTGATCCATTGATTTGTTCTAATGGACAAGCTTCCATTAGCCTTAATAATTTTATGGTAAACAAACATTACCTTGCTCCACTCGCCAGCAGTCCAGTTTGCAGGTGGAGGGCAGGCAGCAGGGTTACAGCTCTGACTTGGAACAGGCCTCTCCCACTGGCTGCAATAGTTAATTGGTAGCATCTGTTCCTCTCTCTTACCACTTTTGTCAATGAGCTGTTTGCAAAGAAGACTTCTGATCTGCAAGCCACCACCGCATGTTTTTGAGCATTTTCCCCATGCTCCTGGCTCCCATCTGGAGAGATGTTACAGTTCAAAATACGTATAAATCCCTTGGGGTACTGCCATTTATGGACTGTATAGGTGCATGTGCTGCTGTAAAGGGTATGGTTTTCAAGCAGTTTAGTCTGGGATAAGGTATAAACATCAGATTAATTGGTTGAAGATTATAGTCTAGACTAGGGAAACCAAGAATTGCCTCTCAGAAAACAAAACTTGGGACAATTATGTTTCCACACAGCAATTAACAAAACCAGCAACCTCTGAACGTGTAGTTTCTGGAAAACACCAACTCTAGGATAAAAGGGATTATAGGAGCTTTGTCTTAGTATAGGGTGCAAAATTCAACAGAACCACCACCAGGTCTGGGATAGGTCTCAACAGCACACCCTGCACAAAAACTCCTAAGTTGGAAAGTCCCCCCCCCCCCCCTCCAGGTATAAATCAAGGTTGAGAATTTGTCATTAACAATATCACTATTGCTTTACTGTTATATTATTTCTGTTCCTTTACCTTGGAGGACAGGGCCCTAAGTTACAGACTCTTTGTCTTGGAGCTGGTTTCAGATTTGGAGGGCACATCGACTCATCAACAACACCCTGATCTACTATCCTGACACACTGATATACTGTTGTCTGAATTCCTGTTTTTGATAGTAAAGATGAGTTCAGTCTACTGTGTGACAGATTCTGTTTCTTGTCAGATGACAGAATGATGAACAGAAAAATTCATGGCTCTTTTTCAACTCCAGGTTAACATAACTGCTTTGCGCATTAGCAACGGTTAATTAACAATGTTGATTTCATGAAGAGCTTTAGGAGATTTAACGACAACTGCTTAAGACCTGGATAGCAACTAACTAATCAACTATGCCAATTTCAGCTGGGGTTAAGTTTAATAATGAGTGCCTCAATCTAGATTAGCACTAAGCCAGGCTTATATGTGCCAGAAGTTAGATGTTCTTTAATCATGAACTAGTGCTAATCCAGAGTTATGTAGTATGAGTACCGACAGTTTAATTCTAGAAATGTGTTAGAAATTGTCAAACATAACTTGGCCTTAGTCCTTAATTAAGAGTAAAGGGTAAGGTAAATGTACTTTTTTACTAATACTAATCCAGAATCAAAGTAGGACTATGGTGAACTCGTGGATATGTTTACAAAACAGAGAAAAAAGAAATAATTTAAAAATTAACAAGGTGTTTTTTCAGAGTTGTGATTGAATGAACTTGAAGATAATTTTAATAATCTATAATCACAACATAAAAGTGACCAGGGAGCTGAGTAGCTTTTTGAAATAAACATACAGTGAGTACATGACGCCAATCATTTGACTACACTAGGCATCAGTTATAAGGCAGGTGGCAAGCATACAGTTGTTAAAAAATTTGATAACTTAACATAAGGGTACAGGATTAAATGGCACCGAAACCAAATGTAGTTCTGGTATCCTGCTGCTCACTGTCTGTGAGTTCGAAGTTTCTAACACATGTAACAGGGTCCTTCTGAATAAGGTCTGAATTTTGTTGCCATGGCATTGTCAATTTTATCATCATTATAGTTTTTGTTGTCTACAAGTCTATTCAATGTATTCAACAGAAATATCCACCTTGATTCTGCAGCTGATAATGAACAAAACCATGTAGGATAGCCCAGCTGACGAATCATACCAAACAAGTCTTTCTTACATTTTTGCAAAGTATGTTAGTGATGATCTTAAAATCCTTAAGACTCTCAATCCTTTATCAAGTTGAATTAGTTTATTTACATTACCATCTCATTTTAGGTTATCAGTGGTATATATATTCAGGGTTGCACTTAAAAAAAAATCACACTTTCCATCATTAATACAGCAATACATCTTTGTTTTTATCCTTATAACTTCTTGTTTTTACAATGTAAATATGATGAGTCACACAACAGTAAGCAAAACAGGTAAGCCTATTTTTCCAACATGTCTACTTCAACACAATCTAGTTCACTTTAAGGTAAATTCGGAAATCAATAGACAGAAAACTTTTCATTGTAACGGCTTGTGGTGTATTGTATATAATATAACGCTTAATACATTTTCTACATGACTTACTCTTTTCGAACCCTTTAATGACTTTCTTACATTGTAATCTTCATGGTTCTCCGCCATGGCATGCGCCTCCATATTAAATGGTAAGCGTTGACATACTTCTTGACCGTCCCAATACTTCTCCAACTCCATTCCTGTTCGTACTAACACTAAAATCAGTAGAAACGTCCTCCATGCGATGTTTCTTATCCAGGTTGGCCACAGAAGTTCTTCGGTTTCACATCATGGATTCGTCAATTTATTCTGTTTTCAGTGGTAGTTTCGTTCAATAACGAGTACTCATTTCGCTCATATAAGTTCTCATTCAAGTGCTAATTTCGCTCTATGAATTCTCATCAAAGCTTACTACATTAGCAAGAGATTTTCTCATCTTCAGATCACCTTCGAGCCAACTGAAATTCATGTATTCTGTAGTTGCCCCCCGCTTGGGCTAAACTACAGAATACAGGGCCACTTATTTACATAACTTTAAATAACAATAGTGTCCATTGTTATCTGCTTCGTTCTACAAAAGCCTCCGACACCTGTAAACGAGGTGGACCAAGGTGGCCCTGTATTCTGTAGTTGCCCCACTGCTTGTAATCTTGGGGGCGTTCGATGGCGGTCGATGTCGGAAAAGCGAATAGTTATCATCTGTTCACGTTTAGAGCCTGGCCGAGTAAAAGGCTCATGAAATTCAGTCTCCAAGTTGGTTATTGTCCTAACTGGAAACATTTAAACTCCTTTTGAGTTTAGTAAGACCGCTAATGAGGCCCTGTTAGTGAGGTTCTTTATGTCGCGCGTCTGAGTTTCAAACCTTTTCACGTCGCAATTTCGGAAGGTCGAAGGTCGCTGTCGTAATTTCCCGTGAGCGGCTCGTCGTTCGTCGCCATTTCAGGTCCTTTATGTCGCCGTTTCAAGGCCATGTCGCTTTTCGAAATTTACCCGCAACAGGGCCTCGCTAATCGTCCTCTTAAGCTACAAAATCATTACAAACTCTGGCAACGGTACGATACACTTTCAGCGTGAACTTTCATCAACAGACTTCCGTGACTTCGGTCACGACAATTGTCGTCTTCATATCGGTGCCCCCGAGTTCTATCCGACTAATTACGAAGATGTCTACACTGGAATGAGTGAGTGAGTGAGTGAGTGAGTGAGTGACGATTTGCATATCGGAGTCCCCACAAAAACTCGCAAATACGCTTCGCGTATCCACGAGTTAAAAAGGAAGCTTACGGTTTACCTTTGGATTAGCACAGAAATCATGCTTCATCAGGTTAGGTTATTCCCTGCTAAAAACATTATTAATTACCTCCAGCACATGAGTAAGAGCACTGTGTGAATCCCCTCACTCTCCAAACATGGTTAGCCCTGCTTGGTGGAATTCTTGACGTTGTCAGTGGGTAAACGCCTCTCTGGTTAGGGTCAGCTGGTTGTGGAGGTTGTGTGGGTTCCTCGGGATATTGTTTAGGCAGAAGGTATGAATACTTGATGGTGGGCTCATCATCTTGATAGAGCAGCTGAGAAATTGAAAATGTAAAACTGTGTATAATGTCTTGACTTCTTAAGCCCATAACTATAGATACTTGATAGGACTGTTCCATTAAAATTTCCACATCTTCATAGATGCATTTACTCCATTGTGCGTTAATTCTAACAATTAATTGTGTCTGACATCAAACATTGCGTCAACTTAACAATAAGAGGTACACAACATAAAAATAGGTTTGCACTTTGGCTACATGCCACTGGTAATTAATAGTTTAATGACATAATGGTAGTTTTCCCTAATTACCATGATATCAAGATCCTCAGTTGTGGGTCCATCAGCGATGAATGCCTCATTACCTCCCTTGTTTCTGCGAGGCCTTGTATAGTAAAACAAGGTTCCAGCCACGTTATAACCCTTTGGTAAATCGATGACCCAGTTTCCATTGATGTAATACTTGTTAGAAGCGTGTGACTTGAGAGCTGAAAATGATTCAAGGATACACAAGCATTATATACTTCGCTCAGGGTAAGTTGCGCCAATCTAACTAATCAACGCTTGAGCGTTCAAGTTACAGGGGCACCCAACGAGAATATAGTTCAAAACCACTTAAACATAGCAATGTTAAAGTTGTTTAGTATTTAAAAGGTAGATATAAGCATATTTTTATCCCCTAAAATTTCTTAATCTGTTCGGATTTCCTAGCTGAAAGTCTTGTGATCCGAAAATTATAGCGAACAAAACTTACCTTTTCGAAAATTTCAGCCAGAAAAAAGGCTCCCGAAAATTCTAGGTGACCTTTTTACGTTAAAAATCCGTTAAAAATGAGCAATAATACCATTTTGTAGATGTTCGAAAATCCTAGGAGAGGCAAACAAGCAAGAATTTTTTTTAACAAAATGTTCCGAAAATTCCCAGATCTCAATCGTCTTCCGAACAGATATTTTCCGAAAATTGACGTTGGGTGCCCCTGAAGTTACCTCTTTCTTAACTCGTATTGTGGGAGTAGTTTCTAATTAAAGTGCTACGTCGGTGGGGAATTGAAACACAAGAAATTGGGATAATCAAACAAGTTGATAAAGTAATTTGTACCACAGTAAGGTAAAAGAGAGAGGTGCTGATGTTTCGAGCTTTACCCCTTTGTCAGAGCGAATTCGCTCTGATGAATGGCTATAGCTAACGCTATAAAAAGCAATGCCATGGTACTTGAACGGAAGGGTAAAGGCTGGTTTCCACTAGAGACGGAATCGATGTCAGGTTTGTAATCGGAAGCGCAATTGTAAGCCTTTTATGTCTTTCGACCTCGCTTCTTTTCAGGTTATGAATCAGGATGAGTAACTCCGATTCCGGTTAAGATTTCATTGCTACCTGAAACCAGCCTTGAGACCGTGCAGTTACTGAGGTACAAATGAGTTTCAACCTCAGATTACTACTGAGACGACAAGAAATTGGGTTAAACAAGTTGATAAAGTAATTTGTACCTCCGTAAGGTAATAAGGGTGGTGCTGACGTTTCGAGCGTTAGCCCTTCGTCAAAGTCCTCTAACTCCATCAGTGACTCGTCAGAGCCCTTCGTCAGAGTCCTCTGGCGAAGGGGTGACGCTCGAAACGTCAGCACCCCCTCTTTTACTTACGGTGGTATAAATTACTTTATCAACTTGTTTGATTACCCCAATTTCGATTCAACTCGGTTCGGCTGGGAAGCCTGAGTATTACGGCTAATCCAGGGTTAAGCTTTGGGCTGTGTTCACACTGTAACGGACCCACTATGGATGTGGGATAAAATTTGCACACACAGGCTTGCACCTTCTATCTGGACAGATGTTGTACCACCTATCCTTTCAAAGTTTTTTCCATGCTCCAGAAGCAGATAGATCTGGATTGTAAGGGAAGGTATATTATTTATTGGGGTGAGGAGGGGGCTGGGGCGGGACTTCGGAGGGGAGGGCCATCAGTAACGTTTTTACAAATTGGGGAGGGTCAAACCTTTTTTGTCGCCAGGCGGGGGAGGGTCACACGAAAAATTCCACTTCTACTTAACTCAACTCTTTTATTTCTTAGCAAACATGGTACGTTTTAGACACCAGGAGTAAAGCTCCTTCAGTGCTTTGTTTAGTTGGTGTATTGCTATCGTCCGCAAACATATAGGTTTCACCTGAAGGGACCGAAGGTGGTAAGTCGTTGGTATACAGTGAGAATAACGTTGGCCCTTAAGACCGAGCGCTGAGGGATTCCGACTGAAACTGACTACAGTTTAGATTGATCTGACGTCGATAGATAGCTTTTCAGCCAGTTGTGCAATAGACCTAAAATTCCAAAGTTTCTCTGTAACTTTGTCAACAGCTGCTCGTGCTGGACACAATCAAAAGCCTTTTTAAAATCAATAAAAGCTACTGCAACGTCTTTTCCCTTGTCCACCTCTTTTCTCCACTTTCGCATTCAGCTCATCCATGAGCTTCAACTTCGAATGGTCGTCAATTTTGTTTTTATTTGTGATAGCGCCAAGGCATTTTGCGCTAAAATTTTCCTCCATAAATCTCCCGGCAGCCGCTGGATTATCAAAAGTCAGAAAAGCCAACTCATGATTTATCAGTTGCTTTCAAAGCTTCGAGAACTTTCCCCCTGGCACTTTCTTGCAGTCAAGAAGCAGCGGCGAAAGCGTTCCTTGAAGGGACAAGTGATCCAAAAGGACAGGTATAATTTTGACAGAATACTATTGGAAAATTCAGAATATTCGCCCTTTGGATTCGGAAACCTCCGTAGGACTTCATCTTTCCACTTCTCTGGACTTGCATTGCCACTTGTTCCGGGATACGACATGTCGTCTTCATGATGTCTCAAAACAGGGTCACAAGAGAGGCGGACATCCTTTACAGAATGGCGAACCGGCAAACAGCCACAATAGCCACAAGTTGCTCCATCTGACTTCATGAAATAATCACATTCACCACAAGCACATTTCCCTCTACCTATTCCTCTTCATATCCTTCCCCATCTTCAAGTTTTCTCTTTCCGTCTACAATCACATAACGCGATCAGCTGCCTTGTGCGCTGATGGAGCGACCAGAGCGCGGTTATGTGAGTAACACTTCTGGTTAGTTTATTTTTACTTCTCATATTCGTCTTTAGAACAAAAAACACTCTAAGAATGATGATTTCCCATATAATAAAATTTAAGCGAGGCTATGCTATGCACGTACTTACCCAAATAGTTTTTGCTTTTCCGAATCTCTGTAACATTTATGTTGGTAGCCCCCGAGGGAATCGTTATAACAGGATTGTACCCGAGAACTGTAAAATAGAATAGGCTCATACGTTAGCAGTAATGAATTTTCATGATATAATTCTAGGTAGTTAAATCATACTGATTTATGGAAACACTGCTGTGCTAGAACAGAAGTAACTAGGTGAGACTCACATTTTAATCAGTTCTAAACAAAGTAAAAAGTGATTCCTAATAGACCTAATACAGTCCTTGTTCAACCGGAGGCGGCTTTTTGTCGTTGTTTACTCAGAAGGGTTTTCCACCGATCGTCGAAAACCAAAACATAAGAAATGACTCTGGCCAATCACAAAAGAGTTACACAGTACAATGAACCAATCACTGAGTGCTACAATCAAAATATGTGTCAGAAGCTAGCGCGGGAGACACGCGCGAACTGATCGCTCTTATTGTACATTAGACTCAGCCAAGTTATATTTTAAAAACATTGAATATTTCTGAATATTTTGAACTTGACAAGTTGTGAAAGGTGAAGTTTTGGACACTGTCCGAGGCTCGAAAAAAGCGAGATTCGAGTTCTCCAAATAGCAGTCCAACCTACGACCTAGATATTCTCGTTTTCCGATATCTTTCTTTGCGCTCTAGCATTATTATTGCAACTTTCATCCCTCGTATTTTTGATCTACTACGCGCACGTTTTGATAATAATAACAATAATAATAGAAATGATCATGATAATACTAATATATTATTATTATTATTATTATTATTGTTATTATTATTATCATTGCTTTTATCATTATTATTATTATTATTATTATTATTATTATTATTATTATTATTATTACATTTCTAAAGGGCATTTTCATCTCAAAACTATATGACACTCACTAATTAAGGAGAATTACTTCTCTGATCTGGGTAGAGATCATTTATTTTAATTAGTCAAAAAAGAAAACCTACTCAATCCACGTGAAGAAGAACCCTTTGGAGTGAACACGCCTGATTGCCTCTGTTTTGGAGCCTGTGTGGGCTCCAGTCCAAAACAGCTACCATCTTCACACCCGGGGGGTGGGTCCTGTGTGAGATAAGCACTCACTTAAAACATGAACTAGTGTAAGACGTTCGCAGTCACCTCATTAGTAATCTGAGGCTGAAACTCATTTATGCCTTAGTAATTGCACTGTCTCAAGGCTGGTTTCAGGTAGCAATGAAATCTTAACGGGAAGCGGAGTCGCTCATCCTGATTCATAACCTGAAAAGAAACGGGGTCGAAAGACATAAAAGGCTTACAATTGCGCTTCCGATTCCAAACCTGACTTCGATTCCGTCTCTAGTGGAAACCAGCCTTTAACCTTCAGTTTAAGTACCATGGCATTGTTTTTGAGCGTTAGCCCTTTATCAGAGCGAATTCGCTCTGACGAAGGGGTAACGCTCGAAACGTCAGCACCTCTCTCTTTTACCTTACTGTGGTACAAATTACTTTATCAACTTGTTTGATTATCCCAATTTCTTGTGTTTCAAACCCCCACCGACGCAGCACCAGTTTCTTTAGAAACTAGCCTCACAATAAAAATAACTATGTCTGCGAAATTGTTGGCTCCAAAAAATGAGCGCTTGTTTTAGTCTGCTGTACGTTTACTCCGTTCATAATAAATCATTCACAACAACGACAAGCTGGATTAAACGAGTTGTAATGTATATTTTACCACCGTATGATTCAAGGGAAGCCGGCGTTTTGAGGGTTAGCCTTCCAAGTTCGTCAGAGCGAATGGTAGGAACGTGGTATGAGTGAAGCTTATAATGCTCCAGTCAATTGAAACCACGGCCCCCGACCCCCGGGACATAGCGGGGAATGAAACAGGTTTACATTTGTAGACTACCCCGCCCATCGGGGGAAATATGTCGGTACAATCCCCGCCCTCATGGCCCCGGTATTTACAACATTTTGACTAATCTTTTATGTACACACGAACTAAAGAAATAAAAGATTTATTCCTGAGTTCTATTAAAGCCTAGTGATGGAATTGAAATAGTCGACATTTCCTACATCTTGTCACGTAGCAAGGAAGCGTGGTTTTTGTTACTCGGGCCCATTCCCTCTCTGTTGGGCCTAGTGTTACAAGCCCCGCTCCGAATTCCCGGCAAATCGGCAAAAGCGTTACTGGCCCCGTCCCCCCGGAAAAATGCTTTATTACAACAACGTTTTTCCACGTTACTCCCGGGGGTCGGGGGGGGGGGGTCGTAGTTTCAACTGACTGGAGCATAAAGGAAATTTGTAGTTCTGTTGTTGCTGGAGCCATAGCAACGAGTAAATGGAAGTGATCAATAAGACAACCACAAATGTTCCGTACAAGCCGCACATAACACATTCCCACCAATAGCTCAGACAAAGGGCTCACGCTCGGAACATCAACTCCCCTTAAATCTCACGATATTACAACTTACTTTATCAACTTATTGGATGAACTATTTCTTTGTGATCAAGGCCATCCATGACTCACTTGATCAAACACACGGAAAGCTGAACAGGTTATGCTATCTTTTAATATCTCTGGTTCAGTTTCAATTAATTTGATTTCTTTTTCTATACCTGGCATTTTCCAGCAATGCAAACTTTCTTTAAATTTGTTAGGCAAGGTGTTCCGTCTTTGACAGTTGGTAGAAGTCGAAGGAAGAACTTATGTCCTTCAGCAAGACAGTTAAGCTCGCACTCCTCACTGTCTTTGACTGCAAATAAAACACTTCAAGTTAATAACAATATAACACACGATTCAAAACATTGCAGTACAGCACATCAAATAATAAAAATAGGTCCGCAATGCGTACATGTAGGGCTTATGTACTTCACTATACGGCCCACTAAATTCAAAAGTTTGTTTTGAGATATAACAAATATCTCATAAACCTCGTTTTCTCGGTCCGTACTGGAAGTTACGGATCCTCGTTGTTTCCGCTCGGATTTATGGCCCGCGCGCTTCGCGCTTGTGTCATAAATCCGAGGGGAAAAAGCTCGGTCCGTAACTTACTGTACAGAGACCTCGAACTCGGTTAGTGAGAGGCATATATTTTCAAAATGTCGATTTTTCAGAGAAACGTGTATGATAATTTTGCAAAATGCAAACACAAACATATTACGTCAGCAAAGATCCGCCTCTAGAATGGCGCACTCCCCATATTTGGTGGTAGCAACAGCTACAAAAAGACCTGCCACAGTTGACACACACTTTGCGTATTGTGTATCTCTGGTGACCCTCTGTCTTACATTTTGAAATATATCTGTGTTTTTTCACCTCTGAGGTAAGGCACCCAATTGAAGCGGTGTCCATTGAAGGACGTCCCATTAAATGCTTTGCACTGCTTAGCTCTGGCCTCAATGGCACGTTGGCGAGTCACGATTGGGGACTGGATGCAAGCCTGTAAAATAACCGCGGACAGTTGAGTTAGATTCACAGGGGTTGGACTCAACTGTTTAATCACGCCATAACCAGCCACCATCGCCTCAAGAAAGCGACAACAGATAAATTACTTATAACTTTTGAATCCATGCAGGTGCTAACACAGCGTAATAATACTCTTGTACCGTTAGCGACTATCACTTCGTAAATATTAGTCATACAAGGGAAACTGCTGTCAAACACATGCGTGGCTTCCATTCTCCAAGATGGAGAACTCTAGCACGTGTATCATGTGCATATGCGAACGGTTCCCTGAAGACTCCATGTCGAAAACGATGCTGTCCGAGTTTTACACTTCTTTTTCTGGAACAGGTGCTAAAAGCAAACCTAAAATCAATTTGGGCTCAGATTGGTTTATCAGACTTTCTGGCTTTGCGGTGATTGGCCAGAGTTTAAACTGTGGATATTAATTTTCGACAGTCTTTTATATTTTCATAAAGTCAAGTTACGGAGTCCTCAATCGAAAAGACGTTTAGAGAGGCACCGTGGCAATAAAACCAGACGAGCATTATGTTATCATTTCCTTTGCGTGATCTACATAGCTAGGGGGATCAACAAGCCGGTAGGTTCCATATTTTAGCCAATCAAGTGAATGGATTAGATGATTGTAAGAGGATGGCGTTCTTGCGATAGCCGGTTCAGATAAAGGTCCTTCAAATGACATCTCCAGATAATCAGCTTCTTGATTGTCTTCCGAAAGTCTTGAATGTTCCAAGAAATATTCTATACGTTTACTGCCTATTCAGTGTAACAGTGAAAAAGAAAAAATCTTAAACAACAAATTTCATTCTCACACAACATGAAATATCTTGGAGGAGGTCAAGTGTTGTGGTCTTTGGACTTTTTTGCATGGAATATAAACGTAAGATATACTTAAGATAGACAAAATCTCAGTACAACAACACAACTGTAAATAGATTTTGAAATGTCAGGAAATATTTTGAGACCGGTTGGAAATCGTGAGTGCACTTTGATACAGTGTTATTTAATCGTTCCCCTTGTGAGAGTTTTAAAGTACGAGCCCTGCGGCTTAAGCCTCGTAAGTAAGATTAATTATGTAGATACAGCTAGCTGAATAAACGGCTAGATTTGCTTTCAGAATTTTTGCACGAAACTGAACAGTCACTTCTTCTCTACAAAAACTTGCAACGGGCCTCGATGCGCTGAATAGCTTGGACACAAAGTGAGGGAGTTGTAACAAGTACAGTAAACGAGCGAGAATCGAAACGTTTTCTTTTCAACCAGCGGTAGAGAATAAACTAGATAAAGTAATTCGCAGAATTTCCCAGATTACTTATCTATGGATTCTTTGCATTTATATGATAAGATGAATGTCATTTATCTCCAAAAACAGAACAAGTTGCTGACAGACAGTCAAGCGTAAAATGAAAATTTCTTTAACAGAACAAACACGCACACACACCTGGTAAACAGAATCATGGTTTATGTCCATTAGAGTTTGCTGATTCGATATGAAAAAGCTATTGTTCTAATGATCTTGTTGCGATAGAATTGACCGTTGAAAACCAGGAAGGCTTGTTCAATTCAAACTTGGTAGCGGAGTGATATATCCTGATTAAACTAATCGCCGATATCATATCGATAAGCTATCAAAAACAAAACAATAAGAGAATGAAGCTTAAGTGTGAGTTAAAATTAGCGTTAGCGTGAGATAATAAACGAGCAAAGAATGGATTTTGAATCGCTACATGGGACTAAAACTCGAACTTTTTAAGCTTGAAACAATTTTATGGATTTCCAAGCTAAGAACAGTATCAGCGTTGCAGACAGTTGCTATCGACAGACGCAATATCAAAGATTAACTGAAGATATTTATCGTAACCAGTTCATGCCCTCTGCATTTCTTGGCATGTCAGGAATATTTCGAGATTGAGAATTTATCCAATTCCGTCCATAGGTTAAAAAATAAAGCTGTAATTATCAAGTATTTGCTAGAAATTTCAGTTGCATTAGATGTATCACAAGACTCTAAACCATTAACTCTTAATATGTTGGTTTACCACATGTTGACAGCTGGTCATTCGCCACGTTCGCTATATCAACATTTAAAACAATTTATAGACATAAAGTGGAGCTTTCAGGTAGAATAACTAGAGTACCCACTTCTTCCGAGCAAGTCAGAACGTATCCACTTCGTTGCCTAGAGAGAGAGAGAGCTGGTGCACTGGTCGAGTTGATAGCATAACGATTTCTCTCGAACTTGTAAAAACTCAGATTTTGCAGTGTTCCTATGTAATGGTCCACCAAAGAAGAGGTTAAGTTCGTCTCAGACCTATCCAGCTTTGCCTCTATAAGTTGCTTAAGATTTCGCCGAAGGTGGAACGTTTTACGCACGTCCATAGAATGTACTATGAATAAGGAATTAGTCAAAACTACGACCGACACAATTCTGCACAGTCCAGTGGCCATTGCCAAAGCTCTTAGCAAGTGACTGTGAAACTGCATATTAAACGTGACCTCCAATACCAGAGGTAACAGAATGCTCCACGCAAATGATGTTTACATAGATAACTTTAGTGTGTTTTTATAAGATAGAAAGGACTACAGTGAAGTTACGACCTTTTAAGAATATTTGATTTTCAGAGATAGCATATCTCAGGAGAGCCATCAGAAAATGTCTTCGCATTCAAATTAACAGCGAACGAAAACAGTCAAACTAGATTCAAAAGCAATACTTTAACTAATATGATCATAATCATTATTTTTACTAGCATTGTTACATGCAACTGTTCTTTTAAAAAGTTAGAACTGTTATCTACAATATTCCACCGTGATAACTGTTCCTGTTGGGTCAGGAGACATGACGCAGAAGTTTTATTCCAGGCAGTTCTCCTTGGCCAGTCAGAATTTGGCAACATGGTTGCCTGCCGTTTACAAAAAGTTCCAATGAAACACGACTTTCCTGGACGTTCTGTTGGAATTATTTCGGGAGCGGAGAGAATGTCCAAAAACGTGACTTCGGTTTCCATTTCCTTTTAACTCATCTATTAGTACTATTTTTAGATGTCAGTTCTAGATTCTCCATACAAACAGGGGAAGGTTTTTCAAATGGTAAACGTCAATCCCTACCAGAAATGGCCAATTTTGAATTTTGTTTACAGTGACCACTTTTCCAGAGTAAATAGTAAAAACAAGCCATATTTACCTGTAGGTTACATGTGATGTACTGTGTGTCGCTTCCTTGACAGTTTCCTCTGTTTGGCTGTCTGTACACTTTGAGTATGAACTTAGGAAGATCATTATTCCTGTTGATCGACACAGGAAATCATAATTATAAAGAAGAAATGCTCAAAAGAAAGGCTAAATTTGAAGATTATAGTTGACCCTCTGTTTCCTGTATATGAAGAACGATCCGAAAGAAAGCAAAGTGGATAAGAGAGTAATGAACTCAGTAAAATGAGATTTACCCAAGCGAGTTATGCCAATAACAGTGCAGGAAATGGGCTACAGAAAATTATCATTATCATTATCATTATCGTTATCGTTATCGTTATCGTTATCGATATGGTTATCGTTATCATTATTGTTATTGTTTAGCGTTTCCACAGCCCACTCGCAGAGCTACTGGCAGCCAAGAAAGGCGAAGACTACGGCACAACAATGTCATGGATAAGATGCAGATTGCCTTTTGCCACTGAAATGGGCATAACTGTGTCTCAGCGGTTCAAAAACTGTACGAAGAAAAAACTTTAAGACCCTGAAATCGATTTTGAAGTTGATAAACGGCATTTTAAGGAATTTTTATTTTGCCCTATCACAATTATGTCTTTCTAGTTGCACTTAAATATTTTTCGTCTTTTTATGAATAAAGTTAAGTTTGATTTTTATTAATTATCAGTATTATTGTTATTATTATTATTGGTATTGGTATTAAGGACAAACGACGTGTCTCAACTACTTAGGCATTTTAAGACGTTTTAATGTATATCCATGTATTTGCCTTCTTACAATTATGTTTTAATAACTGTACATAAATATTCTTAGTTGTTTTATTATTATCATCATTATCATCATGATTATTATTATTATCATATCTATTCCTAACGGATCCACCAATGCTGCCCTTTTAAAGATTCATCTTGTTCTCAAAATCGAAGCGAATTTTGATCTTTGATTCCACAAAAAAATCGATTCCTCAAGATTCTTCTCAGACATGGTGTGGCCCAACTTCTTCGACTTGAACTTAGAGCCCAGGTCTAAGGTTTCTAATCTAAATTCTTTACTCATCTTTGATTCCTGAACTGCAAATGTTATCAGTGTTATTGTTATTACCTAACAGAGTGATTCTTTACTTAGCGGTTAATGCAGAATCTGTACCTTTTGGAGAATACCAAACCCGATCAATAATTCTAAGTTCAATCACATCAGTCGATGCTGTAAGTACGGTCATACAACAAGTGGTAATTTTGATTTTCATGATTTTGAGAGTCAATGTCGACAAGAAAACATGGAAAGAGAGTGACGTCTGAGTTCGCTAGAGATGCAGAAGGAACGTTTTAAAGAATCTTAGTAATGTTGTAGGTCGCTAGGTTCTCTAATCAATACGTATTGGCGCGATGCCCTAGGGACTAGCTACCCGTAGGCTCACAATGTAAAAAGAAAAATGGCCATTTATAAATAGATCTCCTTTCGGAATTTGAAACCTCTGATATTTTTCGACGGGCATTTTGTCTTAATACAAAGATCCCTGGATTAATCTGGAGAGTAAGTCGTTTCTCTTCCTTATTTACATTTGCTTAGCACACGTGGCTTAGAATCACAGTTAATGTTTTACGATTTTTGCAAGCACTAAAGTTAACTTCAGAGTCAACTATGTGCTAGCAAGAACAGAATTACACTTCTGACCAAAAATTCAAATTTTGTACATAACATTTGTAAAACCTACGTTTGATCTTTAGAGCGAATATTTAAGACTCAATTACAGTTTAAGATACCCAAGAAGAGAATTTGGGACAAATGCCTTTTGAAATTAGATAAACTTTGTTGGATGGAATATTTCTCTTCAACACTAACGGCCTGTTAATCAAAATCCAACCTGTCGTTAGGAGTTGTATGCCTCAGGCAGTCAGAGGACCTTAAATCAGTGGTACTTACCGGGAGGACCTTCTACACTGCCTTGTTCTTATCTGTGTTCCTCCACCACATGGTTTACTACATGGAAGCCAGTGGCTCCAGGGTCCCCAGTGGTCCCTCTGAAATCCTGACCACTAAGGAAACAAATACAGTAAATGTGACCTCGTAACTATATTAGGTAGATTCAAGTTTAAGATTAAAAGGTCAAATTCCTGTCGGGCAAATATTTGTATGGTAGTGGAGTGGTGAGCGTGTCTGACTTCAACCAGGAGGTCTAGAGTTCTAGAAGGAGTACCGTGTCTTTCCAGTCAGACAAGGAACTTAACTCCACACTGTCTCTCCCCACCCAGGTGTATCAGTGGGTACAAGCAAGCAAATCGCGAAGTTTAAGTCCCACGAAAATAAGTAACAACTAGAGAGAAAGAGAAACCGAGGCGACCACCTTAGTCACATTTTGAGATTATTTATGCAGAGGGACACTGTCACGGGATCGCATGCGCAGAAATATGGGGCGCCATACTGAACAATATTACGAACATTCCTTGCACGTGCTAAACCACGATTTAACGTGACGTACTTCATATTTTAGTATGGTCATTGTCATACAATCATGCTAAAATCTAAATTATTACGATCATTGACATATAGACCATGCAAATATTTAAATAAACATGCTCTGTTACTTTATATTTTATATGGTCATTGTCATTGAGCATTCTAAACTTTCAAACACTTCAAATGAAGTCACTCTTGAGGCTTATATGTTTAAGCATATTTTTGACCAACGCCCCTTAATTATTAGTATAAATGCCCTAGTGTTAAGTAAATTATTCTATTGCTCATCTGTCTGGAGCAATACTACTCAAGCTAATCTGGACAAGCTCCAAGCAGTACAGAATTTCGCTTGTCGCATTTTGTGCGGCTTTAAAAAATTCGATCACATAACTCCTTTGCTAAAAGACATGCGCTATTCACCGGCTACCAATCAGGCATGTGCAACTGTCTTTTCATTTTGCTGTTCGGGTTTTCGAGTGCATGACAAGATGTGCTCCGGAGTATTTGATATCTAAGTTCGTCAGAAGATGCGCCGTCTCGACAAGGAATACGAGAAACTCTCAACTTTTGAACATACCACTCTTCCGCAATGCTAGCGGCCAAAGGACCATTCAATATTGAGCGACCTTTCTGTGCAATGAGTTGCAGCTTGAGCTGAAACTTAGCCCATCCGTGACGGAGTTCAAGCGCCTACTCGGGCAAAAGCTTGTTAATGACTGTTTTATTTAAATTTAACAACCTTTATCTTGTATTTATATTTAGTTTTTTTTTCTTTAATTTTGTAATGTAAAATTGTCCTGAAAAGCCCCGTGGGGACGAGCCAATAAAGTATGCAGGTATGTATCATGGTCAAAATTTGATTTAAGTTACACAACGTAATATTGTTTTGTTTGTCTGTAAATATTCCCATAGTAGGTTATACACATACGCGACGAGTCTATGGTAAAGATATTTGCAATTAGACGTTATTGGAGGAATGTAATTTATGACAACACAGAATCAGGTGCAATAAGTGAATCAATTGGTGCCCAATGAGCCCTGAGCTACTCCACGTCCAAGTGGGGAATGTTGCATGTGCAAATGTTGCCAACAGATGCCACAAACTGTCAGAAACAGATGCTGTAACAGGAGAAACTGCATCACTATGTTGAATGATTGAAAAACTCTCTTGACAGCGATCTCCTGAAGCTATGCCTCAGAAATTTTATCGATTGGAGAAAGAACTGGGAAGATAACAGCACCAGACCCTTCCAGAAAACTGCATTTAGGTTGCCTGCGTGTAGACGTCTCCTATTTCCTTTGTTGCACGCGGAAAAGGGAAACAGAGGAAATAGGAGACGTCTGCGCGCAGGCAACATTTAGGCAGTTTGTCCTACAAGGCATAGGTACTTTGGAAGGGGTAATAGACGTGTGTACCTTTCTGTGTTGTACTTAATGAGAACATGCTACTCATCAAACACCCCTGAATCATTTTCTTTTTGTGGTACTCTCTCCTTGCCCCAACCTAAAATATTAGTTACACTACACGTTCCTAAAAAGGGATGAAGTCAAAAGGGATGGTGTTTGAATACTGTAATTGTAGATCGCCACCTTACTAGTGTGTTGGTAATTCTAGTTTTTGACATTTCAGACTTACGCAGACTGACTAGCCCAATAGTTTATTACCCAACTTCTCTAACTCATTTATAATGTAAAAGAGAAAGACAAAGGAAATCAGGCACCGTGACGTGTTTGGATATCTGATGAAACACGGCTCGTTTTTGCATCGTTAATTCCCCCCTCTAAATCATTTCGTTTGAGAAGCTATATTAAACACTTGATACATGTGTTTCATTACATCTCAAACACCTCGACGTCTTTCGCGAAAAATACTCCGCTGCGCGTTGTATTTGTACCTCTCTTCTCGATGTTTGATATGTATAGGTAATCACATGATTTCGAGTGCAATTTGGGATAAATCAGCACGAGTAAATTTTTCAAAGGCTAACCAAATTGCGCGAGCCCGTAGGGCGAGTGCAATTTGTAGTCTTTGAAAAATTTACGAGTGCTGATTTATCCCAAATTGCACGAGACAAATCATGTGATTACTTGTTAATAATATACATGCAGAAATTTAATTTCAACTTTCTGCACTCAATTTCAACTTTTTGCACTCAATTTCAATTTTCTGCACTGTTTGGGATTAATTGACGTGCTCTCAGCCAATGAGCATGCTGAAGTTTTTGCATGTATATTATTAGTGATGAAACACTGTATCTCGTGTTTGATCTATTACTTCCCGAAAGGTATGACAAGCACGAAATACTCAAGTCATTTTTTTTCAAGCAAGTTGTACTGTAAATAGAGAAAGTGAATGAAAATGAACATAAGTTAGATTATGAAGTGCATTGCCGTTTCTTGGAGAGATTTTTTTGTGGAAAAAAGTATGTACTGTGGTTTATTCATAAGCTTACACTTACATTTTCCAACTTGTAATTTGTATGTTTTATTGGTACTGAAATTTATTTGGTACCATTTTTTCGATAACAGATATTTTTTCCTTTGCAGCGTATAGTCAGAATACAACAAACAAGACTTCACATGTAAAATACATTGTCTGTCCAATCAGTAACACAAACAACAAATTATGGCGTTGATTACAGATCCAAAAGATTCTATCTAACGTGATTTTGGCTATGGTTGGTGTATATGCATAGGCAATTAGCTAGATTTTTCGCTCGTCTGAGATCCCACTTTGAATACGGGTATATTTTCCCGAGCGGTGGTTTTTTATCAAGCCTTTCCATGCGAGTGATCTTAAAAAAACTCTTCCCGCCAAGATATGACTACTAAACGGATTAAAGAGGGAGGGGTGAGTGAGGCCTAATTTATCCTCAGCTGTTCATAATCAGTGAAGCGATTAAACGGAAAATTCCCTCAGTTCATAGCCCATTTACATGGACAAACTTATTAACAAGAGCGCCATCCTTCAAACGTCTGACCCCTTTATCCCTTTAATCAGAATGTCATAGTTTGTTAACGCGTTTGGAACTGAACTGCCACGATTTAAATATTTATCTGCCTTCTTAGGTTATTTCCCTCTGAGTCAAAATATTTTTTCATTTACAGACCTAAGATGCGCTACCCGTAATTTGTTTATTGTGCACGCAGAGCAAGTATCAAAAAGAAACGAATTTTGCCTCATTTCGTCAAATTTTCCAACGCACAAATCTAGCGCTTGGTTGCGTAGAACACAATAACTTTCCGTTCGCAAAACTTGTTTTCCCTTTTCAAAAAAACTAATGCGCGTAACAACATGGCAGAAACTAAAAAAAATGGTTAGATACACCTATTTTGCATCGCACTATGATGAACTAAAAAAAGCGAACAGAATCAATTTATCAAGACACGGTTCCTAAAACGACTCTTAAGATTTGCTTCTCCACTGTCAATGAGTCACATATTTGTTGTAAAATGAATCAATTGCTGTGATTTATCATTATAATTCGTTCTTTCTGCCACTTAATAAAGAAAATAAAATCAAACTGATTAAAATCTAAGAATTCGTGTCTGCGGCGCGCCGGCTTTCTTAGCATGGGTCCTTTGTTCTGTGGGGACAATTCTAATTAAATTCGAAGTCTTTACTTACTATCAGATATTACAGCTTTCGGCTAATAGTAGGCTTAATATCTTTATTCAGAAGTGTTTTATAATCCATAGAAGGATGCTTCGATTATCACTGTGTTAATTATTATGCAAGTTGTTGCAAAGGCATAATAAGCTAGCTGGCGTACGACCAAACTGCACTACATTTCAACTGTTTTGTCACAACTACCAGCGGGGTCTAGTGCTCTATACAAGCAAAACCGGATGTCTAGTTTTCCATTTACTCATGGCTAAAATCCTAAAACTTTTACTTTTTTACTTTTTTTACTCTTATCGATAGGACTTATTACGCTCAAAGTGACAGCTAAACGCGATTCAGAATGAAATATATCATTTTTGACAGTTTTGTTGTATCATTCGAATTAGATGGCATTTTAATGGATGTAATGAAGCTACCAGGTATATTTGAACTGTCAGCTGTAGTTTCAGAAGGTCATGTATAGCTTTCCGTAGAGGCAAGCCTTTCCATAGCTTGCTTCACTATGACTAATAACTCGTGTTCTTATCTTGCGGTAGGAGTTTTGTTGAGGGGATAAACTATAAGTCATGATACCCGGTATTAAGAACACCTCACGCCTCCTATGTTCTAAATCCAATATCTAGGTAAACATACCAGAGGACATATCATTCTTGATTACCACACACCAATTATCATAATTTGTATCTCTTATCTAAAGTTAAATCCTGTCTAACCGCGCTATTTCAATGAGCTGTAAATTAAAAAAGCTTGTTCCGATAGCTGTACTCGTGTTTTCCCTAGTGCTACAAAGATCCGAGCTACAGTATACCTGAATACCTACATCTGTACATAATCGCCATTGGAGCCATCAAATGTGTGAGTGAAAACTGCTACCAAAATACGAGGTACAAAAATTTGATTTGCAGTTTTCCCAGTTTGATCTGGTGAAAACTCTCGTCGTTGGTAAAAGATAAATGTTGCGAACGAATTTCAACGTGAGGCGAAAGCGTAAGCCTTTCTCACGTGGTCACGTACAGCCCACACCGCGGTTTTCGGCTCCTTTTGAGAAAGACTACTGCGTAATTCTCTGGTTTTCGGTAATAGGCAAGAAACAAAGTGTTCAAGCAGCGATAAACCGATGCTTACATACCTGAAAAGACTGCGAAGTGCACTGGTAGATAAGTCCAAATAATATCGTCATAACGAGAAGTTTCCACATTATGCCTAGATTAAAGGAAATCAGAAAATGAGTTAAAAGAGCTTGTATGAGGAGCAGAATAACCTCAGATAAATACTAACTTGCACTCGTTTCACGCTATGTGATTTTACTTCATCAACGAGGATGTGATTAATATGTGGAGTCTGTATCCTTTTTGCTGTGTTTACACGATAATGTCAACGAATGAAAATTTCACCACCACAACCACATGCCAAGTTTGTTCCAAATTAACATGCTAGAGTTCTGTTCATCTCTGACAACGTCAGTTTTCATCGTTGGAGGCTGCGAGCACATTGACATTGCGATAGTACGAAAGGTCCCTGGTTGACAACCTAATAATCGCTTACATTATTATTAAGCTCGCCTGCTCAAATACGGTGCGGAAACAATAGCGCAATGCTTTGTGAAACACATTGGACAAGTAAGAACAACTTAATGCATATTCACTACTTGTCCATTACAGGCTCAATCACGCGTGAACGAGTTATCTCTTAACACTTGATTAACAGCATTTGAATAAATCAGGGGTGCGCAAAATTCAAAACACCTCATGGAACCAGCTGCTAATAAAGTTAGAAGTCATAAAGGGTCGAGTCGTGTAGTATATCAACTCTAAGCCACGGCAAATACTTCGATTTATTTTTCCACCATTTAGCGCATTAACAAGACACTGAGTGAGGTGCCAATCAAATTAAAAAGGATCTGTAAAATAAAGCAAATGTATTATAAATGACAGTTTTGGTACAGTACATACCTTTTATCTTTGCTAAGTCAACTTTCTCTTAATTGTAGTTTTCGTTTCCTGTAAAAAGAAATTACCCGCGCGTTTGAATCACTCATGAGTCTTTGTGACCATGAATAAAAATAGACTTATTTTAGATGTTCATGAATAAGAATGGGGTTATTTTGGACAGTGTTTGTGGCACCTAGCTATGTACAACTCCATTCTTTTTCAACGAAACGCGTCAAACATGTTTAAAGAGTAATTAATTACGAGACTCGACAAGTGTAAATTCTCTCGCCATATGTAGAACCATGTAAATGTTTTACTTTAAATTCGTATTTCTATTCTAATTAGGTCTAGCCGGCTAGATTCTCGATTAATCGATTTTCAGAATTCAACCTTCCACATTGAATTAGTGCGTTTAAGTTCTTTAAAGGCTGTGCACAATTGGTCTTGCAAATATTCACTGAGTTGACAAACATAGAAAGAGGTCATTACACTATAACCTAATTATTATGCAAGACCCAAGTAACTTCATTTATTGACGTTCACACTATCTTTTTTAAAATGCAGTTACTTCTAGCACTCCAGCCGAAGGCTGTTTATTCCGGTACGAACAAGAGCACCCAAGGGCACCCCAAAGAGAATCTGGTCTGGAGAAAGTCCTTTACATCTCCTTAAAGTTTTGTGCTTATTCCCATCTTTTCTTTTCTCCGAGGTTAAAGATAAGAATATTTGTTTTCGAATATGCTATCTGAATATTCTAGTGGAAGCAAATTGTATGATAATCCGAAATACTTTGCCACAGTGTTTGCATTGGGGGGGGGGGGGACTCCTGACACCGTGGGGGAGGGGTGCTACCCCAACTGCAAACCTCTGCAGCCATTTTAAGAATATTTAGGTTCTCCGCACTAAATATTTCGCACTTGGAGCAAAGACACAGTGTAGGTTATAATAGCCATTTTTTCCATCCAAGTGTAATTCCCAGATTTTGGTAGCAAATCGTAGAAGTAAAAAACATCGGGGTTATTCACGGGTCGTGAAGTACGGCTGGATATTTTCACGAGTAAGTCTACTTGTTGAGTCTCTGATAAAAACAAAATTAAAAAAGGGAAGTTAAACGCTGAAACGCATTTTACGACTTTCTGCTGGAAAAAAATGTTTACTTTAATGTTTCCGAAAAGAAACGAACGAACACCCCTTGTTTCATTGCTCGCCATATTTAGAGTAAAACCGCTGAACAAAGTGCAGTTTACGAATTCGCACTCAAATTGTCTTGTCGTACAACATGTATTCTCACCGCAATTTTACCTCTATGTAACTAGAGACGTTCCGTACGTACACTGCAATGGTCTATACGGGTATGATTACTGACTCACAAACCACCAGCTTCCCGTTGGTTTGACAGCTCAGTTGGTTAGAGCGTTGCACCGGTATCGCAAGGTCATGGGTTCGAATCCCGTTCAAGCCTGAATTTTTTCAGATTAAGTTGTTTACATAACTGCGATGATCTTTCTCTTATTAAATCTTTATTTCGCAGTTCACATATACGAGGTTTTTCATAATATCTTATACGGACACCAAAGGGACACTCAGGTGCGAGTATTATCGCCTCATATAAGTAGCAATTCTCATTAGTCTATCCGATACAGTTACTTATGAGTTAGTTTTTAAGTTTATACCAACTTAAAATCTTTCTAAAATCGAGTATCCTGCGTGTTCGCTTCAAATAGTATTGTTGATGTAAGGTGAAATTGCATTTAAATAGGCTTGCCAAACACAGATTTCGCTTTGAGTCAACTTGGTCTGTGACACGCTTCAACTAATAAGAAAAGCATTGAAAATGATAATAAGGCATTCTCTTGGGGGATCAGTTTGACGTGGAATTGGTTGCGGATACTGGAGACAAGCAATACCAAATCTTTTGTTACTTACTGAAGAGTGAGAGTTAGTTGGACTTAAGTTACTCTATTACTTCATTACTCGTAGCGAACAACTACGCCGTGAACTGTGAGCAGAGTAAACACTATCAAACTTGGGCTGATTTTTTAGATCGAACCTTGAGTTGCCACCAAAACCTGATCAAACAATAAGTGATGAAAAATGGTAGGGTTGTGGGATGTGGCTTGAAATGACAACGTCAATATGTAATAAGGGTAAGTTGAAGCCACACATATGCGCACTGAGGCGACAGTGGTAGAAGGGATTAAACCCTGTTGCTACAAAAAAAAAATATGAAAAAATTGAGCTCAAAAGCCAGCAGCCAAGGACAGCTGTTTCGGCCTTGTTAGGCTCATCAGCATGGCACAGCTAGCAGATGAGCAAACAATAGTCCATTCCCGTATGCATTCTTTTGTCCTTTCTATTGGTTTGTATGGACAAAGGAAATGTCGGGCGTTGATTGGTTGGGATAACTAAGTCCGCGCAAAAAATGTTGAAAAAGAAAATATCTCGCTTGACTGGAAACGGTCTAACACATTCACACGGTCCGACTGTTTCATGCTATAAACAAATCACTTGCAATAAACAGCTGTTCACCGAATTGTCAAAAATGCCCATGACTGAAGCCATCGATAGTGATGGGCTCCTGTCAATGACGAATTTCTGGACGAAAGAAATGCGACGCCATGTTGGTCATTTTTAATATCTCATTTTCGTGGCATTTCCAAGAAATAAGTTGACAAGAATATCCCTATTTCTTGAAGACCCAATGTTTTTTAATGTAACTGAGCTAAGAAGGGCACCTTTTATAAGATGCATTTTAATTTTCAACAGACTACACCTTATCATGCCTGAATCATTGCTGTGACAAACGGCTTTTTGTTTTGACGATTCGCGATCGTTCATAAGATAGACCCGGTTACACCAAAAAGTTCAAGGTGATCAGTTCATTTTTAAAAAGGAATAATATTGGCTTGCCTCAGTTTTAGGGTTTAAAGTCAAATTCGAGTTCTTTCTTCTACAATAAACATCGCAAAAAGACTATTTGTAATGTCTCCTCACAGCTCCCGATCGAAAAGAGACTTAATATTCGTTAGCCAAACTATTTCAACATTACTACGTTTCATCCACGCAGAGACTGAGCCATATTCGACATTGATTTAAATTGATTCAGTCATCGAAAACCGTGTTGAGTTTCATATTGTGGGAATAATTGGAAAACAGTGCATGAATCAGCAACCAGCATCTACAAGAAACCTTCTCAATCGTTTAAGTCTGTCTGGAAAACCTTGGAATCCAGCCAACTTACCAAGTGACCACGATGGTTAATCGATTGAAACAAATTCTAAATCGACTTCTTTAATTGCGATCTTGTTGGCTCATCGTTAGTCTTTTGTTCCAGGTTACACTTTGCGAAGTATCCACGAAAAGAGAGTTTTGTCCCCAACCGGTTTATCAAGCAATCAGGAGAAGAAGAGACGATAAAAAGAGAATGTTTCCTATACGTAATTTTTCGTGTGTAAAAAGATGAGAATCGATACAAGCCACTTCGTTTAAAACCGTTTGGAGATCCGATCACGCTATTATAACCATCTTGCCTTGTCGAAAACCAGCTACCTCCATATCACCGAAGGGATGCCCCTGATTGTGCTGCCTGTACAAACTCATAAAATAATGCTACCGCATTGGAAAAGCCAGTGATGAATCAGTAGGCAAAGATGAAAGACGAGTACAAAGAACTGCAATGTTATCGCAGTATCGTTCAAGTTATTTCCTTATTGTTCGTATACTCTGACAGGCTTTTCCGCCCATCCTAATTTGGGCCTCCTTTGTGCACGAGATGGCGCGCCAAACAAACCACATATGGTCCGTCCAGTGATAGTTGTTTTGGTTCACCTCTCCGCGGCTTGATAGTGTGCACATTTGCTCTAGTCCCCTAAGACTCAGCTTAAATCACGTAAAAAAAAAGACTTGATTTGCGAAGTCATAATAATATGGCAAGAAATTAAAGCGGCATATGTTACACAAACAAATAACTTTAATAATTTTGTTATCATTGCAGAGGAACCAACAGATTGCATTACAAACGTTTGTTTGTTTAAGGTGAAAATCATTAGGCAAATAGACACGGCTTGATTGCGTAGACGTCAGTTTAAAAGCTCCGGCACAAATTTTATCTCATAAAGAAAGAGAGATTAGACGGCTCTGCGCTTGTGAGTTGGGGCAGCTCTAAAAGTAAACATTTGTAAGCCAATCGAAGCGAACGAGAGGAAAGGAAGTTTGTATCGTGTTTCAAGACCAGACGATATGTTTGAGCATCTAAAGTTACAAGAGCTGAAATACCACAGTCAGCGACTATTGGACATGCTAACAAGGCATTGAAATGAGAATTTTGGCAGCTTCTTAGTATTCTGCTGTACTAACAGAATAACTTGTTTTCAGGTTAGCATTACAACTGCTAACAAGACAGCTAATCAGAAAGCATGAATGTGTCGTGACCAGACTGGGCGATTTAGTATCGAGCCAACTATTAAGTCGAAGATGAAAAAGAATGGAAACACTTTAAGTACAAACCTAAACAAACATCCTTTTTTCTATTTGTAAAGGATCTGAATTTGGAAAGGATAAAATAAAAATAATCGGATCCCAGTGAAACATAAGCGATAATACAGAGATGTAGCACTGTCATCCATAAAATTATCGATACTTGAATTCATACGAACAAGATTTTTCACCAAGAGATTCAGAGGCAAACCTGTAAACTTTTCACTCTCTTTGTGGCTGTATTGGCTGTTTACGGTCAGAGTTTCCTCCAATGTGAATGCTTCGCTGGGTACATAAGTCCTCGCACCTTGATACACAGTTACAATAAAGTGACTCCAACCTGATAAGCACACATATTTTTGGCAGCACCGAGGGATCTGGTATCAAGCCAATTAACACATCTTTAGTTAGAAACTTGGCTCATTTTTCAGATCTCAGACCACACACTCGAAAAATGAATCTTGCTCCACTGAACACAACAAGGAAAACTTAGGAAAATCTATGCCTAATTAAAGCTGCTTCTTTCAGCCTTGTGTTGCCTAATGAGAGTGTAAACAGCGTTAAATAAACTTGGCTTGCAGGAGTCGATGCTCTAGCAGAGTTCTTATCTCAAAGCTAACAAGACAGCTGCCGTCAGGATTGCATTCCAGTCACTTTTTTGAATAGTGAGTTTATTATGATCGTGCTACTCTTATCACCGACTCATCAACCCGCAGTGCTGATAATAACGGATGTGACGAGATCAAATTTACACTGTCCACAACGCAAAGAAACCCCTGAAATTTACCAGAAAATATTCTCTAATGGCTGACACTGTATAGAGACTTAGCAAGAAAAGCTCTCATCATTTTGGTTTTTGTCTTGCATATTGTTTACAGCGTCTCCTCGTGATTTTTAGTTCTATTTTGTCTACGGAGCCGACGTGTCAGTGTGATAGCCTTTAGTGAAGATAAAATCGCCTTTTAATTTTCTTTTTTGGGTGCACGAGGATCAAACGTCAATTTAAGTGCAAAACGATTGTTCCATATTGGTCAGTAGTAGGGCTCCGTTCAATCTTTACTGATAATATCTCTTAGATCAGTGTTATTCAGTTGTAAGCTTAAGACATTTGAGAATATAGGTTGTTTCACATCATCGCACACTTTAGTTTATTCCAGGACGCTGGATCAAACAGTGTAACTCGATTTACTTCCCAACTTTCAGAACTTCTGCTTGATAAATTCCTCTATTATTCAGTTTACAAGTGATGTTGTAATTAAAAAATCGTTCTTGATTTTGCGATTAGAAAGGGATCCAATTTGCCTTTTGTCATATTATCAACAAAGCGTACAGCTTTATCCCGGCTTTCTTTATAGCCAAAGCAACTTTAATGAAAAAATTCTTGCGAATTTCAAGATAAAAAGTTACCGTCAAAAAATTTTTAACAAGTGACGATAAACAACACTGGTTGACCCATTGCTGTGAATGATTGAGATTTTTATTTATGTAGAAGAGTTAAGAATGTTCATTTTCCTTTCCTTAGGAATCTTGGGCATGCGTATTGGTTAATTCAGTTATGTAGAGCCCTGATGGTTGAGAAGGAAACGTAACATTTGTAAGTCTGAAAAACAAATCAAAATTCTTCAGTGTGAATCCTGCGGTTTCATGTCCTTATCTCTTTACTTGAGGTCTGAACATGCATTTTGAGGGGCAAATATTTCTACAGTGACAGTGGAATTAGGCGTGGTACTAACAAGCGCTTTGTATTGATGGATTTTGAGAAGATGGTCGGAACTGATAAACAGAGATCCGACGTTGAATGTTGCCTGCTGTGAAGGACGTCACATTTACCTTGACTGGATTAACACTAGTTTACCAACAACAATGAATGTGTCCAAAACCGATTATTTCGTAAGAGCAATCGGATTTGGGAGAACCATTTCCCGGGACACCATATTTGCGTGAATATCTTCTTTTTCGAAGTTTGATGCGTTTTTTGTTATTGACAGGCGGCGACGAGATGAATTACAGTAGAAAAGCTCAATTTCAAACGTTTTAAAACAATCTACAATCTAAGGATTTCTAAAATGAGTCAAGTACACGGCAACAAATGACCTCGCTTCGAATGCTATTTATTACAGAGTATGCCTGCAGAGTATGGGTGGTCACATTAACACTAAGAGAAAAAAATCGTTATCCTCATGGTACTAAAACATTTCTATCAATAATTGCAACAGCTTTGTCATGTTTGCTATTAAGCTTCCTCTTCATGCGATAAATGACCATTAGACTAACAACATCGCAACTGAGAAAAACTGGCGAGATTTTTATCGCTATTTTGGCTACATCCAGTAAATGTTTATGAGGGATACATAACAATGACAAACCGACAACCCCGGGGGGGATTCCGGGCTTTTTACATGGATTGATAAAATTTTTAAAATACGGACAGCACGATAGAGCAGCACAGTTCTTTAGAATTGCCAAAGGGATCTTGACCCAGAGAGAAGAAATCGATCTCTACTATCTATTGCGTCTCCTAAAAACAAAATGTTGCTCCATCTTGTTTAATCAGCTGAGTAACATGGCTCACGTCAGCGTTTGTTTGTTTTGTTTTCTTTAACTGAATCCATCCTTCAAAGGGACAGAGAGCGAACCAAGACCGAGAGAGGCCTAAGATACCGAGCGTAGGATCTTCATAGTGAAAGAAACATGCCTGCTTAAGGAAAATCATTCAAGTTCTTCACTTGCCGTTAAATACAGCTATAGAACGTAACTGGTCTATGGTTGATAAAGTTAAAATCTAAAATCTTTTGTCCGCCCCATCCATCTATTGTTATATCGGCCCCCATCCACCCAGGGATCAGTGCTCTGGAATCTATTGTTTTTTTCCCCCAAATCCCGTATATAAAGTACGAACATGTGTGGTTGAGCAAGATGGCTAACAGCGATCTTGAGAAGATAGCTAATAAGTACCATGCCGTTTAGTTCCGAATATTGCTTCGTCAACGAATTGAGAGAATGAAAAGAGGGAAGGTTTCGTTTCGCTTCTTCTGTGTTTACAGCGTAAATTTTATACTGACAAGAAATTTTAACACAGAAAAAAAGAAACTGAAAAAAATGTTATGGTATATATATATTATATGGCACCAGCAGGGCTCTGTAGGATCCAAGTATTGAAAATCAGCTCCATCTTTTTCCAACAAAACGAAGATAATTTTATTATTTTTCTGTTTTACCTCTAACTTCGTGGTAAGACCTTTAATCACAGACGGCTTGTTAACCCGGGACAGACAGATTTTTTCAGTCTCTTTTTTTCTGTGTTAAAATTACTACCAAACTTGCATCGGCAGTAGTGAATACTGGTAATAACCGGCCATAAGTTATCAAGTAGTATCACACCACGTATGACTTGAGGCAGATAGGATATGCGACATTGTTTATTCATTTAGGTGAAAATTGTCCAGCTATTGACAGCAATTGCAACCAATAGTAAGATGCTTCAATATCTAAGGCGACAGTGGCAGAAGATGGTCGCAAAGTAAATTTGTGTGGATTTATCACATAATGATACACTAAGCATGTCGCACCCTGCTATTTCTGCTTTCAGTTCAGTTTGCAGCCCACGCCTTGTAGTAACACACTATCAACTCATAAAACTAAGTGTTTAGACCACAATTTTTTCATACCATATGATCCACGGTAGAGAATAATGACAAGTATAATGATAATGAATTTATGTAGCGCACGTTTTCATATGAATATGTTCAAAGGTGCTTTACACTTTTATTGGGTGAGATCGGACTTCAGCATGTAAAGGCGCCTCTGGCTGCCGCTCTGATCAGTCCATGTATAAACTCACCCACCCACCCACCCACCCAATCCATGCATGAATTGTCAGATGAAACCAGACGTAGAGATAGACCACCACACCGGGAACTACGTCCCCTACTCTTTTTTCTTTAACGTTCCACAGATTATTATGAACAAGTGTTGTGCGACAGGTCCTACGGTTTATCGTCCTTATCCGAGAAGACTAGAAAGTCTAACTATTTACAGATGTCATTACAAAGGCAGCACTTTCTCCTCAGTTATTTTAAGACCCTGAGTGTTGGTTCGGCCGTATGACAGTACAACGTGCCAAAAGTGAGGTCAGATAATGTTAAGATATTCACTGTGAATTCAGTATCAGACGGTCTGGAATAGGAGTTCCATTGCGCACTAGGAGCCATGAGTATGTATATTAAAGTTTAGGTTTCATCAGTGATCAGTCTTCTGTTGTGATTTGGCTATTTCTGATCTTAAAAAAGGGATTAAATTTTCTTAAGAACTTTAAATCACTTTCAAGGTTATTTGAAAAGGGATGATTAAAACCGCGAATGAGGTAGTTCAGATGGACTTTTTGTGACAGTCGACTATTCAACTTTATTAATGCTGAGCATGAAGGCGCTGCTTCTTAGAGAAACTGGTTCTGTGTCGCCGCAGGAAATCATTGAAACACACATTTTAAAATGGTTCATCAAACCATAGTTAGTAGACTAACTATGTAGACTAGTAGACTAACTTAGTCTACTAACTATGATCATAAAATGGTTCATCAAACCATAGTTAGTAGACTAACTATGTAGACTAGTAGACTAACTTAGTCTACTAACTATGATCAAACGCGTTAATAAATGTAAATTGTACCTCCGTACGATAACTGATCATGAGGGACGCAGACGTCAGATCAGGTATTTGTCCAAGACGAAGGCTGTGTAAAACTCGAAACTGATCTTCTCTTTTATCTTATGGTGGTACAATCGACTCCTATGACAAACCAGTTTCTCGTGATATTCAACTGATATGTCACCTCTGTGAACGAACAAAGTGTTTAATATAAACTTATTATTTCCTACTTTGATTTAAATTTTTTAGATATCTTTTATACCTCTAAGTGAACGTGGATCTAGAGAGTAGACTGAATTGAAAGCATGTTTCATTGATAAGTCCAGTTACTAGAAATGCACCCTTAAAGGCCCAGGATTGTGAATGAACTAGAAACTCTGGGTCAGCAACTTTGAGGCAATCTTCGATGACGTCAAATGGATAAGCTTCAGCCAGAAAACACCGTGAAAAAGTATGCGAACTATGCAATAAAAGCACAGGCTGTCGGCTGATAAGCAAAGGTGTTTGAAAGTCTTAGCACTGTTTGTATAGAATACAAGAAAGAATTAAAAGCATTCGGGCAAGTTACTAACAGCAAGCAAGCATCTTTTGGTGTTTATTGTTCGGTGAATCACGAAAGCAAACTCCGGATAACGACACAAAAGAAGCCGGATGCTCCCAGAGGATAATTGTTTGTTTCTTCTTCTGATAATTGCAACTCATTGAAATCGCTTTTTTGAGGTAGTTAATTAAGGGGACTTGAAAGTAGCAGCATATAATGAACCCAAGGACTAAGGAATTATTCAAGATTAGCGTAATAATAAAAATAATGATTGCTATGTGGTACTTAGTTTGGTCTGTTTGTGGCTTGTAGTAGAGACAATAACAAACAATACAAAAATTGACACATGTCGGTTCTATCGATTTTTCTTTTCGACCGATACGCATTGCTTTGTCATCTCAGCTGTAGATCGAACTCTCTGCAAACCATTCATCTACTGTTGTCATTCTTTATAAACCGAAGTCACGCTGAGTGGAACAAAGAACCGCCATTTTAACAGACCCCCCGAGTCTTCCCGCCCCACAACAGATTTAGGTTTGCACACAATGAAAACCACTTAAATTGAATTGCTGAATGTCATTTACTATTTGCGGTTTCAACCTTTCGCAATATAGCTTGCTGTGCATACTAAATTTAAAGCGGAGGTTATCAGAATGATAACGAAATGAATTGACACGAATAAGTTTGCTCCCCACTTATAATTTTGTTGAAACGTGAAACATTTGTACATGTGTAATAGAATAAAAATCTACAGGCTTCATTTGTTTACTATGATATTGCTCCTCAAGGAAAACAAAACACCTGATCGTGTTTTTAGAACGTGAGACTCTCACGCTTCATCAAATGTATAATAAATGTCTTTCAAACCTGTACTGACATTCCAACATAAATAATGTTTAGATCGAGAGCCATTGAAGTAGCTGTGACCACAGGGAAGCATTTTTTTGAAAGATGAATTGCATGGCGTCGTTAACTCACGTGGTAAATCCGTGACAATATTTATTGTCGTATATCGTGCCATAGATAACAGGTTGTTCATTTTTTTAGATGATTCATTCAAGAGAAATGCCGACAAACTCACTCTTAACGTTTTTACTCAATTATTTCGGCTAAATGAGATATGCTACATTGCATTACAAGTGGAGCCGTCCGTTATTTAGACTTAATTCCAGTGCAGCTGTATTCAATATTCCCCCGATTTTTAAGTAGTTCAATTCGATCCCCTACCTTAAGCATGAAATTGTGCCCTGAATACAAATACAAAGTGACTGACTTTACTTGTCCTATGCAGTTCTAAAAGTAACAGAGAGCCACACAATACTTACCTTGACACTGATGTTAACGTGTCAATATTGTGGTGCGAACCGAACTGCTCGATATTACCGCTGAGGACGGCTGTTATTTTACCCGCTGTGCAGAGATTTCTGAACGACACAGGAGAAAGGTGCAGCGATAAAGTTTGTTCTTGTACTCGACCAATGCTTGGCCACGTAAATTAACGCAATTAATTGATGAAAGAGGCTAATTCAGAAAGTGTACCATCTCATTAATCTCTCAATGCGAGTGTTTCTGTCACTATGGCTACAGCTGTAAAGTTGAATTTTCCTCTTTTATGACAGCCGTGATTCAGCTATTTGCTAACGAGGAGAACAGTACGTCTGGCATTGTATTAATTGCACATGCGTGATTTACTAGCTGTTGTGAGACCAAAGCGATCGCGACACACGTTCCTTAACTTAATTTCAATTGTAACCTTGTTATGTAAACATGACTTTTCAGTAAACAGTCTCGCGAAGTTCGGTGCGCTCTCTACATCTTAAGATTTTGCCTTCTCATTGTACTTTCGTACATTTCAGGGAAAACTGGAAAATGTTACTTTTGCTAAATTCACAAACGTTTTTCTTTAAAAGTCAAGCACGTCATTACCGCTGTCTTTGGATTCCTCTGCTCCAGTTGTAATTCAAAAAAGCGAGGTTGGAATTGGGCAAACACCAGTTTGTCAGTTTGACTGGCTAAGTGTCATTTTAAAATGCGGAAATGTGTTTTGTAGTAGCCGCACAGTGCTGTGTTCACGCAAACGCCCTGACCGGATGGACGTGCAAGGTCTCCCAGGAGCTAGATTAACGGTCAGGTGTTGAGTAGACACCGACAAGGCATCGTGAATTTCAAGCTAAAGTAGAAGTGACAGCCTCCCCTCCCCCCTGAAGCAATAATGCCTTTATATATATTTGCCAGGGCTCTGTTATTAATACAGCGGGTAATAGCTGATTCGGTGGAATGGGTCATATTTTGTTTCTATTCCACAATCATACTTTTATTCGGGCGGTTATCGTCAATAATTCATTGTATTTTAAAAACACATGCCATCCGACCCGTCCGGTTTAGCGAGCCGATGTGTTTATGCGAACAAAAGTAGTCTGCAGCTCCTCAGAACAGCTTTGAGTTCTTTCAGCAAGTAGTTGTCTAATAGTTCGCGCCGGTTTGTAAGAAAAGGTGACTCGCCCGGGTTAACTTGGCTTGGCGGCTAATCCTTCTCCACGTATTAGATTCGACACAGTCTGCTGTGTAAAATCCAGTTCCCGTTTACCCTGACAACAGCAATCACCTGTTGCCTTCGCTTTTGCTGCTTTGGTCTTACCAAAACAAGAAAAACCTCTGACTCAGAGGAATTCTACAAACGTTACCCTTAAAATTTACTTTTACAGTTGAAAAAAGTTTCCATAATTCAGCACGCCACAAGTTTTGGTCAGCTCAATATCTATCTTTCCTTGTACATCAACAAAGTTGAGCGAATCAATGATGTTTCAAACAGCAGCTCTAGATAAAAAATAAACTGTGTTGCAATCACAGTAAACTAACTTTTTCTTTTACATATCCAAAGAGACAGCGAGTGAAGTGAACGTGACAGTCGAAATACAAAGATCTTAAGATAGCTGCGTGACAAATTCCCCAGAGACCTTGACATGTCAAGAGCCCTGTGCCAAGCTGTTGTCATGGGAACAAGTAGCCAGAGCTCTTGTGTACCACAAACACACTCTCGACTTTTGGATGTGATTATTTCGCAAGGAAATGAATTTGTTTTAGTTTGGAGACGGTGAAGCACTTATAGGGACTAAAGAAAGATCAAGAGATTCTTAAGATGACCAAGAAGTGTATATGTCAGATCTGTACTTGTGGGTAAGTATTTCAAAGCGTTATAATTAATCTTACAACATACAGTATTCTAACTCTGTGTGTCTTAAATTCCGCCGGTCGTGATAACGACCTTTATACTTTACGAATAATACAGGAGACCACGTGGAGGCATTCCGCTTTCCGTTTTGTCTATTGAAAAGAGTTGATTAGTGTTGGTTTTTTGTCGACGAGTAGGAGATGTATCTCGAAGAAGACCTACCATGTCACAAATCCATCTTGACAATCTACTGCTGTCTGATCCTTCTTGAGAAAAACGCTAACGAATTCGCAAATCTAACCATCCTTTTTCTCAATTCGATTTCACATTATTAAGGCGTTAGTTCATAAACCTTTTACTACAGAATGCACTGTTCTTGGCGTGCTTCTAATTACTTCATGATGTGTCAATGTCTGGCGGAGACGGTGGCCTTGTTTACTATGCTGTTTGTGCTTTGCTTGGTATTTCATTGCAAAAGAGAAAAATATCCCTTGAAGTTCAGGATATATTAGTTTTATTCCGAATTAGCAGTACGTATGTTCTATAAACTGCTGCGATCAGTCTTAATTGCGTGCATTCCGACTGCCTAACTACTGAAACTCTGTTATGTAAATTTTGCTGTTATCATATGGTAATTCGAATATTTAATTTCGGTCTGTGATATCACGACAGGAAACGAAGTTTGTTAATTTCAGGGCCTCAATACGAACTGTTGGTCTTACGGAGGAGCTCTAAGAAGCAGTCTATCAGTTCGGTCAGCAATAACTCGTAATAATTGGAAAACATCAATTATTGCCGTATAGCTTGGAATTTGTAACATGATTTGTAATCCCTTCTTATGTTGAAAAAGAGAATTTGGAAGATTAAGGAAACTATACCGGTGAACATGTCGGGGTAATATGGACAATTGCTGTACATAGTGTGGATTGACTGTGTGAACCAAGCATGAATGAATGAATTCTGATGGCCTGTCTCCGGCGTAGTCAATCGAACGTTCGGTAATCGAACTCAATCGAACTCCAATCGTACGATTGACTTTTGATTGGATTCGGTAATAGAGCGTAATCGAACCTACCCAAAAATTTTGCTGATCGCAGACAATGAATGTTCGGAAATTAAACACTTTTTAAAACAATCAAACATAATCGAACGCTTCGACATTTGAACATAAAACCAGTTCCATCTGGTTACAACAAGGCGTTGTTGTCAAATAAGTTGTGTGTTGCCTTTTGGCAAGATGTCGGTGTAGCCGGAAAACATAAAACCCAGCGTTAAACTAACAATTCTGGATGCGATGGTTAAAGGCTATCACGGGTGCTCTTTCGGTGTCGGTGAAAAGTTCATTGTTAAAAATGGGGAGAGAGGGGTCCAGCTTTCAAGGTAACTGACTATTTCCGCGGTCAGGCAAAGTGGCCATTGACCGACAAAGTGGAAGTGTAAGGCTTATGCCCAATTTAGTTCAGTTGGTTCGATTGAGTTCGAAACGCACGGGTTTGGTTAATCGAACTAGCCGAGAAGTTCCAGTTCGATTATGTTCGATTACCGAACCAATCGAACAACAATCGAACGATTGGATTCGATTGACTTCGATTGACTTTTGGCTCGGTTTCGTTCGATTGACTACGCCGGGCATGTCTAGATGTCTTGAAGGGCGATGAAATGCAGTAAATGCAATGGCGATCGCTTGAGTAGCTAGCGGGGCTAGCACCTAAAACGAGTTCTTCCGGCTCGTTGGAAGCTCGAAAGTGGCTACTTATGCGGCGCTCGTCACTTTCATCACCAAACCCCAGGTCCGCCATCAGGCAGAGGCTACGTTGTCCGATCACGACAGCTCTTGCTTGTAGGTCAAGTACTTACCAATCAACATTCGAGGAAGGGTTCTTGCGCCCCTTCCAAACCCCGGGAAGTTGCTCCTCGGAAATTTAGTTTAGGGCCCTTGTCCAGATCAAGATATATGATTTCAAACCTGAAGCGCAGTTTTCAAGAAAGAAAATGATAAAAACTGAAAAAAAAGAAAAAGAAAGCCCAGAAACTGGCTACGTAGATTCTAATTATATATAGAGCTAAGGGCAAAACTGAAAGGCATACAAACCTATAGAGAGTATGTTCCCGCCTTTAACTACAGGAAACTCGCAGAACGTCGCGAAATTTCATTATATTTATCAGTGGCATCTGGGATACACATTGTTCACAGACATTTTTTGTTGCCCCTGCTGTGATGAATGATTTCATTACTAAGCAAATATACCGCATTTCCTATGGGCTTGATGGTGCAATAAAACCACTTGGAATGTTCCTTATTTTCGAGATCTCTTTTCGGCTGATCGTTGGCCAGTAGTGTACACTGTAAAGTATCGATTCGACTTTCAAATATCGATCAAAACTGAGAGCCATCCATCATATAGTGTAAGTCTATCCCCACTGGCTGATCTTTCCATGCGACCCTCATACATCTACTTTGTCTGGTGACGTCGCAGTGCCCTCTACCCGTCAGACTACCAGGAAACTAAAATCGCAATCTGATTGGTTACTTAGAGGCGGTCTATAAAACAACTACGTGTAGACAGAAAACCTTGAGGCCTTAATTGGCTGATAGCTTGCAATGGACGAAAGGCTATCAAAACTCGGTTGAAGTCCATAAAAAAATCGGTAGAGGATTTTATCGACTTTTCATATTCGACTATAGTTGGTTTCAGTGATGATGCACTCATGGGAATATTTTCCAATTTCCTTTGCAGACGTCATCGGTGTCCTCATGAAAGTTCAAAGCCCAACCGAATTATCAACAAGTCCAACCAGGACCGCTGTCAAGTTAAGACCGAGTACCAAGAACGGTATCTTCCTGAACAGCGCAAGAGGGGACCATTCCACCGACCAGCAGACCTAATTCATAGTAAGGGGGAAATTGGCAAAGATACCACGCAAAAGGTTGACTATGTACGGTACGAGGTAATGCCGCCTAAACCCAGAGAACCCGAGAAATACTTACCTAACCCAAACAGATTCGAGGCTGTTTCTGAACATAGGGATCACTACCGTGGTTTTCTCACCAGACCAGCTAAAATTCCACCGTACCTTCGTGGTGAGACCATGCCTGCACCTTCAGCCCAAGTGGAATACAAGTCCATAGCACATAAAGACTACCAACGGTGGACGCCTCAGTTGGAACGGGTCTTGCGAAGTCACTCATATGTACCCCCTGCGGAGCGGTTCAATGGGACATCGATTCACCGGCAGGATTACCAGCGGTTTAACCAGCCTCCCCGCCCTACGGCGCGACAGCCCGACAAGATCAAGTACGACGGGCCAGTCTCATCTACCACCCACTACAGGACAGACTTCATCAGTAAGGAGATCCCGCCACGACAGGAGCGAAAGAAAGAAGAACGCCTCCCACCCGAGGAGCCTTTTAACAGCTCTTCAGTGTTCAAGGAAGACTTCAAAGATATCCGTGGAGCTCCAAAGGCGCCCATGTACAACCCTTTCAGTGACCTGTTCAAGAGCAATGAACCCATGCAAGGGGAAACCACAAAAACAGAGGATTTTAAGAGTTGGGGTTTGTCGCCGCGCAAACAGAAGGAGCCTGAAAAGTACCAGAAACCAGACGGGACAATGGACTGTCACACCACACATATGGACTACCGCCATTTTGGCAAAAAGGCCGTTCCGGCAAAAACAGCCCGACCACGCACAAAGTTACGATTTGGAAGGGAGGAAATGCTAGACGACAAGACCAATTATGGCCTCAGTTTCAAATGGTTCGCAGAACCTGTGGTTCACTCTAAGGGTCCCGGAATCCAAAACGAGATCTTTCCTCCAATCTTCGAGAAGTCCCCTCAGACGTCAGAGTTCCTTGACAAGTACAAGCGATTCAACGTGGTTCCTCCCAAGATGTTTCGTGACCAGAGCTCCCTGTTTAAGACCTCCGAGAGAATCTCCAAAGATACCGTATATGGTGACGATTATGATTGGCCACAAATCAACTGTCCCACGAACGCTCTTTTAAAAGGAACTACTTCATTGGTGTTTGACCACGAGTCCGAGACCGGTCATAAATTCTTTTCAATCCCAGAAACTACCCGAAGTACTGATGTTGTTGTCACCTAATCACTCTACCAAAGAACGAAAATAGAAAACTTACAGCCCTATAATACTCATAATTGTGTCAATAACAAAATGCTAAAATATGATTGGTTGTTAACAGTCCTTATTTATGGCTTAATTGGCTGTCTCAGGTCCAAACCGTCTGATTTTACCTGTGTCCGATTACAAACGTTTGAAATCGGACAGGCTAAATCGGACGGTTAAGCAGCCAATAAAAATTAAGCACTTCATGCCATTGGCTAATAAACTTTAGCTACCTAGCCCATCCTAGCCAATGAAAATCAAGGAAAATTTTTTGAGTGAGCAGGTTGACAGATGCAGATTGAAAACAAACATGGACGAGATTAACTGGTCCAATGACTTTTATTCAGATATGTTTTCCTTAGATTATATTTAACCATTACTAATTCCCGAGTTTCTCGCATTTTGTTATTGACACAATTAATTGGTAATGGTCCTTGTGTCGTACAATTCAGAGATAATCGTGCTAGTAATTTCTAATCAGCATTGCGCTATGTGCTCGGCTGATTTAAAATCTTTCGCCCAATAACTACCTGAATTGTGCTCTTCTCAGTTCTAGTAACATTACTTAAAACATACATGCAAACATTTCAAAGTGCTGATTAGCTGAAAGCACGTCAATTAATCCCAAATAGCGCAGAAATTTGAAATTAAATTTTTGCGTGTACATTATTAACAAGCAATCAAATGATTGCGAGTGCAATTTTGAATAAAAAAGCACTCGTGAATTTTCCGAAGTCAACAAATTGTTTTTTCCGTCTTTGAAACATTTACTTGTTCTCATTTATTCCAAATTGCACTCAAACTATTTTATTATCTATACAAATAGTTCATATCAATCATAGAAATGATCTTCAATAACTGAAGGTTACGACTGAATTCGAACAATATCTTATACAAAGCAAATGATTTGTCCTGATGAAGAACGGTTTGTTTGTTTTCTGTGTTGCAACATGAACATTCTTCGAACAGGAAAGGAATTAAGAACTTGAGTGTTACAAAAACAAAATATTAAGTTTTCCTATTTTTTCATTAGGTCTTTTTTCAGATATTGAAATTTACTTTTTGTTTGTTTCTGCTTTGTGATGGTATAGAGCGTTTTCACTCACGTGGCCAGCAGCCATGCAAATTTTTTGGATCAAAAGAAAGTTTTTACATAAGAAAAGAGTTCAACTCCCAGATGATTAGTTTGGAACACCAACATGGCCGCCGTTTCATTGTTTTGAAACACCAATATGGCTGCTGTGACGTCATCTGAAAACGCTCTATTTTGTAATGTGATGTCAGACAAAAGACAACCATGCGATTAACTTTTTAACTCCTATTCATTGTGACTGATCTTTACATTGTACATGAACAACATTTTGATTAGAAATTATAAAGTGACACGAAAACTATTTTTTACTTCTAATCGGCGCTGCTTTAAGTTAGCTTGAAACGGATGCAGGGTCCGATTTAAGGTAAAGGAACGTTCAAATCAAGACACAAATGGATCAACCTCTACTTAAAGAATTTTAACTCTTAGCACTCCTTTAGTCTAGGTGAACTGTCCATAGGCAGTGAAAATGTTTGCTATATTCAAAGAAGGCTTTTTTAATTTCAAATGTCAGACTGAAATCTGCTTACCTGTCTAGAGGATTAAAAAAGTCAGCAAATTCTGCGAAACCCGAGACAGTCTCTGATATTTATTATTCCAACCAAGATTGTAGCAACATCAGAAACAGGACGCAAAAATTTAATTCACAGTAAACTTACTTAGAAGAATACAGCTATGCAGGGACTACAAAACGGCAGCATTGCTATACTTTTCGGTGACGACTGATTCTTTTCGGGGAATTGCAAGATTCCTGCAAGATACTCTTTTGCTCTTTGGTGGATTTATCAAAGTGATAAAATGGAGCCACAGATTAAGTCGAGTACGAATGCCCAATTCTCGGTTTCTGCCAACTTAACGGGTTTTGTGATGTCGGCTCGATAAACTTTACAGTCCTACAATAGCTCTTTTCACTCGCTTGTTCATAAGGGTTCGTAAACGTTCCGTCAGAGAGGGAAATTTATAGGTTACTTTACCCATCACGTTAAATAAATAAGATTTAAAAATTAACAGGAGCTGATTTCAGCGCAATTTTTCAGCATGTTCTGCAGCACCAACGAGAGTAAACCCGGCACAAGCCCATCCGCTTGACCCTGCCGCAGTACTTGACTCTGTCTTCACAGTTACCTGCAAGGAAATACAAAATTTTGTTTAAAATGTTTGTTTGAAACTGATCCAAATATGAGACAGATTTATTTTTGGCAATGTCACAGGCGCACTCGGAAAAAAAAAACACGCAAATCCGAGCTCTCCCAACAGGAGTCGAACCTATGACTTGACGATTTCTAGTTCGGACGCTCTACCACTGAGCTACATGAGTCGCGTGGAGCAAGGCCATTTCAAAACTACAATCGTAGATAAAACCTTATGGGTCGGTTAACTTTTTCTTCGGCTGTTTCTGTATAATTTGAAAACAGCCAATATAGTTCTTCCACAGAAACTTGTTACAGCGATTTTTCCCCGTTACCCTATACAGTGTTGAACTACAGAAACTGTACAATATGTTGCACATGTGTTTGACTTCTGATGAGACAAATTGTGCCGATCGATCAGTTAGAAAGCCACTCAAAGCTCCTTAAGAGATGTAAGAACGATTCACCAGTAGTGTAACCGGTCACGATGAAAAGGAATGCATTTACAAGGCTGGCGAGCGGAAAGGAACTAGTCATGAAAAAGCCTAGATCCACCCCTTCTTATAATCATTATAAAGACAACAAAACGAACCCACGTCAACATAGTAAGTCTCGATGTTTTGGTTATTTAGACTTTGGCTTTCTCCCGGCCGATACATTGTTAATGAGTTTGACTACACCAGGTACTCGGATTTATTTCCGAATGATGCATGAAACACTGTAAAACTCGGCTTACAACCATAAAACTACAACTAACAAACTCACCTTTGCACGAAATCCTGTTGCACTCTTCTCGCCAAGGCGGTTTCTTAGAAGAATCGCAAAGTTCGTTGGCAGGTTTAAGACTTTTGACAAAAACACACCTTACATTGCGCAGTTTAATTCCATGGGAACCACACGTCATAGAACACTATGGGGACAAAAATACTCTGTTTAGCCAAACAATCTCCAACGTTAGACAAGAAACTTAACTCCACACTGTCTATCTCCATCCAAGTGTATATAAATGAGTGCCGGATATATAATGCTGGGGGTATCCTTGCAATGAACAATCATCCTATACGGAAGGAGGGAGGGGGGATAATATTTCTATGTGCTTCATACAGGGTTGTCCAATACACACAAACGGAGTCTAATGAAACGGCACTCTTACCAATGGTATTCCATTGGTTCCATTGATACCAATGGAACGAATCGTAATGCTTCTTTGACGAATGGTGATCATTTACTAATGGAGCCATTGGTGAGAGTGTCTTGACGATTGGTATCTGTTTGTGTAAATTGTACATGTGTGGCTTCATACTACAGGAACCTGAACAGGCTCTGGTACTGTTGGTCTCCCATGGCTCGAGTAGGCTTCCTGTGGTTCGCTGGGCCTCTTGTGGTTAGTGTGCGTCCTTACTTTTCAAAATCAGTCACAGGTCTATTTTTCACACTTACCGCAGACCAAGGAGACGACCACCATATTACCACACACTTGCTGCTTGTACAAGGGCGCTTTGCTATTGGTTTAGGGACATCGGCGCAGTGACTATCACTGATAGGATCCCCTGATTGGTCGACACAGCTGATGTTCCTCTCCTGCCAGCCACGAAGGTTCGCGAAACAACTGCCACACTGGGAGCACAAATATCGACAAAATAATACATGGAGCATGACGTATGATGCTTTAAAAATTACGCTGATTTATCGCTTCATTCGAGTGTAGATATCTATAAACAGGCGTGTCCATCACTCAAGTCGTTTTACAACCCAATAAGCCGCTTGGTGTTTGTTGTTATCTCAGTAGTTCAACAAATTCCTTGTATACGGATAAAATCATGCATTACGATATTACATAGGGCGGTTACCCAACAGCACTGCACCCTAAAACGAGCTTTGAGGATCTTCGTGCAATTAGGTATATTCTTTGATTCATTAATCTATAAAGGGCTCTATGTATCAGCCTGCGAGAAAGATTTCAAGGGTTTAACTTTTAGCTCAACGACCAAACTCACCACCCCTGCTCACTCGGATGAAGAAAAAACAAACTTGGATAGCTAACTTGCACCTTACATCGCTCAGAAAATCTATCCAACTAAGCTCATTCTTTAAAAAAAAAACGTGCTTAAGGCGTTTATATGCCCAGCTACATGGACAGTCTTATGTATCCTGCGATTCGTTATTTCAGTTTATTCCCCAGCGGTTTCCATCCCTTCAAAGCTCTCGGGTTCGGTAATTTCGTCTCCTTTCACGTTGCACTGGCGCAGTTTAGGGTTATTTTGGCCCCACCCTTCTCCCATTCGATAACGCCGCTAGGGCTGTCCACAAGTTGCTCCAAAAAGTCCAGAAAGTTGCTCAAAAGTTGCTCAAAAATCTCAAAGTTGCTCAATAAAAATTCACGTTGATATACTGTTAGTAATAAATTTGTAGTCAATCATGTGGTACATAAGCAATATATAACCAAATTCAATGTCAATCATACTAAAGTTACCTTTGATAAAAGCATAAATGCGGGATTGCTCTGTACTTTCCTTTCTCGGGCAATACTAGCTTTAGCTAACAAGCTCCGACATTAGCAGCTATTGTTAATGGTTTTCTGAATCAGAAACACTCGAGCATGAGCCGTCACCGCTGACCACATAAATAGCAGTTTGCCACAGGAAGACCAGAACTTCACAATTGAATTCATAGTTCCAAAAAACTCACTTTTTGTCCTTATTTGCTCTGATAAGTTTTTTGAATTCACTTTAAAGTTAAAAAAAGAACAAAAATTGCTAGAAAATGAAAAGTTGCTCAAAGTTGCTCGAAGTGAAAACCCTAGACGCCACCCTTGCCCTCTAACTCTTCCCCCTCGGTGCCTTATGCAAAATTTTCTCCCTGTAAGTCAAATAGTGCCTTTTAAGGCAATTTGAACTTAATACTACACTTCAAAGAACATACCTCACTCCATCTGAGTGTTTTCCACCAACCTTTGAGAAGAAAGCAAGACAACAGTTAGAGTTACTACCTCTTACAGGCAATTAGATTCATGTGTGACGGGAGAAAAAAAACAGCAAGCGATGAAAAAAGAAGCTTGGGAGAGAGGGGGATTTATGTACCTGAACGCCTAACGACAATCGTTGTAAAACTGCTTTGGTCCAATTGACAGAATTCGCTGTTTTATTTTAACTTCTTTGAATACAAGGAAAATTGACGTCTACCACCACCAACCCCCACCCCTTAAAACAATGTTGGGATATATTTCCAAACGTAATACCTTGGGAATATAAAAATATCATGGTGTCGTATCGGTGACCTCAACATTGAGAGGGGAGGGGTGGAGGTAAATGGAGTGATTGCCATTTGTCTCGAAGAACAAAAAATGCCTGCCGGTCTGAGATTTTTGGCAAAGATTGTAGCCACTTGAAATACTCTAAAGGACGATGAACTTACCGAAAACTTTATCTTTAACAACAAGCTCAACAGTCCCTTGATCTCTGCCAGCAATGTTACTCGCCACGCATTTGTACTGACCAGACTCCTCTATATCCACGTGATGAACTAACAGCACGCCATTGGGTAATATGAGATGTCTTGTATCATTTCTAATCAATGTTCTATTTTTTCTCCATGTGACTTGTGGTTTGGGCCTACCTCTCACGGTACATATCAGAATCAAATTGTTTCCTCTTTCAATTGTAACAGAGGAGGTTTCGTTTCTTTTCACTTCCATCTGGGTCACTGGTCGAAAATCAAGTACTTCTTCTACAACGACATGTCTAAAATGGCGTTCAAGGATCTCTGGGGGTACTGCAGAAAAATGAAAATGTGAAACAAAACACTTTTTTCAGTAAATAAAAGATTTCTGTGGAAATAAGGCTTTAAAGAATTATAAAAGGACATAACCTTTTTCCTTCTGACAAAGTTGGATACTACGCTGGTTTAAATAATGAGTGTTAAGCTACAATTCACCGAGCCTTATATTTTGTAATTTAGATGTATTGTTTCTATTATACTTACTGTAATTTTATAGTTAAGTCACGGCTCCTGTTAATTACAGGAGTGCCTTGTAAGTCGCCTGGCTGGACTACCCTGAATAATAAAGGTATATTTTCTTTCCTCTCTAACTAAAGGGGTCTATCTAAGAAGAGTGCGAGCTACTGACCAGGAATAATAATACCTTAGGGAGAAACTAGAGCTCAACTGAACCTACACCAGTATATAGGCTCATGTCTGTTAAGTTGAGAGGTTAGAGTTGCTGTTGAGTAAGAATTAGATTTAACCGTTACAGATTGTTCCAGATTAATTCCTGCCTCATTCAATCAACCCAGATAACACAGTTTCGTCTTTTTGCATACACAGGTCCTAAATTAAGCTCCTGTGCCATGATATTTGTAGAGAGGCCAGGTAACTTTCGAAGCCCCGAAAGCTATTCTATGATAGCAATTTTTACAAATCGGGAATGACAGTTTGGTTGGTGTATAAGGTTAAGCAACAGTGCCATAGCATGGGGAGGGGCCGGGGGTCCCGGGCCCCCCAAAAATTGGTCAACTCAAAATTAAAATATTCAAAAATTGCTGGAGACTGCTCTCAGAAGGCTGGAAATGCTATTTAGAGACCCTAGATATAAAAATTTCCCCGGGGGGGCATGCCCCCGGACCCCCCTAGAAGCTCGCGCCTTCGGCGCTCGTGCTGTGCCCCCCCCCAATATATTTAACCCTGCTACGGCACTGAGCAATATATTTCAAGTTAAACTTGCGCTAGTCCGGTTTACACAGTACAAAAATTTAGTGGCCTTCGACCTAAGAATGGAGCTCAAGGCCAGAACAGTTATCGCGACTTTCAGAGAAACGGATCTCAGGTTATGCTGTAATTTCGCATTCTTTATGACCGTCGGTTCCTTTCCGAGTTTGTTGGCTTGTATTGTAAATTTTACTTCCTATATAAAATGTATACAATATTGATATGCTTATTTAAGATAGACTATCATTTTCAAGAATTTTTCTTAACTAAGAATCTCTAAAGCTAAATGGTGATTTGACTCACAAAAATTTTATTTACCATTATTTTTTTAATTACCTAAAATGTTGACACTTGTTGTTCGGTTGAGCGTTCCGTAGGAATTGTTTGCGATACAGGTATAGTTCCCTTCATCATCCAGTTCAGCTCTTGGGACCTCTAACGTTCCATCTGCTAACACACGATAACGCTGCAGACGACCAGCGGTAGCCACAGTCCACGTGATTTGAGGCTTGGGGTTCCCTACTGCAGCACACTTAATGTTTAAGGTAGCTCCCTTTATCACTGATGCCACGGCGCCTATGGATGTATCCAGCCTTCCAGCAGCGATTTCACGGAATCTTGATTGGATTCCTCTCCATCGACTTGGAATCGCTGGAGGAGCTAAGGGAGATATCATATATTAAACTCAAAAGTAAAAGGTGTGCCCTGAACTGCAAACAAAATTAACACAAGAAAGAAATCTTTCTTTTAATTTAAGCGCATAGTTTCTACCTTTACAAAAAAATATAAAGTGACAGCAATAAAAGCGTCTGTAAATCATTCCCAAGGCTGTCGTCAATCAACTTCGATTTCGTTGTCCTCTTCTTTACCTAAATCTACCAGCTCCAGCGTTGGAGGGAACGCCTCTTCTACATCTGATTCTGTGCGTTCAAAAGAATTTGCACCTTGCCCCCTCAAGAGATCCAACTGCGCCGCAGTAACTATAGAATATCCCTATGAAAGGCTATCGCGAAATGAGTTTACCTAACGAGTTATAATGTAACTTGTAAAACCGTAACAAATCCAGTGAAACTAGAAAACATTGCGTCAGACACTAGCTAGTCAATGATTCCCGCCATATATCTCGCGATTGGTTGGCTACCGCGGCCGGCGCTCAAGAGACCACTGACACAATTGATTTTATTATATAAACTAATGTGTTTTACGTGAATTCCTGCAACTAAGAAATGTCGAATGCAAACACACGAAAAATAAGATAATTTATGTGTGACAATGCGATAATTTACTCAGTTTGGCAGGCTTCGTATTTTGTACAGTGGCAGTAGTCAGAGTGGTAACAGTAGAGAGTAAAACATCACATTTCTTTAACAATTTGAACAGTTCGGTGTTAACGTTTAAAATTGCTGCTTAGTTTTAATGGCTTATAAAACAACTTTGTCGTAGTATTTTAGTTGCATTCGATTGATCGTAATCGTACAGAGCTCTTTATCTTGCAATAGAATCGTTTTTATGTTACTACCTCGCTCACTGCGCGCACTACTGGGTAACGATTTGAACGCACCAGGAGTAATTAAATATCTCCGTGCGCTAATTATTCTCTATGTATTTTTTTGTTTCAGCCACGCGTTTGGAGAGCCAAAATTTGAACTTTTGACGCCAATCGCAGTGGTTCTTCCAAGCGTCGAGAGCCTCTCACGAACGGCTCCGGGTGTGAAAGACATTTACTACCTAAAGGAGACTTCCTTGAACAAAATAATTATGCGCCTCCTATTTCAACTTACTTCCAATATTCAAGAGAGTTGTCCCCTCATCTCGTCCTGCGATGTTTGTTGCCACACAGATATACTCCGCCGCATCTGCAACCTCGGTATGTGAAATAGATATGGAGTTATCATCCAGTATCCTAACAGCTGAGCTTGAAGTAACTAAGTCTCTTTGGTTTGATCCCTCGGGTTGTCTGTACCACGTGATTTTGGGCACTGGAACACCGTTTGCTACGCACTGTATTTTGACTGACACTCCGATGGGAATTGTGACGACAGCTCCTGTTGTTATGGAGACTAGATCTCTGATGTCTATTATTTCAAATGTTCCCTTTACGTTGTTGATCACTGGAGGAACTGAAACAAAAGAGAAGGGGTAAATGAGCTGAATTGTAAAACAAAAAACATTGAACACTTCTTTCCACCAATGCAAATGTGAACACAACCACGCTGAAAAGCAACAATGCAAACTGAAGCGAGAAAGGCCATTTTATATGAAATGAAATTACCTGTAACAGTAAGGTTGAAATATTCTGAGTCGCTACCAAACGAGCTGGAAGCCTCGCATTTGTAACGACCACCATCTCTGTGCTGGACAAGGTTCATTATTAGCGAGGAGGCAGTCATATTGTACTTTATTCCTGGCACTAAAGGCTCCTGTCCATAACCCCACGATATCATTGGTTTTGGGATTCCCATGGAGGGGCAGTTGATAACAACAGTGGCGTTTACTACAGTGGTTAGCGAGGAACCAATGGTTACATCTATAGGTCTGCTGGTGTCCATGTCTACAAGATCTCTCTTTTCAGATAAAATAACGGGCTGCTCAGGTACTGAAAAATAAACCGCAACAGTGCAAAATTATGAAAAGACTCGATTTACAGAAAGACTAGGTGACAAAGACAATTCACATTTGACTACATGACGTGTGCAGGGCCGTTAGCGTAGACCACAGAACAGGTCCCTTGACACTCTAAAGGCCGGTCCCGACGGGTAATGTTTGGTAACTAAACATCAGTAAATAATCAAAATCAAACTCCACAAGAAAAGAACTATGGGCCACAAACATATGGATTTAAGCGGCTGAGCAAGCGTGGTACGCATGCGCATGTCAGGTATGATACGGCTTTCCAAACGAACAAAAGATCGCCTATCAAACCGGAGGACAAAAATAATGATTAGGTTGGTCATGGAATGCTTGATGACTTTCAGATTTTATCAAACACGATCAAACAGTACCAAACAAGGTGGCCAAACGGTAAAATGTTTGGCCGGTCACCAAACAAAATGTTTGATGATGCTGGTTGCCAAACATTTTCCGTTTGGCCAGGGCTTTAACTATTGCATCAGTACTACAAATCAATCTTAAAATTCCCCTCTAAGCGTAAGGCCCAGTTTTGAAACATTAACGATAAGAGGCAACGATCTTCAATTTCTTTGACGTCGGTGAAACTCGAACTCAGGACCTCATGAACAGAGCTAACGTTGCTCCCCCTACTGAACTTCGAGGCATGACGGGAGAAAGTCGTGAGTAGATGGTAAGTCACGGAGGAGAGAATCATGGGTACATCAAATACGTGCCGTGTAGCACTAAACGCATGGTGTTAATGGTGAATTAGATAAAGTCTAAATTAAAGTGCTAAAAATTCGTTCCAGAAATTCATACTGAGCCACAACCCTTGTAATACGAATAGGAAGTGCCACATGAGACGAAGAGAAACTCTTTGTTCTCAATGGGTATCGAACCCAAGACCTCCGGAACAGAACTAACCAAGCTCTCCTAAAGCTACGAGGCCAAAGGAAAAGTCTAGAGTGGGATATTTTTGAAGTTTTGCTGCAGGACGCACCTCTGATAATAAGCTCAGTTGTAGCAGCGTCTTGTCCAAACTGATTAGTAGCTGTACACGTGTATTCATCCGCGTCATCGAGCTGAACATTACTGATCGTAAGTGAGTGACCGCTGATAATAAAGCTGCTGCCATTAGATGACAAATCCTTGAGCCCGCGAGTCCAGTTCAACTGCGGAGGAGGATACCCACTGGAATTACACATCAGTACGACTGAAGATCCATTGAAGAGCTCTACACTGCTGCCCACTGCGGCCGAAAGTACACTTACATTGTTCCAGATAATTTCTTCCACGGATTTCTGTATCATGGGTTTGGAAGGAGCTACAAAAATATAACAGTCTCTTGAGTAATGCATTACCAAGGAGTCCATTTAAAACAATTAATTTCTAATTTTATTGATTATTCTTTCAGGTTATTGTCTTTGAAACTCTAAGTCATTTTAGTATTCGTATTTAAGTGAATTCGTCTTGTACACCCGTTACTATTCATTATAAAGTGCTATTTACTTACCGGTGATAGAGACCTCGGACGTGGCGTTATCCTGCCCCACGCTACTGTTCGCAGAGCACGTGTACTTCCCACTGTCATCTAAACTTGAATCTCTGATGATGAGCGTTCCGTTGGAGAGCACTAAAATTCTCTCTCCTGTGAGAACCCTCTGGTTGTTTTTACTCCAGTTCACTTCAGGTTTGGGAACTCCTCGTACCAAGCAAGTGATTTCTATAGTAGCTCCTCTGAAAGCGTCAATTTTCGTCCCTACACTGGCCTTTACCATTCTATAATCATCTGAAACCACTTTACCAATAGGAGGTTCTATGATCGGCGCTAGGGGTTCTGTTAAAAAAAGAGAACTTTGTTAGGCTGTTAGGCTATTTTTGTTGAACGTCCGCGTTCCACATTTACATTTTTTAGAGATTCTGACATACATTAAAAAGTCATTTAATTTAAGTATATAATTCAATATCGACCACGATAATAAATCATTACAAAAAGTGGATCATCATATGACCTGTACGGCCCCGCCTGCGTTACATTATGAAAAAATTCCCGTACAAGTGCCGTACACCATAGCGCGAGCAGAGCCGTAAATAGCCACGGTCATATGATAAAAATGTTTATTGACTTGGTTAAATTCGGCCGCACGGGAAAATATTCGGCTCTCACAAAGCACTGACATCGCTGCATTCATTCCGAACGACATGACCAGATACCAGATCAAGAACAATGGAAAATTTTAGGAATCTTAACTGGCTCCCGTTCTATGATGAGGTTAAGATACGTAGGTGTGTACTGGTTTATAAGGCACTGCACGGAAAATCGCCTATATATATTAAGAGCTCCTTACCAACGAACCACTCTCTGCATGGTAGAGACACCAGACATGGCCAGTATAACTTAATCTGTCCTAAGTTTCGTAGTATTAGTGAAGCTGGAAGGTCTTTTCAAGTTAGAAGTACAAAGTTATGGAACAGTATGTCAAATGAGCCAAAAAAGGGCGTCCCCTCTTTCAATCATTTTATTGATTATTATAGAGGCATTTATTAGTTTGAGGTTTTATTGTAAATATAAACTTGTATTTGTCATAGTTATTTTGTTAGGCTAGTTCTAATTTCAATCTTAGGCTTGTCTATATCACTTCCTAAGCGGTCGTTTTTGAGGGCCACTGGGTTATCAGCGTAGCTGTTATGTGTATATCCTCTTTAAATATCATTATAATTACCTCAAGCCAAATATTCTCCCTTTCAGTCCGCCCACTCAATCAATAAGTACATACTATTCACAAAGGTACCGCATTTCCATACCTACAATACTGATGGATGATTCCACTTCAGTGGCACCCGCTAAATTCTTCGCTACACAGGTGTATTTTCCACTATCCTGCGCCACTGCATCCCGTATGGTCAGCGTGTCAGATTTGTCGATCACAATTCTTCCACCAGATGTTAACTCCTTCTCGTCCTTTAGCCACGAGACACTTGGAGGTGGCAAGCCTTCCGTGGGACAAGTCAACGAAATTTTTACGTAAGCAAATTCTGAAATTCGACTGCCAACTGTAGTTTTCACTGGACTGCCATCTCCGAAGAACAATCCAGGACCGGGCAAAGGTACTAAAATGGTTGGTCTCTTAAGGACTAATAAAAAACAAACACTTTTCAATACACTTAAATTGAGATTACTCACCAAGAATTAAACAAAATGAAATGAGAATTACCCGGTGACTCCTACGTGGAAAAAGACTAGATTATAAAAAAATTGGCCATAAAACAGCATCGGTTCCCAGAATTTCTCCATTTTAAAAATACAAGTCCTTTTCTTTACCCCTTAAAAAAGAAATACGAAATCCCCACTCACCTACAATCTTAACAGATGACGATGCACTATCAGTACCCGCCACGTTTTCAATCTTACAGGTGTACTCTGCACTGTCTTCTACCGAAGCTTCTTCAATCACCAGAGAATTGTCGTTCGTGATCAAGAAATTCTCTCCCGAAGTAATCTGCACTCCGTCTTTATTCCAGGTTACACTTGGCTTAGGTGATCCATCAACTGGACACTTGATTGTTATTGTGGTCTCTGATGCCGCTGTCACGTTATCACCGATGTTCATTGTTACTGGGCTGCCATCACCGATCGGTATTTGTCGCCCAGTTTGGGGTATCTCTATGGAAGGCTTTCGAGGTGCTATAGGATAAAACATATACCAACTGAGACTCTTTGCATGCCAAATTTAACATCCCTTATCCTTAATTACAATAAAAGATATTTCCTGTCATAGAAGAGGTCGCTTGTGTGCTTAACTTAGTAAATTACAACACAAATCTTGTAATTGCTTTCTTTCTAGTTCTCAATCATGCAAGTTACAATGCATACAATTTCAAGCCTGTATAACCTACTTCACAAAAATACCAATAGCATTGCGTTCCACATCCAAAATCTTTCCAAAGTATATCCCCTCTAACATGTTCGTCTCGCTTTATAAAACTAGGTAGCCCCTGTGTCCTTCCCTTAATGAAGGTAAACCAAATTCTTACCAACAATCTGCACCATGCTCGATGCATTATCCCGACCAGCATCACTTTCAGCAGTACACGTGTATAGTGCACTGTCTTCCGCATTCGCCCCACCAATCACCAAAGATCCATTATCTCGGATAGTATATCTCCCATCACTAAATATTTCTTGATCGTCCTTTTTCCAAGTTACAGTTGGTCGCGGAACCCCGCTTGTGGGACACTCAATAGTTATGCTTGTATTGGAAAGTGCTGTCACGTTATCACCGATCGTCATTGTAACTGGGTTTCCATCTTGACCATCTACTGTTCTTGGCGTCGAGGGTAGTTTGACAACTGGCTTGGAGCGATCTGAAGGATTAAATGGCAGAAGATTCAAACAAACATTCTGTTACATACCTGATCCTACTTCTGCTGTATTGTAGAACAGCCACCAAGAACTCTTTCAAATCTGTCTTTTTCTAATCAGAATCAATTGAATACCAACGTCATTTTACATAAAATTACTACTGACCCTCAATTAGCACCAATGACGATGCATTATCAGTACCCGCAAAGTTTTCAATCTTACAGGTGTACTTTGCACTGTCTTCAACCGAAGCTTCTTCTATCACCAGAGAATTATCATCCGTGATCAAGAACTTCTCTCCCGAAATAATCTGCACTCCGTCTTTATTCCAGGTTGCACTTGGCTTAGGTGATCCATCAACTGGACACTTGATTGTTATTGTGGTCTCTGATGCCGCTGTCACGTTATCACCGATGTTCATTGTTACTGGGCTGCCATCACCGATCGGTATTTGGCGCCAAGTTTGGGGTATCTCTATGGAAGGCTTTCGAGGTGCTATAGGGTAAAACATATACCAACTGAGACTCTTTGCATGCCAAATTTAACATCCTTTATCCTCAATTACAATAAAAGAGATTTTCTGTCATAGAAGAGGTCGCTGATGTGCTTAACTGAGCAAATTAAAACACAAGTCTTGTAACGGTCCTGTTTCTAGTTCTAAATCATGCAGGTTGCAATGCCTACCATTTCAAGCCTGTATAATCTACTTCTCAACAATATCAATAGCAAACTCGCACTAAAAAAAGCTCTAACGGTTATGTTCCACATCTGAAATCTTTCCAACGTATATCCCCTCTAACCTGTTCTTTTCGCTTCATAAAACTAGGTAGCCCCTGTATCCTTCCCTTAATGAAGGTAAACCAAATTCTTACAAACAATCTGCACCATGCTCGATGCATTATCCCGGCCAGCGTCACTTTCAGCAGTACACGTGTATAGGGCACTGTCTTCCACACTCGCCCCACCAATCACCAAAGATCCATTATCACGGATAGTATATCTCGCATCACTCAATATTTCTTGGTCGTCTTTTTTCCAAGTGACATTTGGTCGCGGAACCCCGCTTGTGGGACACTCAATAGTTATGCTTGTATTGGAAAGTGCTGTCACGTTATCACCGATCGTCATTGTAACTGGGTTTCCATCTTGACCATCTACTGTTCTTGGCGTCGACGGGAGTTTGACAACTGGCTTGGAGCGATCTGAACGATTAAATGGCAGAAGATGCTAACAAACATTCTGTCACATACCTGATCTTGCATTTAATATTACTCTAGAACAGCCACCAAGAACTGTTTCAAATCTGTCTTTTTCTAATCAGAATCAATTAACTGAATATGAAGGTCATTTAATAAAACGTTAGTACTAACCCTCAATTACCACTGATGATGATGCACTATCAGTACCCACCAAGTTTTCAATCTTACAGGTATACTTTGCACTGTCTTCAACCGAAGCTTCTTCAATCACCAGAGAGTTATCGTCCGTGATCAAGAATTTCTCTCCCGAAATAATCTGCACTCCGTCTTTATTCCAGGATACCCTTGGCTTCGGTAATCCATCAACTGGACACTTGATTGTTATTGTGGTCTCTGATGCCGCTGTCACGTTATCACCGATGTTCATTGTTACTGGGCTGCCATCACCGATCGGTATTTGGCGCCCAGTTTGAGGTATCTCTATTACAGGTGTCTGAGTGTCTGAAGGAACAAGTTCAGAAACGTTTTACCTTTTCACGCCTGAAAGTTGTTCGAACCGAAGTAATTGTCGCAGAAATGTGATCCACATAGCTTTACTCTTTCTTCTCATAAAAAGTGGATCGTGGTGTCTTTTTGCATGTCTTGCGGTCCTAGTAAGCGGTGTATCCCATGATAGCGTGTGAGTGTTAAACCTAGCGTGTTGGCTGGTTAGGCTATTATATACAATGTCAAAGACCGAATTTTGCAATAGTTGAGAATAGGTTTTATCACAAAGACAGCGTCGTTAATAGTTTTCAAGGCCGTAATTTGAGGCTGGAGTATAGACAAATTGCGCACTACCGTCCGTCTAATCAAACAACGTTCCCAGAGGTCTAAAAGCCGCAAAATCTGATTGATAACTGACACGTTTTTGTTTTCGTATAATCCTAGGGATGTACTCTGTATTTAAATCGCACGAATGACGGGCGTTTCTGGGATCCCTGCTTGAAATGTTCGCGACGCCCGCCCGCGACAGAAAGGAGGAGTCTTCTAAAAACAAACAATAGCTCCCTTAAACCATAATTGTGCTTCGTATCGAAGCTAAAAGTCCATGGGGACAACTTATCACCTTTGTGCCACGAATGTCTGTTGTTTCAATAAACACCAATAACTCTGATTTTTTGCCTACAACCTAATACTAGGCCAAATTTTCTTTATCCTAAGAAAACCCTGGCAACTCCCTGACACATGAATCCTCTTTCGGGTTTATAACTAAGGGGTATAATTCAAGAGTTGACTCTCTTAGATTTTTTTATTGAAAGAAATCTGATAGAATAATGAATAATAAAAGGAGAATACAAACCTAATATGGTAATATAACTTGAAGCGTCGTCCTTGCCGAGGAAGTTCTCTGCAATACAAGTGTATTGTCCTGGGTCCGTCAGTTCCCTTATCACTAGTACCCCATTGTCGTCAGTTTCATAGTTTCCACTTGTCTCCAAGGGATTTCCGTTCATTTGCCAGAATACACTTGGTTTAGGAACTCCTGTCGTTGGACAAGACAGGTTTACAGGGGTTGTGGTAATGGCTGTGAGGTTATCACCAACGTTAAGATCCACAAGGTTTCCACTGCTTATGTAAAGGCTTCTCTGGGACGCGTCAACTGACGGCCTTAACGCTTCTGTAAGATACAATAAAAAGTTTGCTAAGTCCACTTTGAAAATGAACATCCTGCAACAGTCAGTATTACTTCGCATTGAGAACGTTTGTTGGGCCTGACAGCCAGAGTGCGGATAAGACAATAGCAAGTAAATCAGAGCCGTAGAAGTTTGACGGGTACAATGTATAATCTGTTATAAAATGAAACAGATACAAAGCACCCTCTGATTGGTCAGGCCGTTTGCCTTATCAAAAAAATACAAAACGCCCCGAGTGCATTATTGAGTTTTATGATATGGCTATAATAGTACGCGAACTCTGATTGTCTGCTGAGCGGGCATGATTTTCTTGTAATGACCGAGCATTTTGAAAAAATTTCAAAAATTAGATACGTTGTACCATTTTTAAAGAAACTGTTTCTTCTGTATCTTATGTATAAGGCTACAAATATTAAAAAATTCACGTAAAGTTTAAAAAGTATAAAAAGTAAAAACCAAACGTTTTCGGCTGTTTGCCATCATTTCTCGTTTCGATCGCATGGTCAGGTGTTTTTCGTTTCAGTGAACATGACCTCGAATGACCTCATGGGCGCCCAAGCGCATATTAAAAAATTCTTCCGGTTTTTTTTCCATAGCTAAAAAGGCCATGTAATAAATATTTTATTAACCTCGTCCGTTCGGTCATTACAAGAAAATCTCAGACCTCGGTCTTGACGCATTGACCTCGCTATCGCTCGGTCAATATATCAAGGCCTCGATCCGAGATTTCCCTGTAAGGACCTCACTCTCGGTTAATACGTAGTATATGCAGGCACGAGCGAATTTTCGAGAACACGAGAGAAGCGCTCCGAAACTCGCGCTTCTGGATTTCACTGGTCAACGAGAAGTAATATTGACAAAAATATTAGCTTTTAGTCAACTTGGGTTTGTCAGGTTTTCTATTCTTTTGCACACATTTACTTCTACCCACTTAAAACAAGCGTTTGTTACAAGGGCATATAGAAATACGACTCCCGCAAAACCTCGCGAAGGTAGTTTTTGAAGAACTTGTTATGGTTTTGCCTATCTGGGCTTAAACCCCAATTTATGTATTCATATTATCATTGCATCATAATTATCATTACTTGTACTTTTATTGTTATCATGAAGCGACACGATTGGTGACCTCGCTTCGCGAGGAATAAAAGAACGTGTTCCTCTTGTATCATCGAGCAATATCATAATCACGTAGAAATCTCTAGAACACCCTCTTAGCACTTCTCTAGCGTTTTGGAAAACCTCCAGATGCTTATTAAACTCAATAATGCATTGAGTGTGTTTTTCATTTGTTTAGTATTATCTAAGGTAGGATTATCATAAGGGAACTATGTTAGCACTATTACCTATAACAGTAACGGCAGAGAATGCCAAGTCCATCCCAAGAAAGCTGTCCGCAGAACAAACATAATCTCCTGAATCTTTGATTTCCGTAGCAAAAATGGTCAGTGTACCATTACAGTCTATCTCCATGCGCTCATTGGAGAAGAGAACCTGATTATCTTTCACCCAGCTAATCTTAGGCTCTGGAACGCCAACAACAGGGCACTTAATGGATAACGGGCTTCCACTCAGTAGCGTAGCATCAGTACCGATCTTTATGTTTAGGGGTCTTTGATCCTCCAAGGAATCTACACTTCCAAAAGAAGACACTATCTCCGGTGTCATGGGCTCTGAAATATAAAATTTAAGTACTGAGTTTACGACATATGACGAACGGGAGAGAGGATCTCGTGACCATTGTTCCCCGTTGTTTAACGCTAAATTCTCTTCTTACTTTATTGGCATGTAGATTTCTTCTCAAATATTATTTCGAATTAATGTTTATTCGTCATCAAAGCTATTTAGGCGTAACTCGAAAAATGAAGCTCAGCTAGTGAAATATTATTGGTTGTACGATAGCGGCGCAAACGATGAATTTTACAAGTGACTTACGGGTATTATTCAGAGCAATTTCTGCGCAATCATCTTAGTACCTATCAAATGAAACACCCTACCGGCTGCGAACTGCTACAATCTTGAAAAAGAATGTTAAGAAAATCGCCGTTCCCAAGTCTAATTTCAATCTCAAGCTCTTCAAAGCGCTTGCGATTTTAGAGACATCCCCCTCCCCCCCCCCCCAAAAAAAAAAACAATGTTGAAGCCTGCCTGGATCATTTTACCTCAAGAATGAATATCATTGATAAGGGTGAGGTAGGGAAAGGGGTCAATGTGGCACTAATTCCGTGGGAGGGGCCTCCTGGAGGTAAGAACGAAAAAATAAATTCTTAACGATTCTTATCCAAGATTGTAGCATGCTACTAAGGGTCCTTAACCACATGAAAGGGTTGTTACATACCATGTACTTTTAATGTTGAAGTAGCAGAGGTAATTCCTGCAAAATTTTTTGCCATGCATGTGTATCGGTCAGTATCAGTGACATCCAAGTTGTAAATAATCAGTTTCTGGCCATTGACATGATAATTATGTCCCTTTGTCATTCTCATTCCACCCCTGAACCAGCCAATCACAGGACTGGGAAGGCCCACAGCTGGGCATATCAGCGTTAGCATACGACCTTTCATTGTAGTTAAGTTATCACCAATTCGTCCCTTGAATTGTTGCTTTTCATACCAAATGATGTAAGACTTGGATTCCTTGATCTTTGGTGGGATCGGTGCTGTAAAAAGAATAATACAATGGACCCTCTAGTTGGGGCATGAAACTTAACAGTTAAAAAATAATACTTTCATGTAACATAATCTGTCTAGGTGATCTCTGCTAAAGGGAAGCTTTTATCAAGTCGATAATTCACTTTGACCCACTCTACTCTCGTAGAGGTCAGAGATAAAAATATTTCACCTCATGGCATGGTACCCTGTTATGATCTCTTAATGAATATTATTCATAAAAGATGTATATAGTAGATAAATGTCATTTTAATTTTGGCATTTTTAATGCAACACGCCTTTGAACACTTTGATTTGAAATGTCATCGATTCTAAATAAAGGATTTGATGGCCATAAAAGTGGATAACAATGCTTTTGTCACGATGACCGAATCTATGAGGCTCATTTACATGGAACATTAATCGAGCGATATGTAGCGCAAGAAAAGGGAAATTTTCAGCTATTTGAAAATCGTTTGTGTCAATGCCTGCTATTGCCGAGCTATCAGTGGGATACAAGCAGGATATATTTTGATGATGCCAGAAGCTGCACGCATGTGCACAACCGCGCCCAGACGAGTAAGGCTGATAACACTGATCAGAAACATAAGCAAAATGACAAACTTAAAAATCACGCTGAAATCGTGATAAAGATAGCAAGCCGTTCTTAGGAGCGATTTTGAACTTGCGCCAAAAGTCGTCTTTCGTCACGCGATTAGTCGCCCGTGTTAACATCACTTAATAAACATTAAGAATTTACCAACGATGTACACGGGCGATTCAACAACTGTCACTCCAAGGACATTTCTTGCCGAGCACTGGTACGTCCCGGAATCTCCAACGTGGGTATTCGTTATTACGAGTGTTCCGTCTTCCTGAATGGAGACTCGATCCTTGGAGACTATTAGTTGACCTTCTTTGCTCCAAGATAAAGCTGGCGCAGGGGAACCCTCAGCTTCACACAAGAGGGTAAGCGTTGTAGAAGTGAATGTCTCCACCGTCACACCCACAAAACCTGTTACTGACTGTCGCTCAGACAACGCGATCACTTCACCAGTTCCGGATAGGATACGAGGAAACAGAGGATCTGAAATAATCAAAGAGGAGTTAGATGTTACAGCTTGAAACTGCTCGGGCAGAGAGGTGAAAAGGCCCAGAAAACTTAACATTTAGCTAACGGTCCCCTAGACAGTAGAGTTTTGCTTGATTACGTGATATTGCCCGGCTTCAAATGTAGTTTTGTAAGTCTGTCTACTTCAATCAAGTTTGTGTCACAGAAAATAATGGTCAATAGAGGTAAACTGTGCATGTCGGTTTTCCCAACATTAGGTGCAACAAAGAACTAAATCTTATCGCTACTATACGAGGATATATGATTAAAAAATACGAGTTATACACTGAACAGCGCCATACCTCTACCACCTACTTTATATGTTACTCGAAGCTCCAACTGCGTAACTTTAACTGAGTGATTTGTTTCTGACAATACTTCAAAATCGTAAGCTTTTTACACACTGGTGATAAAATCCCCAATTTTATTTGTGTCCAAAGGTGCAACTCTTTGATTTGTTCGACTAGACATTATCATTGTCACATTATCATTATTATTATCATTATCATTATCATTATCACATTATCATTATCACATTATCCCTAACACAGTCAAGCGCGGATCAAACAGCTCAGCTGGTAGGACGTTGCACCGGTATTCACGAGGCTATGGGTTCGTTTTCCCTCTTAAGACATCCTTTTTTAGGCTAAAATCGTATTTGCTTGAGGCTGCGTCAATTTTTCACAACACACGCTAAACAACAACATATAATGAACACACCTAATCCTGATACGAGGGAAGAATGTGTCCAGAGATTAATGATGTAATACGTAGACCTCAAAACTACAAAGACCTGAATTTTGAACCTTACAAATAAATAAACAACTGTCCCAAATGGTCCAACAGCGAGATAAATTGCCGTTTCCAGGTTAAACTCAGGAGACTGTTACAACTGCGTTTGTTTCTTGCGAAAATTGTTCTCACATTAGAATGGTTTACCTCGTTACAGTGCCACTACTCAAACCAAGGACACCCAAACAAATTTTCATACAAATCATCCAATCACGATCGAGTATCTAAACAATAGAATCTCTTCAAATGTTTTTTGTTTCGCTTAAAATGAGTATAATTTGCTCTATAACTGTACAAAACATATTGAGATTGAAAAAGAATTGTCTTAGTCGGGAAAAACTCGCCCCAAATCTGTTGTTGAGCGTTTTAAACAGACATGAAACTTGCATGAAAATTTATTTGAGTGGCCTTGATTCTAGAGTAGGCTCCCACTAAGACATCAGGGCCGGGTTGTTCGAAGCAGGGTTAAGGTAACCCAGGGTTAGTGGGAGATTTAAATGGCGATATGAGAGCTTAAAAAGCACATTCAGTATAATTCTTTTTGAATACAATTTGATGATTGTATGCTCTGAATAAAATAGATAAAGTTATCGGAGAAAATGCTTTTTAACAGGAGGAAAAGAAACCCGGATTAAAATTTAACCTTGGATTAGCGCTAATCGGCCTTCGAACAACCGGCCCCAGGTTAATATCGGTCCACAAACCTAGAACCTACCTATAACTTTGATATCACTACTCAATGACGCATTTCCGGCCATATTCTCAGCCACACACGTGTATTGCCCCGCATCCTGTAACGTTGTCATGGTGATAATGAGGAAACTGCTATCAGTGGGACTCGTGGGCTCTCCAGCCTTAAGCCATCTGACGTTTGGTGAAGGCACGCCATCGACCTCACACGTGATGTTAACACGTGTGTTTGTCAGTACTGTTACGTCACTCCCCACAGGAACTATAACCAGTGACTCGTTAGTTACTGCCACGCTGTCCACTTCGGGTTGCTTGATACTTGGCATGCTGGGTTCTGCACGATAAATGACAAAGAAAGATAAACTTTTACTGATCAGTGAACAGTGGAATCAGGGTTGACCAGAATCATAAACCCGTAAGACTTGAAACATGAAATTGCCTTTTAATGTCTTAAACCACAGCTTGTCCACATTCAATCTACCAAGTACCACATTTGGAAAATCAAGAAAACCAAATACCCAACCAAATTGGATACAGTAGTATGACGTACCCACCGACAAATTCACCCACCTGTGCTCAAAAACATGGCGGATACGCTGTTATTGCAAATACATGTTGTATACAACGTCCCACAGAAGGAGGACACTGCCAGCAAGCTCAAATACTGGGGCAAGCAGTATCCAAATATGTTTTTTAGGAAATATTGAATTTGGAAAAGCTGCGAATACGTGTTAAACGTTTCAAGTCTTATGGCCAGAATCCATTTCGGCATTTATACTATACAGGTCAAACAAAGCGAGGGTCCGATTTCTAGATGGAAAACAGCAGACTTGGACAGAACCAAAAAGAAGTTAAACAGAACCAATAAAACACAAGTATTAATTAACAGCGGGCGTAAATGACGAATAAACAATTAAAATCTTTCAAACAACAAAAACAAAGACACCAAGAATCACATGAAAAGCGTGTCAATTAAGGCGTAATTACATAATTAAATGCTCATTCCGGATCGAACACGAACAAGGACATAGAAACTTGTCAACTTTCTCGACAAAATGTCAAATTAACTCGAACGAAGAAATAACTTCAAAATTGAAAATCGCCTGCAAACATCTTAGCTCGCGAATAACTCACCGATAATTATAATTCTTGTCGATTCCATATCTACTCCAGCTTCACTTTGTGCTCTACAGACGTAATCTCCGCTATCCTCTACGGACGCATCATTAATTTGCAAAACTTCAAGTTGGTCTTTGTCTTTGTTCTGTGTTGGTGTAAATACCGTCTCATTTTGTCTACCCCACGTGATCGTTGGCGATGGGATTCCCTCAGCGGGACATGTGACTGTTACTTGGGAACCAATCAAAACAGTGATTGTGCTGCCAACAACAGCCTGCACCGGTACACGGTTGTCTGACAGTGAAACTATGTCTTCTTGTGATGATATGATGGTGGGCGCTCGAGGTTCTGAAGATAAGTGACAAAATAAAGTTACAACTTTGTTAGAATAAGCAGGGTAGCACACAATCATAGTGAAACTGACAAACCAGTAGAATTCTATCATTGGATAGATGCTAAAATATAGACAAGGACAGGATATGCAAGAAAAAGGACATATATACCTACAGAAATTTGTACAATCAAATGATCTGTGTCCTTTGAAAAAAATAGTTGTGCTTATTTATAAAAAATTGCACTCAAATTTAAATAAAATACACGGAAAAATTAATTTTAAGTTTTTGCAAGTTTAAGATTTGACGTCTTTTACGCAAATGCGATGTAGTGTGAAAAAAAGTAACAATAAAAACAGAACATGCTAGAACGGAATTCAAGCCCTGAGGAACTTACCAATGACCCTGAGTCGTGTTGCCACTGAGGATGTACCAGCGAGGTTACGGACTGTACATAAGTACAGACCAGAGTCCGCAGGCCGCACCTTATAAACCACCAATGAGCTGTTAGTTATTTGGTGTCTGTTATTCTGTTTCACAGTATTTTCTTCACGGTCTAATGTCGTCCACATAACTTCAGGCTGAGGAAAACCGGAACTTTCGCATTGTAACGTGACGTTTGTTCCTGAAAGGACTTCCAGATTCCCTCCAACTGACAAAGATCTTGGCTCTTTATCATACCATGAAACATTGCCAGTGGTTTTTAGAATCGAAGGCGGTGTAGGCGCTACAAAAGCAAAAAAGATGTTCTGTCAAAAAATATTAAAACTAGAATTATTGTCCCAGTGGCCTCTTTTTATAAGCACAAGAGTTAATCTATCTCCCATCCCTCGGCGCGTATCTCGTAAAATAGGAATCAGGAGGCCGTTTCTCGAACGTCCCGATAACTTAACTCTTTAAGTCCCAGTAATGACCAGCATCCAATTTCTCATTACAATATTCACTGTTCATCAACCATTCATATTATGAGAATCAGGAAAGTGATCACCAAAAAAGAGTTGTATTGATATTTAAACAAATTCTCCACACTAGTACCATAACAAATATATGAGAACAGCTAGGAAAACATGAATATAGATATTGGGGCTTAAAGTATTAATAATGTTGTCGGTTTTTAGGGTAAGCTAGGTAACTCTTAACTAATTTGCACGTTTTAACTGGTTTGTACGTCAAGAATTCAAGGCCATCTTGACGCATGGGCCTGGTGGCCACTTGCTCGTGGTACCCAGGCTCATCTGTGTGTCATAGCAAAAGGAAAAAACCTCACACCAGATCTACTACAGTAAATAGGAATTTACTGTTATTCACTCATGCGCATGGAAAATGACATTCTGAAGATCATTAACTTCAAGCCAATAGTAAAGCAATTCTATGCAAAGAAATGGCGCAAATGCTTGATATAATACGAAATACGTAGTAATTTCATACTACTCTGTATGGCGTACTCGGTATTATTATGTTTTTCAAGTATTATACGTTTATTGTTCAAATTTTAATTATGTTGATTAGTTGTTGCTGCACAGCATGTTTTCAATGTTTCAACACCGATTTTGTTGGAAGTGCTGTGAGTAGGTGTCACAGGGGCCCCAGTACACTGCTTTGCCCGGGGGCCCATAATGCTGATCAAGACGGCCCTGCAAACACAAACATTTGACAAACTGCGACCTAAAATTGGACCTCCGGGCCCGTTAATTTAAGGAGAGCTACGAGAAATGGTCCCAGGAGCAAAAGGAGGACGAGTTAAGTAGAAAACGGAATTTGTTTCATTGCAAATTGAGGCAGTTTGCTAAAGGATGTGCTTGTCTCGCATCAAAATATTGGGCAATTAAGTTACTTTCCATCCTTGTACACTAACGAAAACTACCAAAAGCTACCCGAATGACAATTTCAGAATGGAACTTCCGGTTCTCGCAAATGTGAGTCGAGCCTACGAGCCTCCGATTATCAGTTCAGACGGTATACCGCTGGGCTGCAGGAGCCCACTGGGCACAAGGCCAGTTGCAAATACACCTTAATTGACCAATGGCAAACTTTCCTTAAAATTCCAGTACATTTTCAAGCAAAAAATGATTATCGCTTAAAGATACTGAATTGACCAAAACTTTATTATTCAAACTAACATCTTCAGTTAGAAAACGAATGGCAGCAACTTAGAAGAGTTGCCACTCTGACCTTGACGGCAAAGGGTTCAACTAGATCGACTAGTTAAACGTACTGCCAGGGTTTGAATGGGTAAATATTAGATACCATGGACCCAGCTTTCAAGAAGGTGCTTTCGATTCACGGTTAGAGTTTGATCATTTTTTTTTTCATCATTTGTTAAAAATAAAAAAAAGTACTTTAGAACAAGTTTGGTTAACAGAGAAATTGCAGCATTATCATAAGTTGGATAATAAGTGTCCTTTTAACCTCTTCATCCAAATCGTTGACTTCGTTTGTACACGTGTATGTAATCTGTACCTGGTCTATTACCCTCAGGACTGTAAGTAACACTTAGTACAGCCAGTCTTTTTACCTTACTTATAAGACGTTTTTGTCCTTTTTTTCTTTACTACCCTTCGTTTGCGTCTCTAGTGGGTCTAAGTGTTCGCTTGGCAACTTCTCCTTTTGAGCGTTTTGTGTTGTATACATTTGGGATAGAAAGACAAGAGAGTACGGATTGGCAAACCCCCACCCCACCCCGACGCAGGCGTTTTACCCCATCAGCTCAATTTAAATCACCAGCTTATTGTTAGCCTTACCAATGACCTCTATTACAGACGACCGCACATCCTCTCCGGCCTTATTCACTGCTCTACATGTGTAATTGCCAGAATCCTCAACCTGAATGTCAGCAAATTCCAAATTGCCTCCTTCCTCGTTCATCCTGTTATTGCCATCTCGATACCAGTACACAGTGGGCACGGGAATTCCTGAGGCAGTGCAGTTGATCGTGACCAGGGTGTTTTCTAGAACCTTCAGTTTTCTTCCCACGTTGACTTGTAGAGGCTCTCTGTTGTACGATTCAATATCGATTCCATCTCCCGTAATTAACGGCTTTTCGGAAACTGAAAAGGAAAAATGCGAACTCACCATTATTTATCATCCAATCAAGAAAGAAAAAACTAGATGTAAAACAACGGCTTGCCAATTTGTATAGAAAATCAAATGATTTCGAGGGCAATTCGAAATAAATAAACAGAAGTAAATTTTTCAAAGACGAAAGCAAATTGCATGAGTATGTATGACGAATGTAATTAATTTTCTTTCAAAAATTTACGAGTGCTCATTTATTCCAAATTGCGCTCGAAAGAAATTGACTTCTTGTTAATAATATTCATGCAAAAAATAAGTAACAGACTTCTGCACTCAATTTTAACTTTTTGAATTCAAGTCCTCTTTTCTGCACTATTTGGGTTTAAATGACATGTCCTCAGCCAATCAGTGCGATAAAAATGTTTTGTATGTATAGTATCATAACAATTCTGAGAATGCTGTTGCAAGACCCAAAGTTAGACACTATTATATATATATATTACAAATATTATATATATATATATATATATATAACAAAACATTAAAACACATATTACCATACCCTTAAATTTGATCAGAGTTGTTTTCTTGTCAGATCCTGCCCCATTGGTCGCTGTACAAGTGTAACTTCCTGTGTCTGACTGCCTTGCATTGTTAATTGTAAGTGCTTCGTTAAGCACTTTAAATCTGCTGTTTGTTGTTAACACAACGCCAGACTTTTCCCACAGTATATCAGGGGTAGGCCTGCCCGTGTGGGGGCAGGTTATGGTCACAGTGACCCCCTCTAAAGTCTCCAGATTATCTCCAATGGAAAGCGTTTGTTCTGCTGTACTGAAGTCGGTAATATTCTTGTTTGATGGAATAATCTTGGGTTCTTCTGGAACTAACAAACAAAAATACAAATAACATTGTAAACAACATGACAAATGTTGATGGATACAAAAATGGGTTTATCAAACGCATTCACGCTTATAACGCACGTTCTCCTCTTATCTTACGGTGGTACAATTTACATTTATTAACTAGTTTGATAAACTATAATGCTTGGTATTTCAATTACCCAGCGATGCAACACCAATTTCTTTGGAAACTAATCCGCTTATTGAATGCTGGGTGTCTGCAAAGGCAGGATAAAATAATAATTATTGTAAAAACTAACAAAGATACTCGACAGCTGTTTACCCGAAGACTGTAGGCACAGAAGCGTACAGTTGTAATTATCACCGGCAAGCCACAAACAAGGACAGCGAGAATTCTTAGAATCCGGCTCTCTTCGCGCTGCTAAGCTACAACGAATTGTAATAAAGATCGTAGATTTTGTACGGAAACGAGGGGCAAAGCGAATTATTCCTACTGGGTTCTTTTTACAACGTATACAACAAGCCTTACCTATTATAGACAAAAAGGAGCTCTTTGAATCAGACCCAATCGCGTTGCTAGCAATACAGGTGTAGAGACCAACATAACTTGGGGTCACACTTGTGACCAAAACAGCTTTGTTAGCGGGGTTTATAGACCTGAATCCTTCGTCTTCAGCTCGCGAACCATTGAATAACCACGTGACTGTAGCATTAGGAAGACCAGTAGTAACACATGCTATTTCTACAGAACTTCCTATAATAGTCGTTACGTTTCCTCCGACGTCAACATTGATATTCTTAACACCATCAACAGCCACGATATTTTCTTCAGCAGTGATGATTCTTGGCGCTGTAGCAGCTAATCAAGAAAATGTAACAAAACTTAGCAATCTGTATCGCAAACGCTTTAAGTGGCTAAAAAACTCGACTGGTTTATTAAACGAGTCAATAAATTGAGTTTTAACACCGAGCGAAAGGATTTGACTAAGGACTAACGCTCAGATGTCAATAAGGTTGCTTCAATTCCTTGAGTGTACAATTTATTCTCGTCTATCTAGGTGAGTTGTGGCTTTAGGAATATGTACCTAGATTTCAGAAAATAATTATTAAGTATTTACCTAAGACCTCCAGATTCAGCTCCTGTACATCAGTTCCATCGATATTGGAGGCAATGCATTGATAGCGACCAGTGTCTGACAAGTTTAACGCACGAATATTAAGAAGCTGTCCTTTTGCATCAATCATACTGCCATCTTTAGTCCAACTGATATGAGGTGACGGTACGCCTGATGCCTTACACCTTATACCCAGAGTGTTACCGGCTACTGTAGTAACATTGGTGCCAATATCAACGGTAAAAGAGCCGCTGGAAAAGATAGCTTGAGGTTGATCGGTGGATGAAATCCTCGGTGGCGACGATTCTAAACACGGGCACAACGCAAAAGACTTTCAAACATACGTGAGTATAACGAGCCAGGAAACGAGAAGGTAATGTAGGTGGTCGGGTTCTACCCTCCGTAGTCGGCGAACAAAGAATGGAGAGAGTGTTAGAGGGGGGAGGGGTGTGCTTTGAGCCCAGGAGGTGGTCGAATTCCCCTAGGCCTTCTCCCGTCCCCTCGCTTTGAGCGCCAAACAAGTCGAGCACAGGAAAATGCAAGGGAATTGTAGTGACAAGCAGAATGAAAAATGTTCAAGAAAGTGATGTAGTTTTTGCTTGCATTTAATGACTTACCAGTTACATTTAAAATGGAGCTTGCTAAGTCATCTCCAGCTATATTTACTGCTTTGCAAAAATACACTCCATTGTCCTCAGTTGTTACGCCGTTGATAGTTAGTGCTGACTCTTGAATAAGAATGCGCTCACTTGAGTTTAGCGGTTTATCATCATGACTCCAACGAATAGCGGGTCTAGGGACGCCATTGACTGTACATTCTATTGATACTCTAGTCCCGTTTAAAACAGCAACTACCACGCCAATCACTACAGAAACAGGATTGCGATCCCGGGAGAGGACCTTGCCATCTGAGACATTGATTTGTGGCTCAACAGCAGCTAGGTCAAAGCAAAATTGGGTGAATAATGAATCTATTAGCATTTACGAGAGTTCTATCTGAATCTGAAGCTGACATGTATGCTACCGGGCAACTAATTTGCATTTCATTGCATAACAAATTGCCATTTAGTAAAGGCGCCTATTATTGTATGACTCGATCTTGTTCTAACAATCGTTCTGACATTGTAAATTAAGTGATCAGGGGTGTGGTACAGTTACTTCTGAATATGACTGGTACAGAAATTCCAGGTAACCAGCCAAATAATATCCTAGCGTATTGTCTATCTGTATTGTCGACCTTCGCCGCTTGTGAAAAAACTCATTAAAAGGGTAACAAAACATTAAAATTTTTAAGGTTTTTGAACGAACTCTTTAATATCAGGTTTGATCCGGTATGCAAATTTTAAAAAAAACACAAAGGGTTTAGCCTACAAAAAACCTGTTACTGCGTCACCTTAAAACTGAAACACACAAAAATTGGGTTTATCAAACGAATTGCTGATGTACGTTTTACCAGCGTAAGATAAAAGGGGCCCTAACGTTTCAGGCGTTAGCACTTTATCAGACCGAGTGGTGGAATTATGGTTTGCGCACAGTTCAAATAACAAATGTTGGAGTTGTGCTATTGGTTGAGCCATAGCAACGTGTAAATTGTAGTGGATTTGAGATAACCGAATCTGGGTACTTTCCCGGGTTTTTTTATACTCTATCGATGGATTTGAAATATTTGTACTCAAACGCTGTGTCCAGGAAACTCTTAACCTTGCATTACCACTTTTAAGAATACATTCCATAATTACCTAGTATTGTGACGACAGAAGACGCATTGGCTGATCCAAGAACGTTACTGGCCTTGCACGTGAAAGTTCCTCCTTTCCGCTGAGAGACACTGAGTGCTGTCAAAGTACCTGTGGTATTGTCTACTTTGAGCATCAGACCAGGATGAACGGGCGCACCCTCGCGATACCACCTAATATCGGGCTGGGGAAAACCAGTAACTGGACACTTGATCTCCAGTGCTGAACTGGCCAATGTGGTTAGGTTACTACCAATTGTTATTGTAAACAAATCAATCTCCATGAAAGTCATGTCGTCTTGAGATGCAGATATTCTTGGAACCGAACCAACTAAAAAAATCAAGCAAAGCATTAACAAAGGAACTATGAAGAGAGTAGTCTAGCAATTATACAATACTTCTCCATGTCCTTTTTATGTACAATAGCTATCTATTGAAATTTCCTAAACTCGATGGCAATGCTAAGTTCATAGTAATGGTTTACAGAGACAGCCCCCGCCACTGTATTAAACAAAAATTACAGTTTGAAATCCCAGACAACAGATTCTCCCGCGACTACCTCATGATAACCTGGAATACCATGTTCCCACGAGAAAGAGAGAGCTCCTGAGAAAACTGCAGCTAAATGCATAAGTACTTGAGGACGGCATGCCATATTCTAGTTTACATACTGTCTGCTCGAGAAACAGCCTATCCCTCCATGAAGGATCATGCTTATTACTTGATCAAACAACTTCCAGTGGGAGGAAGGCAGGGGCGTGTGCAAGAGCTCAGAGATAAGCACTAAGTAAGGATTTCAAGCAAGAAAGAGTGCTTCTGACCCAGAGAGCGTGCTAATGACTTCATCATATCTTAGGTAGTCGCTCGTGACTTCTTGTCTTCAAAAGCGATCGCTGGAACTGGGAGACGTTTTTAACTCGTGGATACGCGAAGCGTATTTGCGAGTTTTTGTGGGGACTCCGATATGCAAATTGTCACTCACTCACTCACTCACTCGCTCGCTCACTCACTCACTCACTCACTCACTCCAGTGTAGACACACTTCGTAATTAGTCGGATAGAACTCGGGGGCACCGATATGAAGACGACAATTGTCGTGACCGAAGTCACAGAAGTCTGTTGATGAAAGTTCACGCTGAAAGTGTATCGTACCGTTGCCAGAGTTTGTAATGATTTTGTAGCTTAAGAGGACGATTAGCGAGGCCCTGTTAGGGGTAAATTTCGACAAGCAACATGGCCTTGAAACGGCGACATAAAGGACCTGAAATGGCGACGAACGACGAGCCGCTCACGGGAAATTACGACAGCGACCTTCGACCTTCCGAAATTGCGACGTGAAAAGGTTTGAAACTCAGATGCGCGACATAAAGAACCTCACTAACAGGGCCTCATTAGCGGTCTTACTAAAATCCAAAGGAGTTTAAATGTTTCCAGTTACGACAATGACCAAATTGGAGACTTAATTTCATGAGCCTTTTACTCGGCCAGGCGCTAAACGTGAACAGATGATAACTATTCGCTTTTCCGACATCGACCGCCATCGACCGCCCCCAAGATTACAAGCAGTATATGAATTTCAGTTGGCTCGAAAGTGATCTGAAGATGAGAAAATCTCTTGCTAATGTAGTAAGCTTTGGTGAGAACTCATAGAGCGAAATTAGCACTTGAATGAGAACTTATATGAGCGAAATGAGTACTCGTTATTGAACGAAACTACTACTGAAAACAGAATAAATTGACGAATCCATGATGTGAAACCGAAGAACTTCTGTGGCCAACCTGGATAAGAAACATCGCATGTAGGACTTTTCTACTGATTTAAGTGTTAGTACTAACAGGAATGGAGTTGTAGAATTATTGGGACGGCCAAGAAGTATGTCAACATTTACTTGTAAATATGGAGGCGGCTGCCGTGACGGAGAACCACGAAGGTTACAATGTAAGAAAGTCATTGAAGGGTTCGAAAACAGTAAGTCATGTAGAAAATGTATTAAGTGTTATATTATATACAATACACCACAAGCCGTTACAATGAAAAGTTTTCTGTGTATTGATTTCCGAATTTACCTTGAAGTGAACTAGATTGTGTTGGAGTAGACATGTTGGAAAAATAGGCTTACCTGTTTTGCTTACTGTTGTGTGACTCATATTTACATTGTAAAAACAAGAAGTTATAACGATAAAAACAAATATGTATTGCTGTATTAATGATGGCAAGTGTGATTTTTTTTAAGTGCAACGCTGAATATATATACCACTAATAACCTAAAATGAGATGGTAATGTAAATAAACTAATTCAACTTGATAAAGGATTGAGAGTCTTAAGGATTTTAAGATCATCACTAACATACTTTGCAAAAATGCAAGAAAGACTTGTTTGGTATGATTCGTCAGCTGGGCTATCCTACATGGTTTTGTTCATTATCAGCTGCAGAATCAAGGTGGATATTTCTGTTGAATACATTGAATAGACTTGTAGACAACAAAAACTATAATGATGATAAAATTGGCAATGTCATGGCAACAAACTTCAGACCTTATTCAGGACCCTGTTACATGTGTTAGAAACTTTGAACTCACAGACAGTGAGTAGCAGGATACCAGAACTACATTTGGTTTCGGTGCCATTTAATCCTGTACCCTTATGTTAAGTTATCAAATTTTTTAACAACTGTATGCTTGCCACCTGCCTTATAACTGATGCCTAGTGTAGTCAAATGATTGGCGTCATGTACTCACTGTATGTTTATTTCAAAAAGCTACTCAGCTCCCTGGTCACTTTTATGTTGTGATTATAGATTATTAAAATTATCTTCAAGTTCATTCAATCACAACTCTGAAAAAACACCTCGTTAATTTTTAAATTATTTCTTTTTTCTCTGTTTTGTAAACATATCCACGAGTTCACCATAGTCCTACTTTGATTTGAAAGTCCCCATCACCTTACAAGCCACGGACCCGTTTCTCAAAAATCCCATTAACTTAACGGGTCTGGAAAGCTATTTTATGGTCGCAATATTTACAACGCGAATCATATTTCGTTGGTTTTCAAGGTTTAAGCAATACCACTTTAAGGTAACTTACAGGTTAGGCTATTTTGTACGCTTAGAACTACGAAAACAGTCGATAGACTCTCAACTAAAAATAGCTTACCGAGCCCGTTCAGTTGTCGATACTTTGGAGAAACGGGCCCTAGGAGCCATATTTTAAGGTCGGTGTCAATATTTTTGTAGATCCCAGAGTACAAACCAAACTAACGTGCAGGTTAACCTACAATTGGATGGCCTAACCTTGGACTGGAATCAACCAAACTTGTAATTTATATTAGTATAAACACTCAGGTGATCATACAAAACCGAGCGCTCTGATTGGTTCGCTATCTCGGATTATCAGCCGATAATCACCTCGACGAACAAAATGGTTGCCAGTTGTTCGCGCGCTTTTGATGAAATAAATTTTTTTCGTGTTGTGCAATGCTTTTTCCTTTCTTTTTTTTTGAAATAATCACCTGTATGTTTATACTAAAACAATTATTCGCCTCAGGCTCAGTGATTATCGGTGAACATTCATCTCGATTTCGTCTCGGTGAATATTCACCGATTATCACTTCCCCTTCGGCAAAAAATTGTTAAATAATGATACTGACTAATACTATGAATGACGATGACAATGACGACGATGATGATGATGATGATGACGAAGATGATGATGATAATGATATTGAAAATTCTCTTGGATTGCGTAGCATTAGAAGAGAATACATTTCTGTTCGCTATCGTATTAGTTGTCTGTGAGTTGTACAAGATATGTCAAGAACTGTAAATTTCAGACATACGGTATGTATTCGTGTAGAGAGGAATTTATACACATGTATTAGTAGGAATGATTTCCATTGTGCAAGTCAGATCACCGACGTTACGTTTACCAATATACAAAAGTCAAACTTCCAATATTGTAGTCCTTTTCAAACTGTGTTAAAACTTCACATTATTTTTAAAAATTTTAGACCTCGTAAGAAGTGTCGTCGGAGTTTCGGGCTTGGTTCCTACCCAGGTTTCCTATTTTTTCCCTGCTGTTGGGCGGGGTTTTTTTTGTAGAGGTTTTTCCTGTTCTCCGAGTATCCTGCGGATTCGTTCCCGAAACTCTGTTACTCTCGTGTTCTTGCATTTAAGTCATTAAAAGCTCTGTCTCGATTGAGACTTACCATTCCTACCATTAATAAAGCGTAACGGCCATCGCGCCAAAATTAATCAGAAATCTCGCATGGTCTTTGTTGCCAGTTGGTATGTACTGTTTTAAAGTGAAGCCTTGCTGTTAAGAACAAGATGATATTTCAACTAGCAACCTACATCACAAATGTGGTTTACAGAGGAGCATGGAATAAATTACGAACATAATAAAAAATGCTTTAATAGCGAAAACCAAGCATTCTGTAAACATTGCGATCATGAATTAGCTTTCCGACCTCGAAAAGTCAACGGAGCTTGACCCCTAAAGACCTTCACCTACCTATCACAGACAAGTTTGTCGACGCGACTTCAGCTCCGGCGATATTTGTGGCAATGCAGGTGTACATTCCACTATCATTACGACGAGCTCTGTCTATAACATATTCCTTTCCTCCACTTTGCACTTCAATGTCATCTTTCTGCCAAGTTATACGAGGTGTCGGAATTCCGCTGACCTCGCATTTTAACGAAACGCGGTTACCATCTAATGTCGACACCAGTCCCCCTACAGCCGCAGAGAAGTTTTCCATCTTGAAAACCTCCAAATCATCCTTGTTGGTTATTACAGTCGGTCTCCGAAGATCTGGGAAATTTTGATAAAAACGGTGGAACAGAGAATTAGCTTGAATATTAATGTTAGGGCCTGTGTTAGAATCTGATAGGACGCCCGCTCTTATTGCTTTATTTTCAACGAAGAATTTAGTGGGATTATTAACACGAAAAAGGCGCGATTTGTGTTTCGACAATTCGACAATTGAGCCTTTTAGAGGGATTATTCTTGCAGTTTTAATTGCAAGAAGCTCCTCCTTTTAAGCTATTCTATCAAACTATTCACAACTCCCGGTTCAACTTTTTTAAACTTATTACCATTGAACAAAGAGTCTTTCACTCTTTAGTTCGCCGATTCAACATAGCTTCAAAATAGCTGCAATAAAATGGTAATTTAACTTCGTGTAGTGAAGTTTGTGACGGAAAATAACACTTGCGCTGTGCGTGCTTCGATTCCAAACTCACGCGAATGATCAAAGACCTAGTAAGTTGCACCACAGGCAGTTCAGTAACTATGAACCATAACGTAGTCTCAGCTTAATCTTACCAGGCCAATCTCAGTTTAGTCTTACTAGACCAATCTCAGTTTAATCTTACTAGACCAATTTCAGCTTAATCTTATCAGATCAATTTCATCTTAATCTTACTAGATCAATCTCAGCTCAATGTAACTAGATCAACCTCAGCTCAATGTCATCAGACCAATCTCATCTCAATCTTACTAGACCAATCTCATCTCAATCTTACTAGACCAATCTCATCTCAATCTTACTAGACCAATCTCATCTCAATCTTACTAGACCAATCTCATCTCAATCTTACTAGACCAATCTCATCTCAATCTTACTAGTTCAATCACAACTCAATCTTAGTAGACCAATCTCAGCTCAATGTTATCAGACCAATCTCAGCTCAATCTAATTAGACCAATCTCAGCTCAATCTTATTAGACCGCTAGCAGTCTCTTGGTTTCTCCTAATTCTTCGTGCACTGAGCGCGATTCACAAACAGCCACAGTATGAGCGGCGAAGCCGCGCGGCGTGAGAAACGCGGGCGCGAGGAAGAGAGAAAAGTTTGTCTTTTTCCTCCCTCGCCCAATTCCCACCCAGCTTTTCAACTCATTTGCGTAAGTGTTTCGCTTACGTCCGCGAGGTGGATCTGAGGCAACAGACTGCTCGCGGTCTGGAATCTTACCTATTACTGTAACGTTTGTGGTAAGAGAATCATTGAAGCCGAGTGGACTTGTAGCAACGCATTTGTACAGACCACTATCCTCCGCCGTCACCGCAGGCAGTTCTAGAAACGGTCCTTTTATATCAAGGGGACTGTTATCCTTCAGCCAATTTATCAATGGTGGGGGGAAACCATTTACTTCACAGAAAAGAGAAACATTGCTGCCATGGACGGTGAGAATGGAGCTACCAACAAAGGCATCTATTGACGTTGGAACAAGGACACGCAAATCTTCAACTCTGGTACGAACAATTTCAAGCGGAAAGGGGGCTGTAAAAAATAATACAAAACATGACAAATGTCTGAGATAAAACAAACCGACAGCAACGTCACGCTTTCATGTAGAATCAGGAGCAGTAAGATATAGCTCAGGTTTGAAAGAATCCGCGAGAATTTCATAAAATAATGTGATAATTTCCCGTTACTTTTTTTATTTTATAAGTCAAACGTGCATTGATGGAAACGTAAACTCTGACAAGGTATCGACATTAGGTGCGCTTTCCTTTGGAATGATCCAGTTCTGGTTTGTGATTCAAGATTACTCAGATCATGGCGCATCAAAGGAACCAATGAATCCTTGTCCAGAGTAGATTCGTTGGTTCCTTTGACGGGTCATGATCCTTGTGATCTCAGATCACAAATTGCTTTTGCAATTTAGCTCATTTTCGTCCGTATTCGTCTACATTTTCTAGAGTGCCACCATGTTATGCCGTCACCCGTTTGCAGCCATTGTTTGGAAGTACAGGCTATATTATGTGAGGCAATTATTCCAGCATTTAACGTCATAAAATTCAAGATGGCGGCATGCGGTCTCGAAAATCTCGAAAACAATTTCCTTTAACCTTTAAGTCCCAATAATGCGTTTATAGATTTTACTCTGGCTGACGCCAGACGATTTTCCTCGTCACAGGGAGACCCCTCGGGACTTAAAGGGTTTAAAACTATTTCCTTAACCCTTTAAGCCCCAATAGCGTCTTTATAGATTTTACTCTGGCTAACGCCAAACGATTTTACTCGTCACAGGGAGACCCCTAGGGGCTTAAAGGGTTAAAACTGGAATATACTTTCTACATTGACCAAGATATTGTATGTTAGAGTTTTAACGTCAATTTATTTCAGCAGGAGTGTACATGTTTTAAAGCTGAAGGGAATAGTTACTTTTCCTCAAAATAATAAGATTTCGAGCCCAATGCAATGCGAAAGAAAAGACCCTCACCTTCGACAGTCACATTTGATGACACTGCAGCCGTTCCTAAGGAGTTCTCTGCGTAACACGTGTATGTGCCGGTGTCAGAAGATTCCAGTTCAACAATAAACAGTGTGTGATTTCTTATAGCCATTCGGCCATCAAACGGAAGAGTCTCATTTCCTTTTTTCCAGGTGACTTTGGGCAATGGCAAGCCTCTGACGGGACAAGAAATAGAAAGTTGACTTTCAATTAGGGTCAGAAGGTTTTGCCCTACAGTGATGTTCACAGGATCCTTGTTCAATGATTCTACATTTCCAGATGAGGAGTCAATTCTCGGTTGTGTGGGCTCTGAAAACGAAAAACAAAGTTAAACGAATAGCAGGAATAATATCCTTTCCTGTTGGGAAAACTCGATCGGATTTCATTTCAATGAGTTTGCATGTAACAAGCACAATTATACATCTTTCACAACTTCATCAGATACATATATCAACTTCATTATCTCACAACCCTGTCACGTTGATATTCAGATCCTAGCAATGTGCAAAATGTTTCTCTATGAATCGCTTAGTTTCATGGCCTTGCTCCCAACAGTCTTTTATAGCTCAGTCATAGAGCGTTCGAGCTAGTACACATAACACTAGCACACAATACTGTACCGATAATAAAGTTTTTTCCATGCGGATTTTGGATTTCAACAAAAACAGAGTCAAATAGATGGGGTTAGACGAGTACAAATCAGACATAATGTTAAAGTTGAAAGTGTCGCGTAAATAAAGGCCTGCGCCTCCACCAATCCTACCCACTCTATTCGACGAGATGAAACGATAGCCAGTAATGTTTACATAGTCTTCGTTAATATTATTTAGCCACGTTTCTGAGATACCTATAGCAGAAAACTCATGCTGCGAAGAATCTAAGAGCTCGGTAAATTTGTCAAAATTTTTAAGTAAGCTACGTGCATTTAAATGCAAAAGCGAGAAGTTGATAGCATCCTTCTTATTACCAATTAGCTCATTTAATTCCGGCTCATTATAGTAACTGCATTTCGAAGTAAGATTAAGAAAATTAGTATTTGGATCGATGTCACTGGATATTACAGTATTGCAATTAGTTATCGGGTTAAAGTATAGGCATTCTAAACTTTCATTCGCAAACATTCGCAAACTCGCGTTCTCTCTGAGAGTACAACATACCTCTAATCAACCGAACAATAACTAACACTTACCAATAAATACAAAATCTATAATTGTAGGTCCGTCTAACTATGAAAATTCCATTCCTTAACAAGGCTTTTCTGTGTGTTTAACTTAGCATAACTCGCTGCAATTCTCCTTTCTAAAGTAAGAAACATTACTACTAACCCTTGATTACCACCGATGACGATGCACTATCAGTACCCGCCAAGTTTTCAATATTACACGTGTACTTTGCACTGTCTTCAACCGAAGCTTTTTCAATCACCAGAGAATTATCATCCGTGATCAAGAACCTCTCTCCCGAAGTAATCTCCACTCCGTCTTTATTCCAGGATACCCTTGGCTTCGGTAATCCATCAACTGGACACTTGATTGTTATTCTGGTCTCTGATGGCGCTGTCACGTTATCACCGATGTTCATTGTTACTGGGCTGCCATCACCGATCGGTAGTTCGCGCCCAGATTCGAGTATCTTTATAGAAGGTTTAACAGGCTCTGTGTGGTAAGGCAAAAACATTTATTAGGGATCTCGTAGTAAAAATTTCAAACTTCTTTCCTCTTAACATCGTTAACTTATTTCAGACGACATCGTTTCCGACATTATAATTAGTTATCAGCAACTACGCAAATAACATGGGTAAAAATTGAAAACTCCAGCATTCCTCTTACTAGTTTATGTCAGCTATATTATTCGCTTTAAAGGCTCTTTACAATACACAGCTACACGTAGTGAACCTCTCTTCAGATCAAGATGATTCTTACCAACAATGTGCACCATGCTTGATGCAATATCCCGGCCAGCATCACTTTCAGCAGTACACGTGTATAGCGCACTGTCTTCCACACTCGCCCCACCAATCACCAAAGAACCATTATCTCGGATAGTATATCTCCCATCGCTAAATATTTCTTGGCCGTCTTTTTTCCAAGTTACAGTTGGTCGCGGAACTCCGCTTGTGGGACACTCAATAGTTATGCTTGTATTGGAAAGTGCTGTCACGTTATCACCGATCGTCATTGTAACTGGGTTTCCATCTTGACCATCTACTGTTCTTGGCGTCAACGGGAGTTTGACAACTGGCTTGGAGCGATCTGAAGGATTAAATGGCAGAAGATGCAAACAGACATTCTCTTACATGCCTGATCTTGCATTTAATATTACTCTAGCACAGCCACCAAGAACTGTTTCGGACCTGTCTTTTTCTAATCAATCTCAATTGGATATTAACGTCATTTTACAAAAAGTTACTACTGACCCTCAATTGCCACCGATGACGATGTACTATCAGTACCCGCCAAGTTTTCAATATTGCACGTGTACTTTGCACTGTCTTCAACCGAAGCTTTTTCAATCACCAGAGAATTATCATCCGTGATCAAGAACCTCTCTCCCGAAGTAATCTCCACTCCGTCTTTATTCCAGGATACCCTTGGCTTCGGTAATCCATCAACTGGACACTTGATTGTTATTCTGGTCTCTGATGGCGCTGTCACGTTATCACCGATGTTCATTGTTACTGGGCTGCCATCACCGATCGGTAGTTCGCGCCCAGATTCGGGTATCTTTATAGAAGGTTTAACAGGCTCTGTGTGGTAAGGCAAAAACATTTATTAGGGATCTCGTAGTAAAAATTTCAAACTTCTTTCCTCTTAACATCGTTAACTTATTTCAGACGACATCGTTTCCGACATTATAATTAGTTATCAGCAACTACGCAAATAACATGGGTAAAAATTGAAAACTCCAGCATTCCTCTTACTAGTTTATGTCAGCTATATTATTCGCTTTAAAGGCTCTTTACAATACACAGCTACACGTAGTGAACCTCTCTTCAGATCAAGATGATTCTTACCAACAATGTGCACCATGCTTGATGCAATATCCCGGCCAGCATCACTTTCAGCAGTACACGTGTATAGCGCACTGTCTTCCACACTCGCCCCACCAATCACCAAAGAACCATTATCTCGGATAGTATATCTCCCATCGCTAAATATTTCTTGGCCGTCTTTTTTCCAAGTTACAGTTGGTCGCGGAACTCCGCTTGTGGGACACTCAATAGTTATGCTTGTATTGGAAAGTGCTGTCACGTTATCACCGATCGTCATTGTAACTGGGTTTCCATCTTGACCATCTACTGTTCTTGGCGTCAACGGGAGTTTGACAACTGGCTTGGAGCGATCTGAAGGATTAAATGGCAGAAGATGCAAACAGACATTCTCTTACATGCCTGATCTTGCATTTAATATTACTCTAGCACAGCCACCAAGAACTGTTTCGGACCTGTCTTTTTCTAATCAATCTCAATTGGATATTAACGTCATTTTACAAAAAGTTACTACTGACCCTCAATTGCCACCGATGACGATGCACTATCAGTACCCGCCAAGTTTTCAATATTGCACGTGTACTTTGCACTGTCTTCAACCGAAGCTTTTTCAATCACCAGAGAATTATCATCCGTGATCAAGAACCTCTCTCCCGAAGTAATCTCCACTCCGTCTTTATTCCAGGATACCCTTGGCTTCGGTAATCCATCAACTGGACACTTGATTGTTATTCTGGTCTCTGATGGCGCTGTCACGTTATCACCGATGTTCATTGTTACTGGGCTGCCATCACCGATCGGTAGTTCGCGCCCAGATTCGGGTATCTTTATAGAAGGTTTAACAGGCTCTGTGTGGTAAGGCAAAAACATTTATTAGGGATCTCGTAGTAAAAATTTCAAACTTCTTTCCTCTTAACATCGTTAACTTATTTCAGACGACATCGTTTCCGACATTATAATTAGTTATCAGCAACTACGCAAATAACATGGGTAAAAATTGAAAACTCCAGCATTCCTCTTACTAGTTTATGTCAGCTATATTATTCGCTTTAAAGGCTCTTTACAATACACAGCTACACGTAGTGAACCTCTCTTCAGATCAAGATGATTCTTACCAACAATGTGCACCATGCTTGATGCAATATCCCGGCCAGCATCACTTTCAGCAGTACACGTGTATAGCGCACTGTCTTCCACACTCGCCCCACCAATCACCAAAGAACCATTATCTCGGATAGTATATCTCCCATCGCTAAATATTTCTTGGCCGTCTTTTTTCCAAGTTACAGTTGGTCGCGGAACTCCGCTTGTGGGACACTCAATAGTTATGCTTGTATTGGAAAGTGCTGTCACGTTATCACCGATCGTCATTGTAACTGGGTTTCCATCTTGACCATCTACTGTTCTTGGCGTCAACGGGAGTTTGACAACTGGCTTGGAGCGATCTGAAGGATTAAATGGCAGAAGATGCAAACAGACATTCTCTTACATGCCTGATCTTGCATTTAATATTACTCTAGCACAGCCACCAAGAACTGTTTCGGACCTGTCTTTTTCTAATCAATCTCAATTGGATATTAACGTCATTTTACAAAAAGTTACTACTGACCCTCAATTGCCACCGATGACGATGCACTATCAGTACCCGCCAAGTTTTCAATATTGCACGTGTACTTTGCACTGTCTTCAACCGAAGCTTTTTCAATCACCAGAGAATTATCATCCGTGATCAAGAACCTCTCTCCCGAAGTAATCTCCACTCCGTCTTTATTCCAGGATACCCTTGGCTTCGGTAATCCATCAACTGGACACTTGATTGTTATTCTGGTCTCTGATGGCGCTGTCACGTTATCACCGATGTTCATTGTTACTGGGCTGCCATCACCGATCGGTAGTTCGCGCCCAGATTCGGGTATCTTTATAGAAGGTTTAACAGGCTCTGTGTGGTAAGGCAAAAACATTTATTAGGGATCTCGTAGTAAAAATTTCAAACTTCTTTCCTCTTAACATCGTTAACTTATTTCAGACGACATCCTTTCCGACATTATAATTAGTTATCAGCAACTACGCAAATAACATGGGTAAAAATTGAAAACTCCAGCATTCCTCTTACTAGTTTATGTCAGCTATATTATTCGCTTTAAAGGCTCTTTACAATACACAGCTACACGTAGTGAACCTCTCTTCAGATCAAGATGATTCTTACCAACAATGTGCACCATGCTTGATGCAATATCCCGGCCAGCATCACTTTCAGCAGTACACGTGTATAGCCCACTGTCTTCCACACTCGCCCCACCAATCACCAAAGAACCATTATCTCGGATAGTATATCCCCCATCGCTAAATATTTCTTGGCCGTCTTTTTTCCAAGTTACAGTTGGTCGCGGAACTCCGCTTGTGGGACACTCAATAGTTATGCTTGTATTGGAAAGTGCTGTCACGTTATCACCGATCGTCATTGTAACTGGGTTTCCATCTTGACCATCTACTGTTCTTGGCGTCAACGGGAGTTTGACAACTGGCTTGGAGCGATCTGAAGGATTAAATGGCAGAAGATGCAAACAGACATTCTCTTACATGCCTGATCTTGCATTTAATATTACTCTAGCACAGCCACCAAGAACTGTTTCGGACCTGTCTTTTTCTAATCAATCTCAATTGGATATTAACGTCATTTTACAAAAAGTTACTACTGACCCTCAATTGCCACCGATGACGATGCACTATCAGTACCCGCCAAGTTTTCAATATTGCACGTGTACTTTGCACTGTCTTCAACCGAAGCTTTTTCAATCACCAGAGAATTATCATCCGTGATCAAGAACCTCTCTCCCGAAGTAATCTCCACTCCGTCTTTATTCCAGGATACCCTTGGCTTCGGTAATCCATCAACTGGACACTTGATTGTTATTCTGGTCTCTGATGGCGCTGTCACGTTATCACCGATGTTCATTGTTACTGGGCTTCCATCACCGATCGGTAGTTCGCGCCCAGTTTGAGGTATCTTTATAGAAGGTTTAACAGGCTCTGTGTGGTAAGGCAGAAAGATTTATTAAGGATCTCACAGTAAAAATTTTAAATTTCTTTACTTTTAACATCATAAACTTAATTTACACGGCGTGCTTTCCGACATTACAATTAGTTATCAGCAACTACGCAAAATATCAAGCATTCAGACACTATAAGCTCTTTCATAAGTAAACTAAAGTCATTTTATTTTACTAGACTTTTAAATGATTTTGATGGTGATAATTTTCGTTCTTTTAAATTAATTTGCCCTAAGTGTCGCCGTGTTAATAATTTCTTTGTCTCTACTTGTTAAGTTGATTAGTATATTTTAGATTGTAATTGTGTTATTTAGATTATTTGATTTGTAGTTTAGTCGGGTCAGGGAAAGGTTGGGATATTTTTTAGGGGGTGGGTGTCGTTCTATTAACCAAGAAGGGGACTTACGTGCTATTGTTAAGCACCTGTACTAGACAAATCCATAAATAAATAAATAAATAAATAAATAAAACATGGTAAAAATTGCAAACTCCAGCGTTGCTCTTACTAGTTTACGTCAGCTATATTATTCGCTTTAAAGGCTCTCTACAATACACAGCTACACGTAGTGAACCTCTCTTTAGATCAAGATGATTCTTACCAACAAACTGCACCATGCTTGATGCATTGTCCCGACCAGCATCACTTTCAGCAGTACACGTGTATAGCGCACTGTCTTCCTCATTCGCCCCAACAATCACCAAAGATCCATCATCTCGGATAGTATATCTCCCATCGCTAAATATTTCTTGGCCGTCTTTTTTCCAAGTTATAGATGGTCTCGGAACCCCCCTTGTGGGACACTCAATAGTTATGCTTGTATTGGAAAGTGCTGTCACGTTATCACCGATCGTCATTGTAACTGGGTTTCCATCTTGACCATCTACTGTTCTTTCCGTCGAGGGGAGTTTGACAACTGGCTTGGAGCGACCTGAAAGATTAAATGGCAGAAGATGCAAACAAACATTCTCTTACATGCCTGATCTTGCATTTAATATTACTCTAGCACAGCCAGCAAGAACTGTTTCGGACCTGTCTTTTTCTAATCAATCTCAATTGGATATTAACGTCATTTTACAAAAAGTTACTACTGACCCTCAATTGCCACCGATGACGATGCACTATCAGTACCCGCCAAGTTTTCAATATTACACGAGTACTTTGCACTGTCTTCAACCGAAGCTTTTTCAATCACCAGAGAATTATCATCCGTGATCAAGAACCTCTCTCCCGAAGTAATCTCCACTCCGTCTTTATTCCAAGATACCCTTGGCTTCGGTAATCCATCAACTGGACACTTGATTGTTATTCTGGTCTCTGATGGCGCTGTCACGTTATCACCGATGTTCATTGTTACTGGGCTGCCATCACCGATCGGTAGTTCGCGCCCAGTTTGGGGTATCTTTATAGAAGGTTTAACAGGCTCTGTGTGGTAAAGCAAAAATATTAATTAGGGATCTCATAGTAAAAATTACAAACTTCTTTCCTTTTAACATCATAAACTTATTTCAGACGACATCCTTTCCGACATTACAATTAGTTATCAGCAACTACGCAAATAACAAGGGTAAAAATTGCAAACTCCAGCGTTGCTCTTACTAGTTTACGTCAGCTATATTATTCGCTTTAAAGGCTCTCTACAATACATAGCTGCAAGGAGTGAACCTCTCTTCAGATCAAGATGATTCTTACCAACAATGTGCACCATGCTTGATGCATTATCCCGGCCAGCATCACTTTCAGCAGTACACGTGTATAGCGCACTGTCTTCCTCATTCGCCCCAACAATCACCAAAGATCCATCATCTCGGATAGTATATCTCCCATCGCTAAATATTTCTTGGCCGTCTTTTTTCCAAGTTACATTTGGTCTCGGAACCCCGCTTGTGGGACACTCAATAGTTATGCTTGTATTGGAAAGTGCTGTCACGTTATCACCGATCGTCATTGTAACTGGGTTTCCATCTTGACCATCTACTGTTCTTGGCGTCGACGGGAGTTTGACAACTGGCTCGGAGCGATCTGAAGGATTAAATGGCAGAAGATGCAAACAAACATTCTGTCACATGCCTGATCCTACTTTCGCTGTACAATAGCACAGCCACCGAGAACTGTTTCGTACCTGTCTTTTTCTAATCAGTGTCAATTGGATGTGAACGTTATTTTACAAAAAGTTACTACTGACCCTCAATTGCCACCGATGACGATGCACTATCAGTACCCGCCAAGTTTTCAATATTACAGGTGTACTTTGCACTGTCTTTAACAGAAGCTTTTTCAATCTTCAGAGAATTGTCGTTCGTGATCAAGAACCTCTCTCCCGAAGTAATCTCCACTCCGTCTTTATTCCAGGATACCCTTGGCTTCGGTAATCCATCAACTGGACACTTGATTGTTATTCTGGTCTCTGATGCCGCTGTCACGTTATCACCGATGTTCATTGTTACTGGGCTTCCATCACCGATCGGTAGTTCGCGCCCAGTTTGAGGTATCTTTATAGAAGGTTTAACAGGCTCTGTGTTGTAAAGCAAAAATATTAATTAGGGATCTCATAGTAAAAATTTTAAATTTCTTACTTTTAACATCATAAACTTAATTTACACGGCGTGCTTTCCGACATTACAATTAGTTATCAGCAACTACGCAAAATATCAAGCATTCAGACACTATAAGCTCTTTCATAAGTAAACTAAAGTAATTTTATTTTACTAGACTTTTAAATGTTTTTGATGGTGGTAATTTTCGTTCTTTTAAATTAATTTGCCCTAAGTGTCGCCGTGTTAATAACTTCTTCGTCTCTACTTGTTAAGTTGATTAGTATATTTTAGATTGTAATTGTGTTATTTAGATTATTTGATTTGTAGTTTAGTCGGGTCAGGGAAAGGTTGGGATATTTTTTAGGGGGTGGGTGTCCCTGTATTAACCAAGTGGGGGACTTACGTGCTATTGTTAAGCACCTGTACTAGACGAATCCATAAATAAATAAATAAATAAATAAAACATGGATAAAAATTGCAAATTCCAGCGTTGCTCTTACTAGTTTATGTCAGCTATATTTTGCGCTTTAAAGGCTCTTTACAATACACAGCTACACGTAGTGAACCTCTCTTCAGATCAAGATTCTTCTTACCAACAATGTGCACCATGCTTGATGCATTGTCCCGGCCAGCATCACTTTCAGCAGTACACGTGTATAGCGCACTGTCTTCCGCATTTGCCCCACCAATCACCAAAGAACCGTCATCTCGGATAGTATATCTCGCATCACTAAATATTTCTTGACCGTCTTTTTTCCAAGTTACAGTTGGTCGCGGAACCCCGCTTGTGGGACACTCAATAGTTATGCTTGTATTGGAAAGTGCTGTCACGTTATCACCGATCGTCATTGTAACTGGGTTTCCATCTTGACCGTCTACTGTTCTTGGCGTCGACCGGAGTTTGACAACTGGCTTGGAGCGATCTGAAGGATTAAATGGCAGAAGATGCTAACAAACATTCTGTCACATGCCTGATCCTACTTTCGCTGTACAATAGCACAGCCACCGAGAACTGTTTCGGACCTGTCTTTTTCTAATCAATCTCAATTGGATATTAACGTCATTTTACAAAAAGTTACTACTGACCCTCAATTGCCACCGATGACGATGCACTATCAGTACCCGCCAAGTTTTCAATATTACACGAGTACTTTGCACTGTCTGCAACCGAAGCTTTTTCAATCACCAGAGAATTATCATCCGTGATCAAGAACCTCTCTCCCGAAGTAATCTCCACTCCGTCTTTATTCCAGGATACCCTTGGCTTCGGTAATCCATCAACTGGACACTTGATTGTTATTCTGGTCTCTGATGGCGCTGTCACGTTATCACCGATGTTCATTGTTACTGGGCTGCCATCACCGATCGGTAGTTCACGCCCAGTTTGGGGTATCTTTATAGAAGGTTTAACAGGCTCTGTGTGGTAAAGCAAAAATATTAATTAGGGATCTCAGTAAAAATTACTAACTTCTTTCCTTTTAAGATCGGAAACTTATTTCAGACGACATGCTTTTCGAAACTCCAGCATTGCTCTTACTAGTTTACGTCAGCTATATTATTCGCCATAAAGGCTCTCTACAATACATAGCTGCAAGGAGTGAACCTCTGTTCAGATCAAACGAATCTTACCAACAATCTGCACCACGCTTGATGCATTGTCCCGGCCAGCATCACTTTTAGCAGTACACGTGTATAGCGCACTGTCTTCCTCATTCGCCCCAACAATCACCAAAGATCCATCATCTCTGATAGTATATCTCGCATCTCTAAATATTCCTTGACTGTCTTTTTTCCAAGTTACAGTTGGTCGCGGAACCCCGCTTGTGGGACACTCAATGGCTATGCTTGTATTGGAAAGTGCTGTCACGTTATCACCGATCGTCATTGTAACTGGGTTTCCATCTTGACCATCTACTGTTCTTGGCGTCGAGGGGAGTTTTATAACTGGCTTGGAGCGACCTGAAGGATTAAATGGCATAAGAATTAAAAAGACATTCTCTTAAATGCCTGATCTTGCATTTAATATTACTCTAGAACAGCCACCAAGAACTGTTTCGGACCTGTCTTTTTCTAATTCGAGTCAGTTGAACATAATTACAAAAAGTAACTACTGACCCTGAATTACCACCGATGAAGATGCACTATCAGTACCCGCCAAGTTTTCAATCTTACAGGTGTACTTTGCACTGTCTTCAACAGAAGCTTTTTCAATCACCAGAGAATTATCATCCGTGATCAAGATATTCTCTCCCGAAGTAATCTCCACTCCGTCTTTATTCCAGGATACCCTTGGCTTCGGTAATCCATCAACTGGACACTTGATTGTTATTCTGGTCTCTGATGCCGCTGTCACGTTATCACCGATGTTCATTGTTACTGGGCTGCCATCACCGATCGGTAGTTCACGCCCAGTTTGGGGTATCCTTAAAGAAGGTTTAACAGGCTCTGTGTTGTAAGGCAGAATGATTTATTAGGGATCTCACAGTAAAAAAATTTAAATGTCTTTACTTTTAACATTTTAGACTACATGTTTTCGGAAATCACATTCAGTTATTAGTAACTCGTGTTTACTGTTACTTGGCTGCCATTACCGATCGGTAGTTTGTGACCAATTTGGGATACCTGTAGTGAGGGCTTGAGTGGGTCTGTAAAAAAAATTGTTTGTGGTGAGCGTTCATGGGATATTGAAGTTACATTTTCTGAAAAATGCCTTGAATTTATTGATGACAGCAATTTTTTAACTACACTATACTGTACGGAAAGATAAACCTGTAATATCTTTATCATGTTTGCTAAAGATAAGCCTTTTTCAATCGGTTATTTGTAATTAATAGCAGTGCAATGCTTTGCATTAGAAGCGCGACTTCAGGAAACGTTTTCTTTCGTTTTGCAAAGTAGTACAACGCTTGAATCAATAAGCAGAATGGTGCGTTACTTTCGTATGATGCGGGTCTGGATTTGTTCTCACACAGACCACAAGGATCATGATCTGATTCATTAAAAGAACTTATGAACCCACTCTGGTCAAGGATTCATCGTTTTTCATTTATTAGTATTGCTATTATTATTATAATTACAATGATTATTATTATTATTATTAATGTAATTATTCTTTTATAGCTCAGTGCTCTCCTATTAAGCTACTCGCCCGGGTTTCAGGGAATTAGGGAATAGAAGCATTTCTTTTGAAGTAAAAGGGGATATTTTTTTTTCTGGGAACTACGAGATATTTTAGTGAACAAGTAGTTTTGGTAACGGGGAACAACAGAAAAAGTGCAAAGAGATTAAGGGAACGTGTCCGTTCCCTGGGAGGGTTCTGTAGGGAGATCTTGGATTCACGTTTCATAGTTTTCCTGTGATGGTGCTTATAAATCCATCTTTCACGAAAGTTTCTTCTTTTGTTGTTCTTTTTTTGTGTTTGCTTTCCTTTTTGGTCACAACCTTATCTTATTGGTACCAGTTTAAAAAAAAACAGTAATTTAAAAAAAAACGGTAAAAACTCTTGGTCACGACAATAAGCCATGGAGATGCAATATCTTACCAACAAATGTAACTGTGCTTTCTGCGCTGTCTCGACCAAAACTGCTATCTGCGAAACACGTGTATCGAGCACTCTCTTTCACATGTGCCCCATGAATCACCAAAGAACCATCATCTCTAACAGTATGCGTAGTGTCGTTCAAAATTTCTTGACCGTCTTTTTTCCAAGTGACAGTTGGTCTGGGAACCCCGCTCGTGGGACACTCAATGGTTATGGTTGTATTGCATAATGCTGTTACATTATCGCCGATTGACATCGTTACAGGGTTTCCACCTTGACTTTCAATCACTTTCGGTGAAACTGGTATCTCAACAAGAGGTTTGGATGGCTCTGTAGGAAAAAATAAAATTAGGAAAGTATGTTTTCCTTTTTTGAAGACCAAGACAGAAACCAATAGATTACTTACTGATATGGTAGGCACATGCCGATATATTTTTGATCTCACTTCACGAACCAATATTAATACTAGATTGGATTGTTTCTATCCAGGGACTCTAAGCCTGACGGCTCCCTCTGGAATTTCTGAGAACAAGGTTCAGGGGCATAATGCAAGGCTGAGAAACAGTTTACAAACAAATGTTTTCCTTTGAAAGCATTTTCCCTAGTCAGGCACTATTGCCGCAATTTAACATGGTCAAGATCCCGTGTCGTTGTTGTTGAGAAATGATCACGTGGTAGACACCTACTGATCTATCGTCACGGCACGAGAAAGCGCCCACGAAACAAGGTAATGGTGCACAGCAGTTAATGTGCTAGATTTTTACCAAATACACTTAAGGGTAAAATCTAAGGAACTGAATCATCTACTGTCACTGAGAAAAAGAATTGTAGACCTGTGCAAAGGAGTCGCAGAGGCACATGATGGAGGCCACTTGACAAGTGACAATTTGACGAGATAAGTGAAACCTTTTAATCTCTTAGCTATACTCTTGTCAATTTTCTCTTAGTCATTCAGATTATTGTATAAAGTTTTTATTCTAGCTTCGGTTTTCGTAAGTCGATGGGCGCAAGCGAAAAAAGGCTGGGTGTGAATTCTCTGGCTAGCATTTACGATACATTACTGTATTGTGTGGACACTTGCCCAATTGTGCAAAGAAACTGGCTTTTGACGCGGATCCCAACACATTGCTAGCAACACACGATGTTGTCTTCAAATCATCTAAAGCAATATCTTCAAGGATAAGGGTTGACTCGTTAGTGTTTTCTTCGATTGGTACTCCATTCAGCTTCCATGTTATGGCAGGTGTAGGAGTTCCATCAGCCTGGCAAACGAGTACCAATCGACTTCCAGAAATGAAAGTAATGTTGCTCCCAATATCAAGTTCAATGGACGCCAGTTTGTCAAGCCTCACAAAGTTTATGTTCTTTGACGTTATTGTTGGTTTCCTTCCAACTGCAAAGCCGGAGAAAAATAATTGAATTTTATGGTAAGTTAAAACAGAATGTATGGTACGCTTCCCCTTAATAAACTCTGGCCTTCACCGCCCGTGACCTGAGTCTATTAACAAAAAACATTTCTTTGACTTCAACTCCCCCACACATACTTGTCCAATACTCTGGAAAATGTATGCACAGCATTGTATTAAAATGCATGGTGTTGTATTGTGTCGTTCTAGAATGCATTGTTGAACTATTATTATGGCCATATAATACAATACAATGCAATGCATAAATTTGTCGGAGTATTGGACAACCCTCCCCCCGAAGGCTTCACTTCTTAAATAATTTAAAAAGAGGTAAGGAAACAAAAGTGCTTTTATTTAAGTGACAGAAAACAGAGACGTTACAAGTATTTCATTGAGAGAGTATTCAACAAGAGCATAAACATTGCAAGACAAAAGAGGGAAAATTCTTTAAGCTTATCGTATCACTGATCGATTGGACAAGAATAAGTGACAACGTTTTAATAATGTTACGTGTAGGTATAAGAACCGGGCAGGGAAATCATGTTAAACAATGCAAAGAGCAGCTTTTTGTTTACTGGTAGCTCCGACCGGAAACCCGAAAAAACTCGCTCATCCCCTTCACCCACTCACATTTCGATGTCTTGTGACTCGCGAATAAAACTCTTCTTCAAAGTAATCCATACTGCTATAAAGTGGTTATTATTCTAAAGAAACTAAAGCTGCATGGCTGGGAAACTGAAACACTCAAATATGTCGTTGAAAAAGCAAGTTGTACCCTGGTAGGATTATGAAAGGGTAGATGTCGTTTCATGCGTTGACCCTTCGTCAGAACACTCGACATGTTAGCGTCCATTCCTCTTACTGGTGATACAGCTTACATTTATCAACTAGTTTGATAAGCCCATTTTTTAGCGTAAAGAGTTTTTCCGTGTGCTAGAATGAGTTCGTGTAACTGTTAGGTTCAACCTACCTGCGACTGATATTTCTGAGGACTGACTCTCTGCTCCTAAGTAGTTCTTGGCAGTACACTTGTACAGACCGGCCTGTTCTGGTAGAATATTTCTTATAACCCAAACATTATCCACTGAAGGCAATGGAATATTGTTCTTTCTCCAAGAGATCGTAGGAGACGGTACACCGATGGCATTACATCCCAGCGTTACATTACTTTGGTCGAGAATCGTTAGCTTTTCTCCAATTGTTATGTTCACTGTCCGTCGCTCAAGTATTTGCCGCTCCCTCTTTGAGAATAAAATTTTTGGTCTTACAGAACCTATTGAAAGAAAATATACAGTATAAAATAAAACAACAGAAAAACACTTGACACCACTTTGTATATAGTCTTTCGTTTGCCACTCGCACACTTGCCCATCCACTCACACGACCACTCACTCACTTCCTCACACAATTGCAAACTCCTTAATTCATTCACCACCTCTCAACTAAGTAAACAGCCAGGTAGTCTTCAGTTTATTTAGGTGAATCGTTAGTCATTCAACGGACAACGTCAACACATTGTACTCACTCAACTCTAAGCACACTGAATAGCAACACCCAAAGAATTTCCTTTCTATACTCCTGTTTATTGACTTTCTAGGTGATTTGGCTGTGTGGCTCTATTTACACCCGTCCTGAAATTAAGCGGTGTAAATAGAGATATACGGCTAAACTACTTTACTCCTGGAGAAGACACTAAACAGGAGTGCGGAAACGCTGGCCGGCTCTGTCAACTGTAATTTGCGTTATTGTTACTTGTGTTCACGGGAACTTAACTTCCCGAGAATGGAAAGAGCGTATATCGAGGGACTTAAATTTCGCGATTTGTCCACAAAATGCATCGCAAGGGAGCAAAATTCACTGGCAACGTTGTGCGAAAATTTTCAAACTACTTATCTGCATTGAGACCATTAACAAACAGTCTCAGAATTGGAATGACTGCTTCTTATTTTTCATAGAGATACTTTCCATTACACTGAGCAAAACCATATAACACTGAAAAAATTAAAAAGCTGAAAACAGTTTTGCAACAAAGTACAGCTACACAGGAGTACTAAATGGCACCGTCGAATTGCGTTTCTTGAAATGGGTCCTCGTTAATATTGACTAAAAAAATGATATAGCAGGGTATTATAATATTATTTCGAGTGGTCAATTTTTCAGAAAACGTTTGCTGAGGAAATTTAATATATATCAATATGGGGGTCTTAATGGGGTGGGGGTGGTGACTTTAAGCTAGCGGTTGATATTTTCGGCTGTTTTACGGCTAACGGCTAACAATTTTCCAACATCTACGCCTAACGGCTAATTTTTTTGCCCGTCTTTTTACGGCTAACGGTTAACCCCATTGAGACCCTCTAATATTGCGCTATGTATTTGATTTGATTTGATTGATTAAATTTAATATGATTTGATTTAATTTGTGCTTTACAGTGTCCCCAATGAGTACGTCAGTGCTAGATACAGTTGACACTCAAATAAAGGTTAAAGGTTATAATTCAAAATAAAGGTTATTATGTATGTAGCAAAACTTACTAACAAAAGTGATGTTGGTGACCTCTGATACTTCCCCCCCTGGACTCGTCGCCGTGCACATGTACAAACCCGAGTCAGACTTAGTCGGGTTCCGGAAGGTGATCTGATCTCCAGCCTCTGTGATTCGCTCGTTATTGTTATCTGCAAAACCCGTCAAACCTTTGACCCAGCTTATTTTTGGTTGAGGAAGTCCACTGGCTCGGCATGTGATACTGACTACGGTGCCCACCAGAGTCACAACGTTACCTCCAACTTTTACGGTCAGCGGTTTTCGACCGGGATCGAACCATTTGATTGACTCGTTGGATGATTCAATTACTGGGAAGGTCGGCTCTGAGAAGATCGGAATAAAGAATACCTTACGTAAAGAGAACGGAAATATAGGCGCAGAGGAACACAACGCAGCTATGAAAAACCTTGAATTTCATTCGACCATTTTATGCTGGGGCATAAGCAAACGTCTTACTTTGATACACAAGTAATTAATTTCAAAAGAAACTGGTGCAGCATCAATGGGGAAACACGCAAAACGGTTTATAAAATAAGTTGATAATGTTATGTTGTGCACTATAGAATTCAAGGAGAGCTGAAGTTTCGAGCGATAGCTTGAGCCCTTCGTCAGATCAAAAATACTACGTCAAATGCTCCCTATGTCGCTCTTACGAAGGACTAAAACTAAACTAACACTAAAAACTTCAGCTCGCTTTCAACTTTCTTTTATCAACTCGTTTCATAAACCATTTTTTTTTTCTTGCTTTCGTTGAAAGCAAATGTCTGTTTTCTCGGATCAAAATTCAACACACTTTTAACATTGGTCAAAAGATGTATATTGTAGCATGGTACAAGCAAACTCGGAAAAAGGAAACCGAGCTCTTCAAATAGTAGTCAAACACAATTCAGGCGCCCTTGGATTTAGCTGCAGGAGATTTATGCACTGGAACAAGGCCATTATACAAGCTTCATTCAACAAGCAGCGTTAGTTGTATTTAAACTTCACTCACCAATGACGGTTGTGTAAGAAACTTCTGTCGTTTCTCCAGCAATATTTTTTGCCACACATGAATACTGTCCTACATCATCCTCCGTCATCTCGATAATCTTCAAGTGACCTGTCGCGCTGTCTATCTGGACTGTATCGCTAACCTGCATAGGGGATCCCTCAAACAGCCAAGTGACATCAGGATCAGGTATCCCTTCCACAGGGCATCTCAACAGCAGATTTCGCCCTTCCAACACCGTTACATTCCCTCCTATAATTTGTTCCACCGTTCTTCGATCGTCAGGGTTTGGCTGATTTTTCCGGGATGTGATAATTCGCGGCACAGTGGCAGTTACTTTTAAAATGTCATCTAAAAAAGAAAAATATTTTCTGTAACATTTTACAGGAGAAAGTGATCACAATCGAGGACAAAACCTTATGGTACAGTTAACCTGCGTCTCTTTCTGTGTAATTTTGAAAACAGTATATATTATTCCTCCACAGAAACTTGTTACTAAGGTTTTCCCCCACACCCCCGACACGTGTTGAACTACAGAAAATGTACAAAATATTTTACGCGTGTTTGACCTCTGGTGAACAACATTGTTCAGGGGAGAAAAGGGGAATCAGAACTAATGATGTTTCAACGAATGGAAATCTTGGAAACTCTCCTCTGAGACATTATTTTCAGGATTGTTGATTAAAATTTACTACGTCAAGAAATTTTCTAAGGAAAAGACAAATGCACACTTACCAAGCACTTCTACATTGGAGGTAGACACAATGAACCCTCCTAGATTTTTTGCAACACAGGAAAAGGCGCCTGATAATTTGACGCTACTTGCATAAACAGTGTACATGATTTCAGTAAAGTTCAAATCCACTCCATCTTTTTCCCATGACACTGTAGGGGTAGGTAAGCCTTCAGATTCGCATACCAACGTTATATTGTTTCCTTCCATTGTTGTTATATTAGAACCAACACGGGCTCGGTAATTAACGGGCGAAAGCAGTTGGACGGAGGAGTCACCCACAAAGATACTAGGTGGAGTCGGCTCTGAAACGAAGTGAATGAATCATGTTGGCCATGGCTAATGCTGACTGGTGTGGACAGGCACTTTTGTTATCGGAGATACACAATGACCACAAGCAAATCTCATTTCTTGTCTGGTCACTAAATTGGAGGTTTCGGCGCGCCAAATTTGGAGAGAGCGGAAAACTTCTTCTGGGGTAATGTGTCGTTCACGTGTGTTCTGTCGTGAATTGTAATAACAGTTGTGAATTGTAATAACGTACCTATCGTGAATTGTAATAACCTGTTGTCGTGATTTGTAATAAGTCTTAAGAACAAACAATTACAAAAGAAAATAACAATTAATTAGCTGGATTTATCCGTGTTTGAATCTTGTGATGAAAAATTACTTCTCCGCTGGCCAACACAACAAGGGCTATTCAATCAGTAACATTCCCTCCCTGTTTTGTCACTGAAGTCCGCAGCTGTAAAGCCGGTGCATGTCAGTCGGTGCGGGAACGTCTGAAGAAAATCCTCAAGGGACTGTTATTTACAACCGAGTGTCAAGTATGTACGTGACTCTCATACGTCGAGATAACCCGCCTGCAGAGCATTTTAAAAAGAATGAGACTTCCTTGTCCAAATGTATTTATTCACCACTCAAGATCTCTTTCGCATTTTTAAAAAAATTCACAATGGATCAAACTAAAGGTTTGTCTCTTTGCGTCTTTTTTTGTTATTTTCTTTTGTAACTGTTTGTTCTTAAGACTTATTACAAATCACGACAACTTGGTATTACAATTCACGACGGCTCAGATTAGTACCAATTACGACAACAGGTTATTACAATTCACGCCAACAGGTTATTACAATTCATGACAACTGTTATTAAAATTCACGACAGAATACACGTGGGGCGTATAGTTATCTCGGGCGCTGAATGTTTTAATTTGGCGGGCAAATGAACGAAGGGATTTACTCCTTAGTTTGCAGGAAAATAGGAGGCTGTCAAAACTCTACCTTAAAGAACTGCACAAAATTTAAAATACCTAAAGATACGCTGCTTTAAACTAGTTGGTATTACCATAAAAAAGAAATTTGGACAAACCAATAAAAATCAATTGTACATTTTATATTTCTTTATAATGTTTATCATTTAAAGAGTTTACTTAAACGATAAATTCTCAAAGAGCTTTTAAAACATTTTGAGAACTGTAATAATGGTTTTCTCCTGGACATTACTGATACCTATTGGGCTTTACAGAATACAGTAGCTGATACCTAAACAATCCAGTATTTTGGGGCAGTCAACTGGGTGAAAATTAAATAAATGAATCTCTTTTTACGTGCTACTGGGGGAACCACAAAGTGAAAACAAACATTTCACACTGAACGGAAAGTTGTTTAGTATGCCAACTGGTGGGGAGACAATTCAGTTTGCTAATTCCAAGTGCGAGCCAGGAGTTGAGACACCAACTGACCGTATTTAAAATCCAGCTTGTGGTCAGAGCGGGAATTGAACCAGTGACTTCATGATTTCAAGTCCAGCGCTCTGCCCACTCGGTCAAGCAGTTGAACAACCGATGATTGATAAATAAAATCTTTAATCAGAGAAAGCACAGAACTTTACCAGTAAATGTGACATCCGACCAGGACGAGTCTCTCCCCAGGCCATTAGTGGCAGTGCATGAGTAACGACCAGAGTCTGACAGGTCACTCTCTTTACTCAGCACCAGGTTTGTTCCATTTGCTCGATGTTTCTCCGGGAGTGACTTTTTATCTTTTGTCCACTCCACTTTCGCTACTGGTACTGCATACACCGGGCACTTAATTGTCACCTTGTCAAAGAATATTATATACTTGCGTTATTGACCAAGCGTGATGTCAAGATGGCTTCATATTGGCCGAGTTCATTTTCACGCGACGAAATGGAGGTCAATAAAGACCCCAAAAAGAACGAGGCAATATGCAGCCATTTTGACTGAACAAGCGGGGTTAAAAATGATATACTATAACGCGGAAAATCCCGAGCGGGCAAAATCGACCCATCTTTCTCGCTCGTATAGTCATATAATAAATATATATATATTTTTTTAATGGACATTTGGACAATGACAGCTCTGAATTATGGTAGACCTCGGGCGCTTTACATTCAAGCAAAATTTCCGGGAATTACACGAGACAGCGAATGGGAGAGGAGTTTCCTGAACTTTCCTGGAATTTTTTTTCATACTGAGATTTCAGAAAGTTTGAAATTTTCACAAACGTTACGATTAACCAAAATTTAAGAAAATTGTAGTAAGAAAAATGACTGGAGTGGAAATTCCGGGGTAGACATTTCAGAAAAATCTGGACTAGCTCGCTGGCTTGTCTTCATTTTGCGGGAAAATTAGGACTGGAAACTAGAAATACCGTTCCACATTTTGTATGGGAATTTCTCAATTTTAAGCTAGAAATTCTCGTTCGAATGAAAAGCGCCTTTATAAGCTTCACTAAAACACAACTCAAATCAATTTATGATTTTGAAAAAAGCAAATAGTACCTGTGTTTTCGTGAGCAGCCGTAAAGTGTCGCCAATGGTGATTGTGATTGGTTCTCTGCTCTTGAGTGACTCCCTTATACCCACTGAACCTGTTAACCACGTGGACTCCACAGTAGGTGGGGTGCGCTCTGAACAAAAAAAAAAACAAAGCAAAACAAAACAAACAACACAACAAGATCAGTCAGAGTTCTTATGGCGCAATTAACAGGGATTAGGGAGTTAAAGTAAACTCGGCGAAACCTAAGGGACGGCATCCAAAAAATACCGAAATTGTATAACTCCTCTTGTTTAATTTCTTACAGATTCTTCATCAGAACTGGGGAATAGCTGCGTATTTACCGTCTCCATTTCACCCCAGCTGCTTCCTAGAAAATCCACAAAAACGGTCATGTCACGTCGTTAGGGAGTATCATGAAACCATGACGACGACGTTGACAAGGACTGTCCCAAACAATAGCGCTAATGAACGCATAATAAAACTGCAAGTGCATAAAACAGTCTAGTAAGTTTCTTTGCCGTACACTGCCCACAGCAACGTAAAATGACCGTTTTTTAAGCTTGAAAACGTGGATAAAAAACGGCAAAATTGGCACACGAAATTCGGAATGTAAGCAGTAACAATTTGAAAGAAATATGGAAAGAAAATGAAACTAACGTATATCGCTTTTCTTAGGAAGAACAGAGATTCAATTCTCTGCTGGTGCCATCCTAGGCGTCGTTGTCTTGTTTGGATAAGCTCCGTGCTGTTGGCAGAGGACGACAAAGAAGCCTAACCAATGTATTTTGCACGCAATGTAATTGTGCTTTGAATTAATGTCCCTATTCGGTGGCATACCAGCAAACGTTACAACGGTAATTTGATTCTGTTCTGTAATAAACGTTCCCTGTACGCTACTTACCAAAAAACTTTACGTAAGAGTACACCGCTGTAGTTCCCCCGGTACTAGACGCCGTACAACCGTAAACTTCGTCCTGTGAAGTCCGCGCGGCTCTAACAAAAAGCGTGGTACTCGTCCCGTTGAATTCTGCAGAGTAAAATCCTTGACGTTCAAACCGCTCATCCAAAGGTTCATTCCCTATGACCCACGACACACGTGGGATGGGGAAGCCAGTGACGCGACATACAAGATCGATATACGCTCCTTGCGTCACTCTCAAACGCGTTCCAACGTCCACCGTGATCATGACTTGCTCTTCAAACGACTCAACTGTTGTCACACCCCGTTGTATTTTTGGCGGGATGGCCTCTGTCGATAACCAAAACATTATGGAAGGTTAGTTTCAAGTGTTTTTAGTGGAAACAGTCTATCTTTGCGTTTTAGGCATACCATGTTTGTAGGGGATGGAAAAAATGTAGGAAGATTTTTTCCCTCATTTCCCAACACCATCTTGTCTAAGCGTGTACATAGGAACCCTCTTGGATAGATTCCCTCATCACCCCTTCTTTCACGATGCATGCAAGCTGTAGCTGTGCTATTTCGATCTTCGAGAACACGAGATGCTTGCTCGTGCGTTACCCGAAGCAATTCAGCAACAGCATGTATGAGGAGGTGAAGTATGGGGTGATAACAAAATCGAGCCAAGCCCCTGAACGAATTTTGTGTTAACAACAATGGAACAGAAAGAATGGCAGATGAAACGTACTTTTAACAGTTAATTTGGTTGTTTTTTTATCCTGTCCTCCGACATTAGAAGCAACACAGGAGTAATTCCCGGTATTTTGTTCTTTCACAATCCCCAGGCGCAGAATTCGACCTTTCTCTACGACCTCGTTGCCACGCATCCAGGTGACGTCCGGAATTGGCTTTCCTTCCACGGAACACGTGAGTTCCAGATCCACACCTTCTATGCTAAGAATATTACCTCCTACAACTTGAGACAATCTGCTGGCCAAGTCTACAACGATATCTTGTCCAGTTTCGGTGATCGTGGGCTCAACAGGTTCTAAAAAATCAACAAGACTGATTCATTAACCGACGCCTCTCTCCACTTAAGTTGTAATCGCTTCCGACACCCACAGGAAATCTGTGGTCATAAACGTTAATTTGCTAACAGTTCGAAAACCACTTTTCCATGCTAATTTTTTTTTTTTGGTCGTTTAATTACGAGTAGAACCCTGCATTGCATTTTCAACGCGTGGAATTTTGTCATATTGCGACGAATCCTCATCCATAGTAACACAAGTCGAAAACCAAACTTCCCCAATTATCGATTAATCAAAGATAGAATTGCTTATCTTTGAATTTTGCAACATTGCAGAAAATTCGAACAGTTCTACTAATGTTAAGTTCACTTGGTAGGTTCCAGATTAAAATTTCTAATTACTCGGATAATGCATCAAAGAACCGATCACTCAAATCTGAACAAGGAATTCGATCCTGAATCACTTCTAACCTACAGAAACACACCAAATAAAGCATGTTCATTTAAACCTTAAATTGTTGTCCATTGACAGTTGAGGAGACAAATACCGCAAAAGAGGTAAGGGACTTTCAAATGAGTGAGCTTCCTTTTGCAAGCAATTTTTAAGGCCGGGGACAATTTTGACTGCAAAGACTGATAAAAATAAAAAATGTTTCTTATCAGTGATAAAAAAGCAAATAGTTGTCGTTAGAACCATGCGAATAACGAGCGGGAGCTTGTCACGATTGGTTTAAGTTTTAAACATAACAACAGCTATGAACTTCCTACCGACAGTGAATTGAAAACCTTTTATTACGCATACTTATGACATCCACGATGGAATCGAACGCATCCATTCCCAGAGAGTTCTCCGCAACACACGTGTAGGCCCCGTTATCTTGAGGTCGCGTAGAGTTAATTATAAGGACTCCTCCACGACTGATAAACCTTCCTCTTGAAGTGATTGGCTTCCCTTGTTTGAGCCAACCAATCACAGGTTCAGGAACGCCAGATGCAGTACACGTTATTTCCAGGACCACACCAGGCAACAATGTAACACGTGACCCAGCTGAAACAGACGCTGGATCCAAGTTTTCCAAATATGTCTTCGACTTTGAGGAAAATTCGATTTTGGGGGGTGAGCCCTCTAAAAAAATAAAGCAACAACAACTCATTGGATATTTGTATTTTTTAACGCTGAAAATTGAATGAATTACTAAACGTTGTCTACAGTCGACGATATCAGAGTATCGGAGAACTTCCACTCTAAACAATACTCAACATTTGATTAAGAAGTCGTCCTGTAATTGTTAGCCTTTAGTAAAACATTTCTATTATACTTTTTAAAATGAAACAACCTACGTCTCGCGTGCATCATGGAGCAACATATACACGCAGGCTACGTCACAGTAAAGGGACGATTCCGACCAATGATTTTTCATTTTCTCAACATAAACCAAGCATATGAGCGTTTCTATTCTCCAGCACACATACTTCTAAACTAGCAAAAAAAAGGCCTGTTTCTTGGGAATTTTATAAAAGAAAGAAAATAAGTTTTTTCCTCGTACATTACTGAGTTATATAAGCACTTGGGAGTTTTAAAGAACACTCGAGAACTTGGAAAGGTCCCGAGGATGTCCGCTTAATACAGGTTTTAAAATATGTTGATCATTAAACACAGTCTTCTCACTGGTAATGTATGACGTGTATGGGGACCACTGGGGAGAATTTGTATCTGGAAGTTAAGGCAAAACGCTAACGAGATTCACAGTGAAGAAAGAAAGACAAACCTAACACAGTTATTACGGATGCCACTCTGTCAGCACCGCCCAGGTTTGTAGCAACACATTCATATTGTCCGGCTACCTCCTCAGATATTTGCCAAATGGACAGTCGAGACCCGTCAGATGTGTCACGTATTTCAAACTGTCCCTCTCTGTCTCCACTTCTCACAGCTCGGCCATCTCGTCTCCAGTTCACCACGGGAGGTGGGGTCCCTCGGGCTGAACAGTCTATAAACACGTTGGAGCTCGACAGTACGCGCAGTCTGTCTCCTATCTGAATTGTTATTGGCTTCATGTCTTTGATTGATAGCACTGATCTGTTGCCTGCGAGGACCTGAGCACTACTCTCACCTGTCAAGGAATAAGGTAATTAAGAAATAAGAGAGATAGTACCGTAAATCTCATTTCTTAATACCTGTGTTTATATTGGAACGTTCTAGCAGCGGTATAGTTTTAGTTACTATTTTAATAAAGAAATCCAATTCATCCACTATATTTGTACAGGCTTATACAATCCTCGGTGCGTTTGGGAAAGTTCTCGAGAAGATACAAACGTTCGGCCTTCTAGTTCCGTCGCGTGCTTGTGCGACCAGGGGCCCGTTTCACAAAAGACCCGGCAACTTTACCGGCCTAGAGGCCAGTTTCTCGAAAGGCCAGGTAACTTAGCGTACCCGGCAAGCTATTTTATGATAACAACATTTACAACGGAAATTACAATCTGGTTGGTTTTAAGTTTACGTCAGGCAATTCTAAGTCAGTATTGTGGGGATAGTTTCTAAAGAAACTGGTGCTGCGTCGGTGGGAAATTGAAACACAAGAAACTGGATAAATCAAACGAGTTGATTAAGTAAGTTATACCACCGTAAGGTAAAAGGGAGGTGCTGACGTCGGAGAGCTCCGACGAAGGGCTAACGCTCGAAACGTCAGCACCTCCCTTTTACCTTACGGTGGTATAACTTACTTAATCAACTCGTTTGATTTATCCAGTTTCTTGTGAATTCTAAGTCAGGTCGCACGTTGTGCTGGTTAGCATGTCATGAACTACACAATCAATCGACTCCGACTTTAAAGTATAGCTTCGGGCTCTGTAAGTTAACGGGACCTTCGAGAATCGGGTCCCAGGGCTTCATTTTTGAGTCGCGGTCAACGAAATGTTTTTGTAGTTCTGAAGCATTCAAGCCACCTTATCGTGCAAGTTGGTCAGTTAGCGGGTATTTCGAGAAACTAGCCCATGTTCTCGAAATATCACAATCGCAGCTCAGTTCCTTTAAACATGTACAAACAAAGTGGTTCAGTTTTAATCATAAGTGAAGGCCAATAGGCGCTTATATTACTACAAGATAAGGACCTTTAAAGCATTATCCATAATCAAGTGCTCCATACTCACTCAGAATACTGATGAACGAGGCTTCTTCTGCTCGCCCTGCGATATTTTCTGCCACACATGACACCTGTCCGGTTTCCTGAAGCTCAATGCCATTGATTACAAGTGAGTTAGTCCGCCAATCAATCAAAAACCGCTCCGTTGTTTCTACCTTTTCACCATTCATAAGCCACGTGACTTGAGGGGTTGGGAAGCCCGAAACTGGACAAACGAGACGTACAATAAGCCCCTCCACAACTCGTAGGTCCTCCCCAATCTTAACAAAAGCTTCCTCGATTCCCTGGAGACCAAGGACACGACCTGATGACGATTGGATCTCTGGTTTCTCAGCAGCTGAGGAAAAAAATGATGGACATCAGTGGTATGAAATTAATTGACTAGAAATACGACTCCCGCAAAACCTCGCGAAGGTAGTTTTTGAAGAACTTTCAACGGTTTTTCCTATGAGGGCTAAGACCGCCAATAAATGTATTCATCTTATCATTATATCATCATTATCATCGTTATTTCTACTTTAATTATTATTATTATTATTATTATTATTATTACTGGTATTATTATTATTATTATTATTATTATCATTATTATTATTATTATTATTATTAGATATATTCTTTATGGGCGTGGGGGAGTATGTCATAATCTGGGAAGGTCTGGAAAGGTACTTTATGTGCAATACGGTTTTTCCTGAATAGAGTTTGTATCAGAGGTGGTAACAAATGACTAGCTCTAGAGACTTAGCTTAGTGCAGCCATTATTCCATACAGTCGATGTTGAAAATCATGATTGACTGCATTGGGCATTTAGGAAACTTGAAATACTTGTTATTATATACAGAACACTTGCAATGAAAGTATCAGTGCTTTTTTGTTAACCTTCTTGGTATCGGTGATGAGATAAACAGAAAAAAGGGTCCCTTTCGCTTGAATAGACATGCCACATCAATGTAAGTATCAGAAAGAAAACAAATTGGCGTTACAAACGTTCGTCTTTCCTTTATAGAGGTTTCACAGTGGAGAAAGACAACAGTATACTGTGGCTGTTATTAAATATTGGTACTTAACATCATAAAAATGAAGTAAAGAGCAGGAAGGTAAAAGGTTAATGAGTTATGTAAAATTCTCTACAGAGTTCAAATTAACTTTTCATTTGTGGAAAAAAGGACATGGGGTTGAGAGAGCAATTCCCAGGGGGTCATGGAACTTCAAAGTAAAAACCCTTTGAGGAAGGTCTATGGAACTTTTCTATCACAATATCCGGGCCTGCAATTAAAACAATTTAATCACACAATACGTAACTATATCAGGCATATAGCAAATAGAAATACTACTGTACTCAGAAGTCAGTAATAACAATACTTTATTGTTAAATAATTGGATAGATCACTGACAATATTGCAGAACCAGTGCTCAGTGCTTGCTATCTTTTCTACTTAAAATGCTGAACATGACTGCTATATAAAATTGACAATATGTTCGCTGTTGTAATGAAATCAGATCACATACTCAAGATAGCAATCACAACTGTAAACAGAGTATTGGGACTCTCTTCAAAATGGAAAGGCGATCGTTTTATCACGAAAAATATATACTTTTATTTTTTTCTCAAGTATCTGAGCGGGCGGGAATCCTAAGTCCTCGAATTTGATTGGCTAATCACGTGCACGTGATCGGTCCAGCTTTTTACGATACGGCCCACGGGCCGGATTTTTTCCCCGCTGTAGCAATATCCTAGCCTATCTCTTTTCTTACTTTAAAATGGACACACCCAAGGAAAAAACTCTGCCCTTGGTCTTGAGTCTCGGGCCGTACTCAAGACCTCGGGCACAGTTTTTTCCCATACGGACCTTCCACCAGGTAAATAACATATATGAATTCTCAATGCACTAAAAGTACTACATGATTGTAATCTTTCACGCCGTCGCTCTTCTTCAGACACTGTTTTCACAATAAAACTGTTCATCTGTTTTGTCGTTCGACTTTTGATTCTGTTCTGTATGCTGTTGGCACAGTTTTCCCAAAGGCTTCTCAATCGATATCAAGGGCGCATCATATATGCATATACGCCCGTGCGTACGGCTGAAGTCTGGAAAAAGAGAATTGTTTTATTCCCAGAGAGCATTTTTATCACTAAATCTGGAAGACATAAATGTTTCGCATTATTGGTGTCTTTGTGTTAGTATTTCCTTTATCCTTTTATTATTCCGTAAACGGACACCGAGCAACGTTATACTTCTCTTCCTGTGCGTACACCTTAAAAATCCCACGCCACGCCCCTGTATAAAGTTGTTGGTCTTCTGATTGAGTCTGGGAGTGTATTCTGTTGGCACTATTTTCCCGAAAAATTCTCAATCTGTTTTGGTGCTCGTCTTCCGATTCCGTTTGTGGTCCAGTGAAACTTTTTTTCCCAAACCCTCTCCAATCGTTAAAGTCGTTCGTACTTAGTTTCCGTTCTCAGTCATTCTATTGGATTTTGATCGTCATCGTCCTTACCGTCCGTGGGTCTTCTATCTCTGTTTAGAGTTGCGCTTGCCGTGTGCTGATTTTTTTCGACATTCAAATTTCCTCGGCGACGATGTCTCACTGCTCGTTGTTGTCTATTTCGGCGGTCTTCTTGCTGGGTGCACTTTCTGGGCGAGTGAAATCGGTTTCCGTAAATTTACATTATTCTCAAGAGAACATAAACGTAATTCGTCATGGCTCCAGTTGCCAGGTAACCAGGCGAGACGCGTGGTCTGACAGGAAAAGACACGATTAGTAACCTCGCTTCGCGAGGAATAATTCTTATTTTTTCTTTTCCTTTATTTCCTCTCTGCTGTTTTTGACCCAATCTAAATAAAAGCGTCTCAAAGACGGCTCTCGCTTCGCTGGAACTAACAGGTAACACCAGATATGACGTCACTGCTGACGACAAACGACAGCTAGTTCGTCATCAGTTTAAGACAATCAACATTGATAGAAGGTCTGACAGCAAGGTTGTTATGGCAACGACCGGGAATCTTGGCGCTAACGAATGGCATCACCCTTTTGATGTCGGTCAGATAATGAAATACTCGTTGTCAGGAGTGACAACTAGACCAAGTATCCTAACAGTATCATAACACTTTTAAGATCATCGATTGATCTCACAGTAACGGGCTTACGACGAAATCGAAGACGCGAGCATCGAATAGCTGTGTTTTCCCTCTGTATTGTTGACAGTTAGAACTGCAGAATTTCAAAAATTCTTACGGTTTGCATCAGCTCGTACCGAAGTTTTCAAGGCAATTTTGACGTTATGCATTTGCTTATAAAAACTGTTGTTAACTGACGTTCGAGTCACCATCGTAGTGTTTAGCTCAAGCTCCCTCATCCAAAGAAACATGCGACGAAGTGTTTGATTGACACTCACTAGCGACAATAACTTATCAGATCTTAGTAGAGGATCAAGACAGTTCTTACACACGTTTCATCACTAGTGTAAGCTAAAGTCCATCTTTAGTTTAAGTCCTTCCAAATTCAAAAGGAAAGAAGGCCAAAAAAACCTTACCTATAACCTTCAATGTACTACTATAGCTGAATCGACCAGCCCTGTTAACAGCCTCACAAGTGAAAACTCCTGAATCCTGTGCGGTCGCATTGTAGATTTTAAGCCTGCTTTCAGATTCTGTATATGTAACGTTTGATCTGTTAGTAAGCTCTTCTCCATCCTTGCTCCATTTAACAGTAGGGGATGGTAGCCCGGATGTTGGGCACTTAATGCTTACTGTCCCACCCGCTAACATAGTTACTTGGTCACCAATTGTTGTCTGAAGCGCGTCAGATTGTCTGAGTTTCGTCACCATTCGGTTGGAGTATGATATTGTTGGAGGCTCGGGGGCTGTGGAAAATATAACAATATTTATTTAACATGACAACGACGTATTCGAGGTAATCATACTAGCGTTTTACAACAAATGCTGTTCCCCTATTGGCAACACTATTTACTTTCTGTTCTTTTCTAAGTTCCTCTTACAAAATTAAACTAAATTTGAGGAGGCCTTATTAACACTAGCTACATAGTTTCATGTAAGCCTCCTCGCCATTGGTACCTCTATTCTTCTTGTTTTCTTCATTTGTTATTGTGGTGTGGCGAAATAAGAAAAAAATAAACAAATAAATGGATGATGGAACACTTCTACTTCACCATCTATCACGTGATAGAAATCTCCAGCTCATAGAAAGAGAAAGATTTGTAAAATGTCTTGCAACCAAAGGAGGAGAAAAGCACGACGTCGACAAACAGCTCTAGACTTAACTGAATTGTTATTTGTTTACACTCATTAAAAAACCCTTGGGTAAACAACCAATACGATTTGCTAATCAGGGGTGATCCATTATACTACGTCCATTTGAAAAATATAAACACGAGCGTTTAACTGGAAAGTACTGTTACACCCCTTGTTATATTTGCACGAACCACATCCGGGACGTGAGTGACGTACGTATTTTCTATCAGTCCTCACACCTGAAGGTATCGATGACGTCATGGTCTAAGTTTTCCCGTTATATTTTGCAATGGCGAACGAAAGGATTAGCAAAGTTATGATGATGTGTTTTACTCTTTTTGTGTATATAACAAAAAGAGAATTACGGCTTAAGACAGGGTTTTTATTTTCTTGCGGTTAAAGCAAATTTTATGGACGAGCGATGAGAGTCCGTAAAATGCTGCTTAAACCACAAGAAAATGAAATCCACTTTTTCGCGCCGCTGTGTAATATCCTCTGCATAAAAAACTTGCACAAATCAAACACATCATTTTTGTCCAATGGTACGGTCAATCGCCGGGTTCAAGGGCGGATCCAGGGGAGGTGAAATGGGTGAATTTTCACCGAGCCCCCTTCTTTCTTTTTTTTCTTATCCCTCAAATATTGAAATAATGTTTGATTTCTCTGATTTCTCTGATTGAGGTGGAGAATGAGCATAAGCGATGACCGGTTCTACCAATCAATTTATTTATTTTGAGCCCACAAACACACTGTCCAGCATGTAATCCAAAAACGTCTCGTTTCCTTACAAAAATTCACCTCCCATTTCAAAATCCTGGATCCGCGCCTGGCGTTATATTTAACCAGTTAGACAGGTCGCTCTGGTTTCAACCGCTTTTTGAAAACCGGATCAGGGTTTAGAAAAAATGTGTTACTTTTAAGTAGATATTCTTTGTCTCTAAGACCCACTTATGTGCCGACAGCTCTAAACTGGAACATATGAAACTGAGATACAAAACGGCCAAGATTTGAGATGTTCCTGTACAAAACCAAACGGTCGAGGTTAATAAGTTGTTCCTTATATGGCTCTGTTTGGGCAAAATGAGATGGTTCAAGCGGAAGTAGTCATATCTACCCCGCATCCGGTTATGAAGTGACATGAACGATAACTCACCATGCTGGTGGTAATTATGGGAGAATCCAGGCCTACGACTAATCAATCAAAATACGTGTTATATCAACCACAGCCACTCACTAACCGTGTAATTAAGAGCCTTGCAGCATTAAGTATTACAGATATATTGCCTATAAGGTAACCTACGTAATATCTGTATGTACGAAGTCTTGCTGTCCTGTCCGATGTTGTTGCTGGCAACACACGTGTAAAGACCAGTGTCTTCAACACGAGGATCAGTAATGGTAAGAGTGGTGTTATCCTCGCTTAAACTCAATATTTTCGTTTGTTGGACCCTCCAGCTAAGAGCAGGAGAAGGTTTCATGGATGCTACACAGCGCACTATGACCTGGGTCTCAGAGATGGCAGTCAAATTGGATCCTACATCGATTGTCACTTTGATGTTATCGTCTTCTAAAACCTTCAGCACTTTCTTTCCCCCTTTGATACGAGGTGGATCCAAGGCTGGAAACAACGAAACAAAAAAAGTTACATTGCATTCCAAAAGCAAAAAGCACATACAGTCAATTCTCTCTTCACGACCACTCTCTTAAGCGACCACTCTCTTAAGCGACCACTCTCTTAAGCGACCACTCTCTTAAGCGACCACTCTCTTAAGCGACCACTCTCTTAAGCGACCGCCTTGTAAAGAAGTTTTGATTTTAAGTCAAATACTGTTTCAAAAAGTCTCTCTCTTGAGCGACCACTTCTAAAATATCTTTAGCGAACGCGACCACTTTCAAGAGCTGGGATTTGGTTTTCGGAAGAAACGTGACCCAAATTCCCCACCAGTTTGCCTAACGTTCCAATGGGTTTTAAATTATCCACCAGTTTATTCATAAACGTGGAGACACGGTAGTGTAGTGGTTAGCGTGCCGAGCAGGAGGTCCGGGGTTCGAGTCCTGGTGGTGGTACTGTGTTGTTTCCTTAGACAAAAAACTTGACTCCACACTGTCTCTCTCCACCCAGGTGCATAAACGGGTACCAGCGATATAATGCTGGGGGTAACCCTGCGTTGGACTAGCATCCCATCCAGGGGGGAGTAATAATACTCTCAGGTGCTTAATGCTACAGAAACCGGGATAAGCTCCGGCCGTGTTCGCCTTTACCTTGACCTTGATTTAATAATAAAATAAAGGCAAATGCACCAACAACGTTAAAGCAACATTTAAGCCATGATAGATATAATTTAAAACAGTTTCTTTAACTGTTATAGATGACTTACAGCACGAATGTCGGAATGGCCATTCTTTCTGTCATGTCGCTGTCTTATCTTTTTCAAACTGATATATGCTGGGTACGTAAAAGTCTCACCGGGGAAGCCCCAAAATGGCCAGGTAATGGGAAGGCTAAATTCCGCTGAGTGGAGGAAGAAAATCTACAGGTTGGGGTTCACTAGGCCTGTTATTGAGGGGTGTGACGACACATCTACTGGCTAAAACCAGTCGGCCACACTGACACCGTGGAAAGCTAAACATTTGTACTCAGAAACAAGCCTTCAAAGCCGACGTATGTCTTAATACTAAGACCATTTCAACTCTTTCTGGCTTCCTATACTAGTTATAGGGAGGCCGTAGGTTAGACTCCTGTTGAAGATTTTCTTTTTCCGAGTTTGCCTATGACCTGCTGAAAAAAATTCACATAAACCATCTTTATTATTCCACAACCGTTTCAGTTCGGTATTCAAATCCTAGCAGTATGCAGGATGCTCGTCCCATAAACCCAGCTTAATGGTATCTTATGGCTAAGTGGTAGAGCGTCCGAATTAGTAACGGAAGGCGGTAGGTCCGACTCCAATTGCGAGGATTTAATTTTTTCCTGTTTGTCTGTGACAAACTGAAAAATGCATCTTTCAAAAATTCACCAGGCTCAAGAACTACCATCATCATAATTTTACATAACAATCTGTAGTTACCTTACCTAAAACGTTCACAGTAGACGTTGCAGAAACTCTCCCTCTTGGAGCTCTTGCGGTGCACTTGTAGTCCAAAGCGTATCGCTTATCGATGTCATTTATAACAAGGTCGTTTCCCACTTTTACTGCCTTTCCAATGCTAACAGATTTGTCTTTACTGGTCCAGAAAATGACTGGGTTACCAGTCTCCACAGGACAGCGGATGGTCAAAGTAGTTCCACGGTACACGGTCACATTGCTCCCAACTGTGATCACTGCCTCCTTGTCACTGGGACCGAACTTAAGATCCTCATTGACTGTAAGGATTGTGGGTAATGACGGAACTAAAGAGAACAGAAAGGCAAGATAAAACACTTGAACACTTTTTCCTGCCAGCCTGAACGAACAATCGTTGCTGAAGAGACCATAAAAGTTTCACTAAAAAGACTCACTAAGCCTCACTGAGGACCACACCAAAACTGGCCAAAACTAAAATATTACGCTACGAGTTTTCATATCAGGAATGTAACGACCTCTGACAAACATCCACTGATATCACTCCTAAAATAACTAATAAGAGCACTGAGATATCACAAAATGCATACAACAATTTCTCACAATTCTTTACCCCCTATACGCCGTTATATAGATAAGCAGAGGGGCATTTTACTGATTGCGCACGTCCGCAACAAAACAACTCGCAATATCCCTCGGGTATTATCTTACAAGAATGCTGAATAATGTGTGCATAGTGCCCACTGGGGAGAATTACTACTGAGATATTGGGATTGTAGAGACAAAACAAGGGGATGGACATTAAAATCCAGATTCAATATTTTCCAAGTACCATATTTGAAAACTGCTTGCCCCAGTCATGCTACTAAAGCCAATTGACTGGTCCAATCTGTTTCTCTCGACCTTCCAAATATGGTATTGAATGTGGACAAGCTGTGGTTAAAGACTTTCATAGGCACTCACACGATTCAAGTCTTCTGGGTGTCTGGTTAAGACAACAATACTTACCCAATATTTTAGCCGAAAATATTGCCTCATCTGATCCTTTGCTATTAGAAGCTCTACAGGTGTACGAACCCTCGTTAAATCGACCTAACCGTCGGATAATCAATTTTCCGTTCACGGCTGCCACATCGCCTTGGAATCTCCCTGTCATGGGCTTATCATATCTAAGCCACTTCACTTTGGGCTGTGTTTGACCATCTGCACTGGCTTTACACAACACGGTGATGTGAGTTTCTCTCACGGCGTACACTGTTGAACCCACATCAACCTCTATTTTACTCTTTTTCCTCACAACAAACTTTTTTTGTTCACTGATCATTATCTCAGGTGCACCTACAGGGGTAGAAAATTTATACTTAACTTTCTCAAACTCATCAATAATGTATAAAGGAAAGACAAAGGAAATCAAGCACCGTGACGTGTTTGGATAACTGATAAAACAAGGCTCGTTTTTTAATTCGTTAATTTTCCCTTTTAAATGATTTTGTTCGAGAAACTATGCTGAGCACTCAACATATGTGTTTCATCGCAAAACAGTCTTGTCTGTTGTGCAGATACATTGAGACGTTAAAAAGGCTGTAGTGTGTCACTTTTGACAATGGTTAGAAAGGCTGACACTATTTTAAAGACTTCTATGGCTTGTTATCGCTATACATCTTTTTTTTTTCAGTGATGGAACTTATATTTGGTATTCAGCGTACATGGGCAGCAAAACTAGAAACCGCTTCAAAAAAGGTTTCCTTGTTATTAGATCAGTTTTTTCAAAGAGCACTTTTTAAATCACTGTCTACAATAATACTTTTGACTCTGATGATGACATCCGCTCAGGTTGCAGAAACGTTAGGCGACGTCAATAACAGATCTTCTCAGAACTACTTACAGCCTGGGTTTAACCACTTACAGTAACACCGATATAACTCGAGCACTGATTGGCTCATTCCCCGTGGCAGCCTGGATCAGGCCACGTAACAAAAGCTATGACACCAATTTCTTTTATGCAGCCATTAACATGAAAGAAATAGAACATGGCTGCTTTTTCTCTACACAAATAGATGCAAACATTCGAGGGAGTTTGGGAGAATTCCAAAGTGCCTACATCAACTTTAGATCAACCGGACTATTGGCTAAATCAAGTTAATTAATCAGCTATGCTTAACACTAATTAGCCCATGCAGTACCCAATTTTCAGGAACGTTTCCTTGCAAGCCATAGAATGACACTGCACCACTGTCATACCGTTTGTCTCACTGCACATTGCGTTTTTACCTCTTTCATCTGGAGCCTTATAAAGCAAGGCAGTGTGACCTTTTTTGGAAGGCTATAATGAACAGTACTGCACTGTTTTACCACACAGTGTGATTCTAATATTTATCATCCGTAGATCAAACCATGCAATGCGACCATTCGCAATGGAAGATTTCACCGTCAGAGTGTTGAATTAATATAATAATAAAATATTTATCCCGAAAAGAGAACGGGCCGTCCTATGTTTCTACCCACCTTGCGGGTATATGATTTATTTCAAACACATTCAAATCCCTGAAATGATTCAATGAAAGATACTAGCAATATGGCCGTAGTCTACATAATATCAATACTGATATACTGATACTAAAGAACTTTCAGAGAATTACAAAAAAAATCTTTACCTTCTTTGTCCGGATCTACTCCGCTTGATTCCTCCTCTACAATAAACAATTCAACATTGCAAGTTAAAAGCTCATAAAGTTTATTGGTCTTGCACTTTCCAAACTCAATAGCATTCCAAGGATTATTTGGGAATCATTTCAGGGTTAGTGCACAAAAGAAAATTGGGATCGTCTCAAAGTCGGGATCATTTCAAGACCTGTACACACCTTCTTCTGTCACATCCCTTCTCTCGCGGATGTCTCCATTCTTGACAATTTCAAGCAACTCATCGAAAGAATGCTGCCTAATCTGAAATTTAATAAAAAAAAAGATTCTGTCAAAATACGTCAATGGTACCCACGTGCTATGCGAAATGAGTAAGAAAGTCTGGCGATCGGCGAATTAAGTATGTTATTTCTCCAAAATTTTTTACAGAAAATCCCTGCGCCTGTGCTGCCTCTAAAACTGGAAACGCTTAGACCAGAAAATCTGAATTTTTCATTGGCTGATCATACTGAGATATTCATTCATGAGGTGATGACGAGGAAATCCCATATTTCATTTTTATACCAGTTTACATCCCGACTGGAATTTATTAGGAAATTCGTTGTAACTTTAAAACGACTTCGATTCCGCTAACGACTACGATCTTCGAATTTCACAGGGTCGCAACGCTCACGATTCCATTTAGTACTCCGATTCCTACAGTATAATCCAGCCTTACGACGGGACGCAGAAACGACCTAGTTCGCTGCCGGTAGAAAATAGCTTCTCCAAAGTGTTGAAATGGCGAATAAGGTTACAAAGAATTAGGAAGCGGAAACGGAAAAGATGTAGCAGAGAGATAGCTCTTTATCGCCTGTCCTCCCTCTGCCATGCTATTTTCGTAAACAGGTCCGGGGGCGTACTTGTCTTTAAGCAAATAAGCACGGGCTTGCAAGTGATTCGGACGGTATGATAAATATCTTCAAAAAATACTAAAACGATTCACAAAACTCGTCTGTTCGACTCACCAGTAATCCAACCGTAGACTTGTTGAACGGCGTGTTGACAAGAGCATTACTCGATCAAAACTCGCTCTCCGATCCAAACCGATCCCCGAGTTGTGCTGTTTTCAGGTTTTGGTCGGTTTTGAGAAAGAGAACCGACCCAGTCTCCCTCACACAACCACTTAAACAACATGGCGTCCAAAGATAACCGGGTCCGTAGTAATCGCAAAATTGACGAATGTTTCAGTCCAACAGCCCTTGGCGCTTCACATTTGGGGAATAATTCAAACCCGGAGTCAACAGCGGTGAGTGGCCAACAGAATTTTGCTTTACGGGGGCATGTGGAATGAACTAGCAACTTTCTTTCTCTGCTTCAATTTCATGCCAAGACTGACCCTATTGTTGCACTTCACTTGCAAAAAATGACAACAGAGCAAGTACCTCACCAAGGATTCAGAACGAACTCATTGAACTTTTTGCAGACTACATCCGCAAATCTTTGGTTAAAGATTGTAACAGAGCTCAGTTTTGTGCGATTTTGACAGATGAGGCAACAGGTGCTTCCACAATAGAACAAATCTCAATTTGTGTCCGCTTTGTAGTCCGGAAGATGAGAAAAGCACCTTGGGGGTGAGGGAGGAGTTTCCAGGGTTCGTAGAGGCAGAAAGCTGCGGTATTGGCTGAGAAATTCATGACAACTCAAGGAGAGTTTGGAATTAAAACTGATGCGTGCACAAGGCTATGACGGTGCGGCAAATATGGCCGGAGTACAGAGGGGTGTGCAATCATAAGACAGCGTGTACCAGAAGCAGTGTACGTCCACTGCAAAGCACACTCTCTTAACCTCGCTATTGGTCACGCATGCAAGGAACCTTTGGTACGTAATATGCTCAGCACCTTGCAAACAATAGCATTTGCATTCGACTATTCAGGCAAGCGACTGCTAGCCTTTCAAGAACCTTTACGCCAAGATGTTTTAGTAAGAGAGGGGATGGAAAGACGTGCAAAGCTAAGAACTTTGTGCGAAACGCGATGGGCAAATCGGGCTGATTCTTTGAAGCAGCAAAAGAAGCAAGTGTGATGATAAATGCCATAAACGCAGATAGAAATGATCCATCAGTTTGGAAAGAGCTGTCTGAGTGAGGAAAACAGCTAGCAGCCGATGTTGACATTGAACCAACGATACATCGAACAGCAGGAAGTCAGCAACACAGAGTGAATATCCCCCGGGGGGTACTGCCATATATGGGCTATATAGGTATGTGCCGCGGGATAGGGATGGTTTTTGACGTTCTCAATCCTTAAATAGGTTATCATTTTTGCCCATGTTGGCATAGTGTTCCCGGTGTGATCCTTAGACAGGATGCCTAAATTGTATCAGCTAACATAGCAGTGCGTAAATACCCAGTCAAGTGGAAAACAAATGATCAAATGAAGTATTAGCGATTTTATAGAGATTGTTTTTTTTTTCCGTTTAAGCTATTTTTAGTTTTTGTTTCTCCCTTGCATAGGGTTTGGGCCTTAAATAGGGTATCAATTTCCGTTTGCTTCATCCTTAAATAGGGTCAGGGTTTGAGACCCTTCGCGGTACACACCTGTCCGAAATTTATGGGAGTACCCCCCCCCCCCGGGAACATCCCGGCAGAAACGCCAGAAATGCACTGGTAAAGAGCCCTGTATTTTCGACCACCTCGTGCAAGAACTAAATGATAGGATTCTGTCACAAGAGAATCGTTTCTTAGGACAATATCTTGTTCCAGCAAAGCTGAATGCTTTCAACAGCGTAGTATAAGATAATCTTTATGAAACTTACAAAATCGAGAAGAGAGTCTTTGACAATGAAATTTTAACTGAAGGTGGCAAACAAAATGATAAAAAAACCAGTGACACTCACAGGAACACTCCAGCACGCTAATCCGAACCGGCTTTATCCCAACTTGGTCACAGCTAATTACCATCCTCCTGACAATGTCAGTGTCAACTGCTATCCCCGAACGATCTTTGAGCACGATGAGCAGAGTGAGGACGTACTTACGTTCCACGATGAAAACAGAGCGACTCGCAGCACTCGCCCTGATGCATGCTTACAGAGACACTAACCCATCGATGTAGAAGTCGTGATTCACGAATTTTGCGCCAAAAAGAACAGATGTCTAGCTTTTGAATTTCTTTGAGTTCCACTAAGATTTCAGATATGTTTGCAACTAATGTGTCGCTAGTCAGGTCATTTACGTTGTTGATGTTCACCACAACCACAACTGGCTGCATTTTGTTGAATATTCCATTATTTCTTGTTCAATATGGAATCCTGGCATTTGCTAGATTACTTCTCAGAGTACTTGAATTTTCCGAATTTTCCGGGAGGGCATGTCCCTGGACCCCCCTAGCATTTTACGCCTTGGGCTAACGCGCCCATATTGTATCTCCCCTCAATATGCTCCACCATGGCTCACAAACTGCCTAGGGACGCCCCTGAGGTCAATCGAAATTGAAGGGTAAATTCCTACACTAAGCGGAGTCAGGCCTCAATGTACCACAGGGGACCGCCGTGACTTTGTTTTCGGCATGTGGGGTGGTGGATACAAGCCAAAACGGTAAATATGGTACAACAAATGTGAACACAAAACATGCGGTGTCAGTACAAATAATTTGCATGTAAACTAAAATAAACAAAAACACAAATAAATGAATGGTATATATCGAATTTGGGCATTTTGCAAATAAAGTAATCAATATTTATATCTTGAAATTGGTTAAGTAGTTTGGATTAGTTTGATCGCTTGCAAATTTCTTACAAAATGGCGCAAAGAAGTCATATTGTTTCCTTGGCTGGTGTCCGGCAATAAATATTCAATAAAGGAGCCGCTTTCCCTGAAAGGCTGTCTGTCAAGAAGGATCGAGAAGTATTTAATGAGAAGTTCCAGAGGATTCAGTTTGACACAAAATGCCAAGTTATCGTAAAAATAACAATAGATTTTAAGCATGATCCAAAGGGTTGTATCGTGTGATACTAAAGACCTCACACAAATACTCCACGTTATCACTAAAGTTCAAGAAAGAGGCGCGAAGACATTCTTGGGAGGGAAACTTAGTTACATTACGACATTTAACTCCTGATGGGCATAAAACCAAAGAGAAACGAAATTTTACTCCTTAAACAGAAACCGCGACATCGAGAGTCGATCGGTTTCCGGATAGGTGCAGCCAAAGTAAACAAGTTGGCCATTCCGTAACAGAGGAGGGATAAGGAGAAATATTCCTCACGTTTTGATCGAATATTTATAACGTTTCTCATGACGGGGCAACCGAATCGTTCACCTGATGTCAACAAATGGGGTTCACATTCAGAGAAGTTGTTTTGCAGCTCATACGATAGAATGTAATATCACGCATCATGCTGGCAATTCACCGTAATAGTAATTATAGTATTTTTAGCAGACGTAAAATAATCAAAGAAAAACTGACCTCTTGTCTGGCACATGTAACGCGATTCAACACGAGGAATAGAAAAGCACACGCAGTGATTCTGTTGAACACAAGAGAAACAAGAGACAGAGTTTAAAACGAGCTGATGGTTGATTGCAATAGCTACTGTACTGTGAGTGTTACCTTTGATAAAAAGAAGGAATCCAGCACTTGCACACCAGCTTCATGTTTCTGTCTTAAACGTCGCGTTTTTGTTATGAAAATGACAAAATAACTGACGAAGTTAAAAAACTGCGTTGAGTGGAGAGCTGAATTCAGTGTTATGAAATATCCTGTGACAAATAACCACTGCGATCACTTTGTGGTAATTTCGACAGTGAGATCATAACAACATGGACGAGACTTTTAGGACAGCACAGTGAATTGGTCCTTCGTTCCGACCTCTGTTCGACCATACACACTCGCAGTGCAGGCTTACAGTGATCTGATCCTCAAATTCTTGGCATTGATGGCTGACAGGCCGGCTGACAGGATGGTCAGACGGACAGCACCTAAGGAATTCTCCTGTCACATAACACCTTTTAAGTACCATGTAATATGACCCTTTGGACAAAAACCGTACGCACAGGTTTCTTTTCACCGTCATCTCCGGTTTGTCTATTTATTCAATGCGACTTGTGACGAGTGTGTTATCGTAACAGTCAACAAAACTAGATCAGCATTTTATTGCGGCATTTTGGCATTCGTGCTTATTTCCACTGTCATGTTTAATCGGTTCATTTCCAAATCCACAAAGTCATAGGTCATTAGTATCATTCATGATTATAGACTACCGAACTCTTCTCACTTATACAACAGATTGAATAGAACAATCCCCTTTCAGTGTTAAAGAGCGTTTATGGCCGGAAATTCCTTCCTTCTCAAAACTAAAGGGAGCAGTTTCACGAGGTGTTGACTGTCGGGCTATCATTATGAACAGGTAATAAAGAAATTGATTTTCTATTTCGCAGGGACTCTGTATCAATGGGTCATCAACTTCTTTATCTTTATAACGTCGTTTAATAGGAATGTAAATACAAATTTTCACGTGGTTATCTGATCTTTGAGTTTTTTTTTTTCTTACTATGTTTCCCGTGTCCCCTGTTCGCATTAAAGTCAGAAGTAAGAAAACAAATAACAAAGGAGGTCGACCTCCAGGAAGTGTTCGGAAATCGGATGTAACAGTTCATGTCTTCTCTTTCATTAGAATTTTGTCCACTAAAACATACCGTCAAGATCGAAGAAATAACTTGAAGTTCGCTAAATACTCTGCTGCGCATTTAAAAAATTTCCGACTCTTTCTCAGCGATCGATGGCGATGAGTTTCCCTGATAGCAGAGACTTCTGCTAGCAGGGAAGCGATGAGTAGTCAAGCAGAGGGTCATGTTTGTAGCAACGAAAGGACAGTTGAGCGGACTTTGACGGACTTTGAGCTGCTTAATATTGCGATGAAACAAAGTTTTGAGACGGGTTTTCAAGCACACCTGACCACCCCGGTGAGTTGTTTATTGTGTCCTGGTTTATGAGTTTTTTGGTAATACATTCATGTCCTATATACACCAAACATTTAAAGCATTGTAACTCTTCTGCTTTTCAAGATATCTTGCTGAAAAAATTCATGTAAACAAAGCATCAAGTAAGAAACACCGTGTAAAAGTCTAAGATTTTTTGCTGCAAACGTTTTCGTGTAATCATCGATTGAAAACTCAAATAGGTCTGGAACAATGGCTCCAAAATATAGGACATGAATGTATTACCGAGTTTTTGATGAGGTTTGAGAAATATAAATAAGCCCCCCTTGTTCCCAGACTCTCTCTCCCCCCTCAGGGGCGGGAAGAAGAGAGACCCTGAGAACGAGATTTATCAGCTCGTTCATGAACAGACCTTGCCCTCCCCTTCCTCGTCATTTGCTTCCTTTTAAATAGCGCTGCCGGAAACTTTGAACCCAAATAATCATCTTTCATAAATTTTCCAGACTCAAAATATACAAGAAAGAGAACATAACCCGTCTGATATGATAAGGGGACAGAATCTATTTTAAGCGCGGAATCTATTGATATCTCGTTCCATGGCTGTGTAAGTAAGTAAGTAAGTAAAAACTTTATTTCAGTGTCAATGGATTTAGCCCTTGTGGGCTAATTGGGGACACTAATTAGAATACTTAACCTAAAATCATTTAAAATGCCTAACTATTGAAACTATTTACAACTAGTACTTACAGTATTTTCTGTTAGCCTGATATCATTTAAAATACTTAAAAAGAAATAGACTGGTATTTGCAGTATTTCCTACGCACTGCAGAGCTTACAGCAGTTGCTGTTGTTTTCTATATAGTCCGAAAGAGTGAGTTTTCTAATTTTAGTTCTAAAAGTAGCTACTGTAGGCGAGTTTTTCAAGTCTTTGCTTAATTTTGTCCATAGTAATGGTCCAAGATATCTAATACAATGTTTCCCGTAACGTTTAGTGTCGAAACGCGGTAAGACAAAATCACTGTTTCTAAGCGAGTGTGTAGAGCGTTTGCGGACGAAAAGTGCAGAGACGTTTTCTGGTGCAAGCCCATTCTTGACCTTGTACATAAGTATTGCTGTATCCTGTAAACGCCTATCATATAATGTGGGCAAATCTGCACGTCCCAAAAGCTCTTTGTAGGTTTCGGAGTGTGATTTATATATAGCTCTTAGTGCGCGTTCCTGAATTCGCTCGAGTTTCCTTTTGTCCGATGACCTACAAAATTGCCATATTAAATGGCAGTATGTTAGGTAAGGCAAAATGAATGTCTTATACAATAATAACTTAGCCTTGCAAGGTATTAAATTGCGAAGGCGAGAAAGTACTCCACATGGCGCATTGAAATTACAACTACGTGATGAGAAGGACATCAGTCATTGGTCAGTTAAGATAGTTTCCGGATCTAAAAATAGATTCTGTCCTCTTATCATGGTAAGAGAACCCAGTATGGAAGATACGTTCTCTTACCTCATTTTCTCTTGATTCTGTTCCCTAATCATAGTAAGAGAACCCAGTATGGAAGATACGTTCTCTTACCTCATTTTCTCTTGAAATATACCGTACCATTACTAGTGATGGGCTGCTGACTGTCTTCCACTTTGACATTCAATCCTAGCAGAATGGATGAACCACTATAATGACCTTGTTCCCACGAGTCTCCTAGAGCTCAGTGGTAGAGGCGTCTGGACTAGAAATCGGAAGTCGTAGGACTCTTATTGGGAGAACTCGGATTTCGTTTTTCCCAGTTTGCCTGTGACAGTGCCGAAAAATACATCTTTCACAAATTTACCAGGCTCAAAACGTACTGAACTTCATCACAAAACAACCCTTTCACTCTGACATTCACATCCTAGCAGTATGCAGGATGCGATGGAGACAATTTCAGTGGCCAAAAATAACCACACAAGTGCTGAAAGTAACATGCCCTTAAAATGAAATTTTACGGTTATTCATGAGTCCGTTACTAAGCACAGTAGCAAGTGAGGCTGTTTTTTTCAAAATTTAACTTCCTCTAGAAAATCTGTTCCAGACAAGACGCCATAGAAACCTCGGAGGAAGCTCCAAAATTCTCGCACTCCTGGCATGCTTAATTAGTCAGGGTGCGGCTACCTGTCGTCGTTTGTTAGTCCGGGTACAGTTATTCTTTCGTTTTTATTGCCGCTGAACAAAACGTAAGAATAGCACCATGTCATTGCCTAAGGGGGGGGGGGGGGGGAGGTTAAACACTCAGCTCCTGGTAATGGGCTCCTAAGTTATACCTCGATGTAAGAACTGATTCTCGGTGATGATTCTAAGAGTTTGTATCGCTTTGATTTCATGGAGGCTATTCAGTCCATATTGTATAAGGGTTTTCGTTTTCTTTCTCTTTACATTATTGGTAAGATTCACAGGTTCTTCTTTAATTCACAGGTTCTAGCCTTCTTTAATCGGAGCATTCGCTCCGACGAAGGGCTAAGGCTCGAAACGTCAGCACCTCCCTTTTACCTTACGGGAGTATAACTTACTTAATCAACTCGTTTGATTTACCCAATTTCTTCTTCAATCAGTTTTTGTCAGTCTACGGAGTTCCACAAGAAGTCCATATATAGGGCGTATGCACATGACGTCACGGTAGCCATTTTGGTGTCACCAAACAAAGAAAAAGCGGCCATGTTAGTGTCCCAAACTGATCCCCCAGGAATCAAATTCTATTCTTACGCAAACATATTCTTTTCTTGTTTCCGTTAAAAAACGTTGCCGCTGATCACGTGAGTGAATAGGCTCTATCAGGGTGATTCGCTCCTGGCTCTATAAAGTTTGTACGTATGTCTGTAAGTAACAATAGAACCTTTCAGCCAATAATCCTAATCTCTCCGCCGCTCTTCATTTTCTCCGATCCAATTCACAGGCCTCAGAGGCCCATCATGATCAGTCTTGAGCTCCAGCCGGCCTGCGATATCTTTCAATTTCTTTGTCTATCATGTGGCCTACATTGCAGGTATTCCAAACTCATATCGTTTTCGCTTTCCCTTTTTTGTCCTCTCCTCTTCTCAGCATAGCACAGTTTAAAACGACGACATCGTTAGCGAGCCAGTTGTAGATACAAGCAGTCCTTGACTACCTTTTTTTTATTTTCACTAATGGTTTGGACGGTGATACATGTACTCTTACGGTGCGGCGGTTCTAGGTGTTTCTTATCGACTATATTTTATAGATATCGACACCTACGGTTTACTTAAATGACCTTTGGCAAGAACCAAATATGCAAAGTGGGATATTTTAAATGAGAAGTGCTGGGCAAGATCCATCCACACACTATTTAAAAATGCCTTTAAAATATTCTCAACGTAAAGCAGCCACGAAAGTTATATGAGTTTATCCACTCGTGTTAAGAGAATGATGATCGTTTATCAAGACGCAAAAAATATATTTTCATTCAGATGATTACGCATTCCTTCACATGATTACTTTCAAAGGATCAAGTTTATAGAAATAATGAAAATACCTCGAAGGCGGGCACTGCACATGAACACAGAGCCTTTCATAAGGTGACCTCCCTGGGCCTCAATGAATTAATGAGACAAGAATTGGCTCATTTGTAATAATACTTCCAATTGAGGTCAAGAGGCCATCTCGCTTGCATAACAGGCGTGATACTAGACACCACGTACACTCTCTGGTTTTTAAAGACCATCGGGCGTAAGGCGAAAAACAAGTGATCGAACAAAAATGGCCACGCAAGAGGTGTGAACCACTCCCCTCTCGCGTTCCGCGCTCGTATCGCTCGTGTGAGCGATCTAACGTAGGTTTAGTAACATCTCTCATGAATTCAGTTGACACGATCAGGGTGGCAAGTAGGAGCCGGTAAGGGGTGGTGTACGTAGGGACGTTGTACTCACGCACGTTTTCAGTTTTAAGGTTTTCTAGTTCGGCTTTGTGGTGTTCATTGGAAGCCCTTCTCCCTGAGATCCTGTACATTGGAAGCCCTGCTCCCTGAGATCCTGTACATTGGAAGCCCTCCCCCCTGAGCCAGCCACTCTGTGTGAACATGAGCCCATCACCTGGTGTGAAAGAGTATTACAGTGCAGCGAGCAGTAGAACTTGCAGCTGTCGTGAGAAGTCATGCTATTGGTTTGCAACCCAAGGAATGAACAATAGAACAAATATAACAAACACTAAAATGATCCCTCAAGACAATGATCCCTGAAGACAATGGAGCCGCTAAACCGAGAGATACGCAAGTTGGACTTGAACCTTCCCGCGGACGGAGCTCTTAGCCTGAGCTTTGGACTGTTTCCTCTCGCGTCTGGAGACGCCAAGGCAAAGCGCAACCATGAGAAATCAATTTCACAGAAAAGTTTATCAGCAGCTTTATTTCGCCAAGTTTGTTCTCTAAACCGGTCTTCTTTATGCGGAGTAAAATCAGGCAGTTTAAATGGGTATCTCAGAGACATCAATAATATACACCAGGGTTTTCAACAGTTTTGAAAAGTAGCGCAAATATTGCTGAAAGCACCGGACGTGACAGTTTTTGGCGCCACAAGGCACTTTGCGAGGGCCGAAAAAATCTCAAATATTGGTCTCAAAGTACCGTACACGGAATGGGAAACGACCAGACGACACGTCTGGCCTTCGGCCTCAAACGAAAACCCTGATGCACCACCAATATTAGAATGTTTAAAGAGTTACAATTCTTCAGTACAATAACAGTAAATTCATTGTTTCAAATGCCGTTGTTACAGTCTTAATATTACATTTTGCATTAATCGATAAATAAAAATGTAGTTGAAGTCAACTGCGAAGCGCTGGGTTCTGAAAGGACAAAAAATTAAATAAAATGGCGTAGATAAATAAGTTCATTTAACATACTCGTTCCGTTAAAATTTTAAACTTAGCCTCCGCAAAAGTAGCAATCCAAGGTTTTGTATATCGGACCACTTCGTCTCTAGAACTTGAAAAAAAGATAAAAAAAAGAGAAGCAAATAACAAACAATGTATGATAGAATTAATAAGAGAATGTTGAGTACTGAATATTGCAGAGTTCGTGTTGATGAAATTTCAGCGGGTCAGCGCGGTAAATCCAGTCTCTGTTGTAAAGAAGTACAGATCTACTCCAAACTCGATTGTCTCCTAGGTTTGGCAAAGAGCATTAACCTTTAAACTCATTACAGTTTCACCAACCCTACGAGCGCTGTAGTACATGAGACAGCGTAGTAAAGAGGCAAATACTTATGAGTGTTCGATGTATTGCCATCATTTTCCATGGATGTGACTTTCCTTCGATCACAAATCCGCTTCCAAGCCTTTCAAGCTCACATCTGCAGCTGTTTAACTTTGCACAGTAAATTCCTCTGCCATTTGGTCAAACCGAACGATGCCACAGTGCAAATGGAAAAGCCCTCCTCTTGTACTGTAATCCTTAGGGTTGCACACCACAAACCTATCACACTGTACACAAAGCCATACGGTGTCGCCATTTGAAGAAAACCCACGAATCGCGGCTGTATTTTACTTCCATGTATCGATTTTTTATTGTAGCTCAAAGTTTAACGTGCTACTCTATCAAAAGTACTTTTCATAAAAGCATCCACATCTTTAAGCTCCAAAACAGCAGTTTGAATCATTTCGCTGAATAATTCTGATAAGATTTCATTGAGTTTTTGCTTTTTCCGAGCTGTGAGAATCGCAGTGTGGGTTATTTCTTTCATGAAATTTTCGGCAAATGTCCGTCTGTCTTCTGATTCCTTAGATAAGAACAAGAGAAAAAAAGCAAAATCAATGAAAAGAACAAGAGATACTTAATAGTAAAATTGGGTAAGGAGTTGTGTATTCCTGGTGTGTAAATTACATGGAAAACTCAGTTAACTCAGAGGCAGTTAAAAATTGACAATGTTTGGCGACAATACTATGCTGAACTAAGACGGGAAAATTGAAATGTGTACGTTCTTAAATATTTTGAACGAATAATAAAACAGTTATTGGATTAAGCGATCGTATGGTAGAAATTATGTAAATATCGGAGGATGAGTTTATCTACCAATCATTCACGTACCCGCCTAAACATGGACATTGTAACATATACATAAGTGCGCAAAGTATTTTCCTCAGCGAGAAGCAATAACAAACAAACTCAGCCCATAATGGCACCGAATCTGGAAACAAAACCCAGGCGAGTGCCAATAAAGAGCTCTGCGCTATCCAAGGCTGCTTCCGATGAACAACATGGTTTTTTATCTGATGGAATAAGTTGGATCTTTTTACTGAGGGTCAACTTTGCTGTATTCTCTGTTCAGATTAGCTCATTTAAACTCTCCGAAGTAGAAAAAAAGATAAGGTAGAAATGCCCACCAGTGAGCGAAATCTAAGGTTCAATCTGCTGTTACAGACTAACAGATTACGGGTATCTATTTTGAAGTACTGTTTTTAATAATTCGCGACTCCTCCCACACAAGGTCAATGTTTTTACAGAGTGATTAAAGATACACAGACACGAGCAGGAGCAACAGATAGTTCTTCATCATTTCATAAACCTTTCAATTTGACATTCCGCCAAATCCTAGCAGTAAGCAGGATGTTTGTGCAATGAACCTAGTTCAATGGTCTTGCATGCCACGACTCTTCTTTCGCGCAGTGGTAGAGTGTTCGAACTAGTACTCGGGAGTTCGTTGGTTCGACTCCTATTGGAAGAACTAGGATTTAATTTTTTTTCCTAGTTTGCATGTGAAAACGCTGAAAAATACACCTTTCATGGATACAAATTAATTTCTTACTATTTGCACTGTTCTATTTACCCTACAAGGCGCCGTACGAGGGCCGTTTTCCCCAGACAGAAAGAAAATCGTCTGACCCAAATACTTTGATTATGACAATGCTGACGGAAACCTATCTGAACTGTGTGAATTTTACCTCAAATCACCTACACCAATGCCGAGGTCGACTGGCACAGTGCCTTATTTGTAAAAAGATATTTTTCAGGATGTGTTTTTCAGCAAACGCTGAAAAAGCAAGTCAGAGTTCTGCCAGTAAGAGTCGAACCTACGACCTTCCGATTGTTACTTTATCCTTGGCTTAAATTTTATTTTCCTTTGTTTCAAATCATTATCATACATTAGCATACCAAAAACAAAGGAAAATAAAATTTAAACCACGGAAAAAATTGAACTGCAACATATGAGCTATTGGAGACTCGTGGGAGCAAGGTCATTAAACCAGATTCATCGGACAAACATCTCGCATACTGCTAGGATGTAAGTGTCAAAGCCTTATCTTCTACATTAACTGAAGATCTTATAATCCTCACAGAGCCCAACACCGACAGTACGGTAGACAACGGGCAAGAATTGACCACAAGTTTAACGCAAAATGGTAGGAATAAGATTTTCTGAAAATTTCATTTTGTGAGTAAAAAAGTTGACTGCAGGACTTTTCAGCAAAACTCTGTGTTCGCTTTCAAGATATTCTCAATTTTTTTTCCACCGAAACGAACACTATTTCACACCGCGCGATGTGTTTTACCATTGGAAATTTCAAGGTTTTAATTACAGACAATTCAGAGTACTAACCACGTTAAAAGAGCGCTGGCAATCCGCTGGCCAGTATTGTAGTCCAGCTCTGCTTACGGACTCATTAGAAGACGTGCTAGAAAGAGGAATATTAAACATTATTATATCTACAGCCCCTGTATATGAGCAAACGCGCGCTCTGATTGGTTCCCTACTCATAGTATATCAGCTCATATACCATAGTACGGAAAACGGCCATCATGGAGGAATGATTTCTTGATTAGGCGGGGAGAAATTCAAGTCTTGCTTGAAAAAAATTTACCAAAAAAAACTATCGAAGCAAATAAATATGGCATTGACTGATTCGACGGTAAGTGAGCAAATTATATAGCGAAATTGTTTATTACGAACGATAGTGAAACTCTTACAAGTAGCCGCCATTTTGAAAGATCTGTGGAGCCCGTAAACTGAGTTTTTATTTATTTCTACCTAATTTTCCACTTTTTGAAAAAATTGACAAGTACATCAAAGAGATGTTTAAAAACGAGCCGGACTTGTGTTTGAAACTTTTCTACACATCGGCTCTACAACAACATGGTTCTGTTCAAAAACAATAACAAAGTGAATTCTTGTCGTACAAACTAATTCCAGTGTCTCATAAGCGAGGGTTTAGAGATACAATAAAACAATTATTCCACTCAATCTCGTCGTACATGAGCTATAGCCAACTCGGCGCTACGCGCCTCGTTGGCTATTAGCTCATATACGACTCGATTTCGTGGAATAATTGTTAAGTGTCTGTTAGCACGTTAGAAATCCACGCTTTCGTCTTGTAAGCGTGCGTTCGTCTGCAAACTCGAACCTTTTGGGCCCATGAATTTAGAGAGTAATTTGGGAACGAAGACATTTCAGTCTATCACACTTTGCCAAAAGGTTGCCAAAAGGCAAGGACTTTTCACGCGTTTCTGTATAAAAAGGTTCTGTTGGGTAAAGGCGCACAGGAGCCTGAAAGCCCACACGGACGGAGCTTATCCCGGTTTCAGAAGCATTAAGTACCTGGGAGTATTGTTGCTCAAGGGTATCCGTTTATACACCTGGGTGTAGAAACCGTGTGGAGTTGTTAAGTTCCTTGTCTAAGCAAACAACACAGTGCCATCACCAGGGCTTGAACTCCGGAACTCCACTCGGAAGTCCGACACGCTATCCAATACATTACCATATCTCCATATTTTGCTTTTTCGGGATATCACACGCCCTTTATTGATTTTAATTAATTAGCCAGATGGATGTTGAACTCGTGGTTGTTCGTGCAAAACATTTAAAACTATATTGACCTCTTGCTTGGTCAACAGCATAAGACCTGTATTACGCACAATACATGTAATCTACCCAGTCGAAAACTTACATTGCACTTTGTAAGTTAATGTGCCTACCCATGCACAAATGAACAACGGAACACAATCGACAAAGGAGCTAATTTGTAAAGAAACAAGTGCTGTGTTGGTGGGAAACTGAAACATATACACACAAGAAAAATGATTCACTAAAAGAGTAAAAACGTTTTGTAAAGTTTTGCGTTCGCGTAAATTCGAGACTAGAGACAGTTTCAGGGAGAACATCCAAGAGATTACTCACCGCTCATGTTTGCCCTCTGGCTTCTTGTTCTTATCAGCATCTAAAACTTGCCTACGCCTGGAAAATGAACGCAACACGATCTTATCTCTTACAACATATAGCTTTCATATTTCCGAAACTGTTTAGATAGTTATCAAATAATCCGATAAATCGCTATAAAAACTAATTAGGAAAAACACTGATGTTCACAGCTGTTTTATCTTGAGAATGGCTGTTAGTAAAAATGCTTACACCCGTGGGACGCTATCACGAAAAGCCACACACAGAAACATGAATATCAAATTATGTCAAATAAGTTCCACGAGTTTGAGAAGCGAAAAACTATCACCCAGACGGGTTTGAAAAACGACCCTTTTTTCAGGTTAAATCGCAATTGCTAAAGATTGCGTTGAAACAGCGTGGGGCGAAATACAACTATTCTATCATGAGTTTCTTTTACTCGGCTTACAGCTTAAAACTGAACTCAGAATTTTGTTTTCCTTTTTCCAGGTTTTTTTTTTTAATTTTTAACATTATTTTAACAAAATTGTCAAAATTACATACAACACGTCAAAAACCAAACACTAACAACTACACAATACACTACTCTACGGAATTAGCTTAACGATTTGGCATGGTAGCTAACGTTCCAACTTGAACACCGGCAAGAAAAGCTCCCATTTTTTATCGCGTTTATTTTTCCTTGCAATGAAACGTTCGATTTGATATGTCTTCTTACATTTTTGTAATAAAAGGCTAATAGAGAGAGTGATTTCGTTTATCTTTGAACGATAGGAGAATATTGCCGTTTTCGTTATCGGGTGCAAAGTGCCCAAACAAACACCTCAGAATTATTGCTGTTTGAACTTGGCTAAAGGCGACAGAGAATTTTCTTTGCCATGGAAAGGATTGCATACCAAAATCAGTGCCTATTGCTTGGCAACAACTTCAGAATAAAAATTGTTAACAGGAACAACACGAGGATATAAAGTGTAGAAGACGACCAATTGCTATTATGACTGGTTTCACAAGCAGGTAAAATGTGGTGAATCTTGAGTTCTGACCGGCTAAAAGCGGGCAAGATGGCCCTATGTTCTAGGCTTTTGAGTCCTAGCTAAACTACCTGGAAGCGGAAGCATAGATAAATGCCTTTTTGCAATCAATAATTTGAAAAATTTTATATATTGTTTACCGGAGCAGCTCGAAAGTGGCAACTCTAGAAGGAGTCTAAATAAAAGAACCTGACACGAAATTATTTCTCGCACTGTGAATTTCTAGGCTCTGAATAATAGACAAACAGTTTAGCTTTGACTCAGCGCTTTTCTTCAATAGCCCATTTCCGAGTTGCTACATGCCTCAGTTTCATAGCGAGTCCAGGTGCAAGACCATTCAAATGGAAATGATAGAGCGTTCTTATGCAAATTAAACTAATTTCCATTTGAATGGTCTTGCACCTGGACTCGCTATGAAACTGAGGCATGTAGCAACTCGGAAATGGGCTATTATTATGGCCAGAAATGAATCCAATGACAGGAATGGCAGATTTGGCAAAATTTCGCCAAATCAGCCATTTATGCCTTAAGTGCATTTCTGGTCATATCTCCTTTTCTTACGCTACCTTGAATCTCCTAACATTGTAAGCAATCTTGAATGTGGGAGCTGAGAGGTAGCTATGTGAGCCAATGTGCCGAATAGCTTCTCAGCGTTAACTGTGTCCTCTGCAGTAACCTAAGAATCAAAAACAAGATCTCAACAAACCCAATCAACTTGAGAATAATAACTCGAACCAGCTGCAGATGTATTGAAGGCAAAGGAAGCAAGGGTCTGTTTCTCTAAGTCTCTATAACTTACCCGATCCCGGTAAGCTATTTTATGATAGCAATATTTACAACGGGAATTGGGGTCTTGTTGGTTCTTAAGTTTAAGCCAGGAAATTCTGTCATGTTGTACGTTTAGCAGGTTTTTACGTCAAGAACCACACACACTTCATGCAATAGACTTTGACTTAAAAAATAGAGCTACGGGCCCTTTAAGTTATAGGGACTTTCGAGAAACAGGCCCCATGATAACTATTGTGTTGGTAACAGATGTATATGTTGTGGTTCAATTTTATCCTTGGCTTAAATTTTATTTTCCTTTGTTTCAAACTCATTATCATACATTACCATAGTAAAAAACAAAGGAAAATAAAATCTAAACCAAGGAAAAAATTGAACCACAACATATACATCGGCATTGTCGTAAAAAAAGAAAATCCGAGTTCTCCCAATAGAAGTTGAACCTACGACTTTCCGATTACTAGTTCGGACGCCCTACCACTGAGCTATAGGAGATTAGTGGGAGCAAAGCCATTAAACTAGATTCATGGGACAAACATCCTGCTTACTGCTAGGATTAGAATGTCAAATCTTCAGTTACTATGTCAGTTACTGTGTCTTTACCTCAACATCGTTTATTTTCCTTAATGAGAAGTGGGCCAGCCTGAATAGAACGTAAGGTCGCCATAGTGTGAAACACGTGATCGGATTACCCTCACTACTGACGGTAAGATGATCAAGCCTCCGTAACAATGACAGACAGTTGATCTGCTGGAGAGCGCTTATGTTGGTCTCTGTGAAAATAAGGCCCTATGAAAAAAGATTTTAAAAAGTTTAAAAAACTTCATGAGAAACCTTTGTTTGTAAACCTAAATTGGGTGTGGTTTATTAACATGTGATTATGGTGATGATGATAATGATGATGATGATGATGATAATGATAATGACAATGATGATGGAGATGATGACGATAATAATGATAGTGATGACGGAGAACATGATGATAATGACGATGATGACCCTTACCGCCACAGAGCTGTTCTGTGGAAACTGCCGACACTCACATGAAACATACTACATGCTCCGAAGGAAATAATTGACGACCACCTAGGCATGAAAAACACACAAAATAGTGTATCAAACGAGCTGTAAAACGCACGTTATCAACTCGTTCTATAAACCAGTTTCAGTGCGACTACTCGAACTAAGACCACACAAACAAATTTTCACCCAAATTAAGTAATCGAAATCGAGACGAGTATGAACAATAGTATAATCTCTACAAATATTTTATATTTCGCTCAAAATGCATATAATTTGCTCTATAACTGTACAAGAGATATCAAGTTGAAATAAAATCGGAAATAAGAAACTCGCTACAAATCTATCGTTCAGTATCAAATACAGACATTCAAGATTTGTATGAAAATTTATTTGATTGGCCTTGGTTCGAGTAATCGCACTGTAATGTGTGTTTCAATCTGCCACCGACGCTACAGATGCCACAGAATCTAACTCCCTTAGACTTAAGCATCAGGTCTATACAACGAGAATTCCATAACACTTGAAACGAGTAACGCGCGTTCACCCCTTGCCCTGATTCAATATTTCCTAAGTGCCATATTTGGAAACTGCTAGCCCCAATTTCTCCTCTTGTTAGAGCAGTCCCGCTTGCTTGGCGCATTGTTAACAAAACATGCATTTGGAAAATGACGTGTCCGCCATGTTTTGAGTAGAGGTGGGCATTCTCTGGTAAGTACGTCATGCTACTGAAGCCACTTCGATTGGTTCCTTTGGTTTCTCTTAATTTTCCAAATATGGTGCTTGGTTGATTGGATGCGGGCAAGCTGTGTTTAAAGACAATCAAGGGCAGTTACACGTTCCAAGTATTGCGAGTTCGTGATACAACTTAGCAACTCTAGAGCTGTGTATGACAGGGACCTGTAGGATTCAAACGTGCGACTTTGCATTTCAGCCACGGTCACGCAATCCCATGATTACTATTTTTAATTTTCACGCACCTTCATTAACACCAAAGTTCATTTCAAATTCACTTTTCGTTAGTCAGCACTTTCATTTCTAACTTGGCAAGGGAAGCACTTGTAAGTACCTTTTTTGCATATCTTTCAACTATTTTTCTTTCTTTCTTTTTTTTATTGTTTTTATATTATTTTCTTTTTCTTTTTTTTTGCTTTCTTTATTTTTCCAGTCGAACCAACTCATACGAACACATTTCAATCAACTCATGTGAATCAACTCATCCCACTCTACTCCGCTCAAATCATTTCAACCGGCTCAAATCTACTCAACAATTTTCTACGACATGCGTTCGAAAGCTCCCAATAATGGCATTGATTTCTCCGAAAACGCAGTAGAACGGGAAACTGTCAGGTGTCATGCATTATGTCTATAGGAATCACCACAATTAAACATAATATCAACATTTAAGAATACAGTGATGAGCCAACTACCAGTAGCGCTCCTCTGTGATGTGTGGTGTCCAGGACCTTAGCAAATGAGGCTATAGCCACTTGCAGAATCGTGAGGAGGCTGGGCGAACCAGAATGCACCGCGCAAGGCAACGTTTCTGCAATTTGGTATTAATAGAACTCTCTTTTCCCAACAAAGAGAAAACTCTAACAAACCTCGGTACAACCAACCCCCCCCCCCAAAAAAAAAATAAAAATAAATAATAATAATAATAATAATAATAATAATAATAATAATAATAGTAATAATATGCTCAGTAAGGATGTTATGTGGCGCTGTTTGATTTGTTGGTGTATTAGTTCTTTTGTTTATATTCCCGCGAAACCGGAGTCAACAACAGCACCGTCTGCCACTAAGCTAGGGTTAAGGGCATACAGGAAAGAGGAACGCTCCTGATAATGGGCATCGGGTACAAACCATTAGAGAGGGGAAGCGTGCTCTGATCTTGTGTAACTGTGGCACTATACTGTCATAGTTGATGAACTTGAAAGAGATGACTGTGACAGCTTGCACGGCCTGGTTACCCCAGTTCCTATCAAGCGCATCCAAGGAGCCTGGGCCATACAAATACAACGTGTCATTATCCAGCTCAGCCAGGTGACAGATACTTAGAGGGGAGGGGACAGTATCTCTAGCACTGAAAGAAAAGTGTGGACCCGTTAGTTGTATCACAAAATAATAGGCGAATTTGTTACACTATGCCATGTTATGAAACTGTTCGCATGTTGGCTAACGAACTTGCAGGTTGTCTGTAAGAAGTCTGTATGTTCTGCATGAAGTGACCCTTAGAGTTAAAAGAGCTTGTAAAATAAATTTAGAGAATTTCAGCTCCAAAAGAAGTCTGCTGATAATAGCCAATCAGATTGGACCCACATTTTAATAACACGAAACCTCGGTTGTTACAAAGAAACTCTCATTTCTTAAGGATCCCAGAAAATTCAAAAAAGCATGTTCTATTCCACTGGCAGGCAGCTTCATAGCCAGAACGAACAAAAGGATTTTACAACAAGTGTATAACAACATGACTGTGCTTAATACGCGTACAGTATGTCTAAGAAATACAGATATACTGTAATATACGCAGTTGAAGACTTGCGCTTTGCAATATTAACACGATATGACGCAGTTGGAAAGAAAGAGCAGGTTGGTTCCAGCCTGTTCTTTTTCAGGCTACTAAAGTTTGTTAATTAAATTGCGTCAATACCACAAAGATCAAATCTTCTCAAACTCATTAAGGGAAAGAAAAAGGGAAAGAAAGGGAAAGAAAAAGGAAATCAGGCACCATGACGTGTTTGGATATCTGATGAAACACGGCTCGTTTTTGCATCTCTAATTTCTCCTTCTAAATAATTTCGTTTGAGAAGCTATATCAGACACTCGATACATGTGTTTCATCACAAATCAAACACCTTGAGTTTCGCCAAAAATAATCCGCTATGTGTTGTATTTTCAGCTCTCTTCTCGGTGTTTGATATATGATGAAACACTGTATCTCGTGTTTGATCTATTACTTCAACTACGTTTCCGTCCGCAGTGAAAATGTATGATTTGCTCCACATGATCAAATTATAAATAGAAAATAACAGACTGATAAAACAATTTTTTCCACCACAAAACTATTTTTCTGACAAATTTCCTTCATAATAATCTTTTAGCTGTATTAGTGCGAGCGGATGCTGTCTGTGTTATCCAAGTACAGTTATTATTGTTCTGTTACAGTTCTATTATTGTCCACCACTCCCATTCAGAAACTAAACAACGAGATGAAATTTTATCAAATTTCTTTTCAATGAGACCGATACACTGTAAGACAGGATCACGTACATTGTGGACTCTGTGGACAGCGAAGGACTTGCCGAGTTCTGCAGCAAAGTTTTTGATATACAGTCAGTTGGATATGAGGCCTCAGACTTCACACTGGTCAAATCAATACAGCAGCCAGATAACATGCCATGAGGAAAAAGCAATAATACAACATTGACGTAAATGTCTCGGTCTGTAACAACAACCCCTACCCCCTCCCCCCTTTGCAGAATCCCCTCCCTCCCCACCCTTTGCACCTTGGACATCCAAAATACTCTGATACCTGTTTGGCTATCTACACAGATTAAAGAATGTGCCAAAATTGAACATAAACACATTGTAAATCTCCTAATGAACTTTCACAATGTTTTTACACGGATACACGTACTTCAACAGCAACTAAGTTTTAAAACTCCCTTAAACTAACTGCAGTACTTTGGAAATTGCTAGAAGATGTGGCATAAAACAAACTTCGTTTCCTTGTGTTGTGTCTCCTCCCACTGTCTCTGGGCATTATTAATTGCAATACGGCGCTTCTCCTGCAAAATACATGGAATGCAACATGTCTAATTCTAGAGCCTTATGGATAAGGGTTTTTTCAATTCAATTACTAAACTTGGTAAAACCAAACTGAAAGATTGATACAGTCAGCAACGTCATTCACACATACCTTGAGTATGGCAAGGTTGCTAACTTCTTTCTTTTTCTCTTCCTCTTTACGGGCCATAACTGACGCTATTCTCCTTTCTTCTTCCTGTTTCAAAATGTATGAGTCATGCAAACTTGACAAAAATATTTTAAAAATTTATTATGAAATAAACAACTGATTAAAGCAAAAGAGGCCTTAAAGTAAGTGGTCACTGGCAGAGCTGAAATATTTGTTCAAAACTTTGCAAATTGCTGATCTTTATCAATAGCACCACAATTAAGTTAAGTGTACCATGGAAACTATTATCCAAATATGAACATAATATTATAGTACTTTACAAGTGCACTAATTCCAATATTTGCAAATGATTGCTTTGATTTGTACAAGTGTTTTTGTTTTAGATTTTGAGTAATATTTAGGTTTTCAATTATAGTCAATTCTCTTATACAATGTAATGTGCAAATGGAACATTCCAATGGTATCCACACAATTTAAGTAAATAAAATCATTGTTATTATCATTATTATTATTATTATTATTATTATTATCAGTATTTTTTTGTATAAATGATACTTCGAAATAATGTACAAATTGGTTTTGAAGTGTTAATAAAGGTTTCTTCTTCATTATTAAAAAATTAAAAAAAAATTATTATTATTATTATTATTACTATTCTCTGACTGACCATCCCTGATGGTAATTAACTGTATCTGAACAATGTGTCAACTGATTATAGGCAGCCAGTCATTTTTTCTTAATAATAAACTATGTATATTTCAAAAATTTTGTACACCGCTTTTGAGTCATAACAAACACTTGTACTGTATAAGTGTTGCAGCTCTGCAAAGTAATAATCCTAATTATATTTGAAATGCTGCAATAGTCTTTGTTCTACTCACTGAGATTCTTTTCATGTCCAGTTGTCGAAGATTTGGTACATTCCTGAGTATGACCTGTTTATAAGTTTGCTCTGTTGCAATAGGATTTCCATCCATGGACAGTTCATTCAAAGAAATGGAATTTGACAAGCAGATAACATCATCAAAGCTGCAGTAATTGAGATAAACATTAAGTCATTCAACAGTAATTCTTCAAATTATAAAAAGTATAACATAATGACCTTTGACCTTTATAACTATCATAATACTAATAATGATCTTTATTCGAGTCTCAACTGTGTCTAGCAGTGATGTAATAATTGGGGTACTGTAAAGTACAAATGAAATCAAATAAAAAATATTAAATTAAATCAATCAAATCATTAAGCTGGTATATTTGCCAGGAACTACAAAAACAGTTGGTTGACCCTGACTGAAAAATGTACCTCCTTGCAAGTAAAGTTTGACAATATTTCAATATCTAGTGCTTGAGAAATGCAGTGCAAGTCTATTGATGATGTTATCTCTCCCATGTTACCTTCCGGTCATGGATTTAAAATTGAACGTCACCAGCTTGGTGAAACATATCGATGAATTAAGAATCTTGCTTGTAGACACACCCGTTGATGTTTAATCAATTAACGTTGTGTCTGATTAGTTTCCTGTGTCTAAATAAAGTTATCCTATCCTATCCTAAGGTTCGCATTCGCTCTGATGAAGGGCTAATGCTCAAAACATCAGCACCTCCTCTTTTATCTTATGGTGGTACAAATTACTTTATCAACATGTTTGATTGTCCCGATTTTCGTGTGTTTCAATTCCCCACTGATGCAGCACCAGTTTCTTTAGAAACTAACGCACAATACTTGCTATCCTAAAGTTACTGAGTCTTTTGAAAAACAGGCCCTGTGCAGAAAATTAATTTTTTGCTCAAAAGAAGTACTTGTCTTGTTAATTATTAACAATATAAACTGGATACCAGCACTTTACCTTGTGATGCTATTGAAACTCAGAAACAGTCGCTGAAGATTGGGTAAGAAATCAACATCTTCCTACAAGGAAAGCATACATTTACTCAGGAGCTTGTCACAAGACCAGCACATTTTTTCTTCCTTTAGAAAACTTTAATGATACATAATACCATTGATAATATTGGTATTTAGTATATACCAACTCAATAACCTTGGCATTTTGAGTAATCTGATTGGCTCTCCACCATGGGATATTCAACTTTAATAAAGACATGAGTGCTTTACTGTGTAATACACCTTTCATAAAATTAATCTGAAACTACATCCAGGACTATAGTGGCATATTTTGTATATTCTCACTAGTGAGGAGATCAATGGCATCATTTCCGGCCATGCACTATTTGGCTTGTGTACAAAGCTGCCAAATGAATGTCTTTTAATGTGTTTTTGTCTATATAATAAAAAAAATACATGTTAGATCAAAGACATGAATTTTATGTTCTTGTGGCAAGAACAATACATAAAATTCATATCTTCTCATCATTGTGTAATATCCTCTATATATTAATACAGCTACTCCAGAGTTATGTTTATGAGTAAAATTACAATTACTGGTAATCATTATTAGACAATAACTGAATACTGCGTGCACTGCAAGTGGTTGCTTTAACCCATCTTCCGCTATCTTAATCAGCCAGTTTGAAATACCAGTAAATGAAAAATACATACCACAGTACAAATTTTATTCCTTCTCAAGTTCAGTTCTGCCAGAGCTCTCATACCACTCACATTGGAAACATGGAGAATTTCATTGCCAGCCAAGTTCAAAACTCTAAGTTCACTCAAGTGACCAAGGTTTTCAATCTTGACAATCTTCAAACCCAAATCAAGCAATGTTGTTAGTTAGAGGCATATAATTACCATTATTTTTATAAATTATCTCAAGGTACAATTACTGTGCAACTTAACTGTATTCTGCAAACCCATGCACATAATTGTACCAATTTAATGATTACTTGGTAGTGAAGCATTCACAGACCTGTCATAAAGACCTCATGAGCTTTTACTGTCACATAGCTGTGTTGAAGTTATCAGTCTACAATGATATACTGTAACACGTTTCCAAGGAAACACCTTAAAGTAGTTCCATCATTTATTGTATTAATCATGAAGGGTTACACGTAAGAACAAGCTAGTAGGTTTATATTACTGACAAGTTTCATATTCCTTACTCCCAGTCATCAAACCTGCCTTAATGCCCCTCAAATGCTCAGCCTGGTAACAACTGTCTGTTGTACCTTGGCAGAGGCCTACTCCAAATTGCACTGAAAGCTCTGCTACATGTATGTACAGATTTTCAAAATCTTGAGAATTAAAACCTAAATCAAGGTAAAACAGTACAACCATACTGCTTGTACACTGTATTAAAAGTTTTGTAAACACATTCACCTTATTTCCATGCAGATCTAAGACATCAAGTTTTGTGAGAGATTCCAAGTTATTGATTCTCTTGATTCTGCAAGTTGAACACAACCATTGTAAAACAACACCACCAAGCTTTTCAGGTAAAGTAGCTAGGTGCCAATTTGTTTCAGGGCTCCATGGTATAAATTGTGTATTTTTCATTTAACTGGTCACCACTACAACAGTCTGTATGGGTTTACAGTTTCAGGACAGTAGCAAAAGAAGATTTGTAATGCTAGCCATTGTTTTAACAGTCAATCTTTGAATATAAACATGATGATGACAATGTGGCTTGTCAAAACATCAGTCAATATCAATAACCATTCTATCAGCCTGCACTGCGATGATTGAACTCAAGAAACAAGTTCTATATTTCTGTATCTGGTCTTAATGGACATAAAGAAAATTGTATACCAGACCTAAGGTGTTCAAACAATGGATAGATGTATTCAACTCAGATAAATCACAATCTAGAAAATCAGGAAAGGCTTAAATGCTAACGCATATCTGTGCCCTTTACTGTAGATACCAATATTACTTATGGGGTGGGTATTGCAGCAACTACACAGTCTTTGAGCAATTACAGTAAGGCCTGATACACAGAATGCAACAAAGTTGACTGTGTCATTTGCAATCCAAGTGAAAACCACACCCGCTTCAAATACAAGTGAGAATCAATCTACTTCAAAGGATGATCAACTTTTCTATACAGCTGGGACAGGAACACAGCCATGTTCTCACCTATTTTTGCCTAACATGAGTACTCTCAGAGAACGTAATGCGTATAGGCCAGAGATCTCTTCTATTTGGTTGTCATAGAAGTCCAGGAATATTAGTCTCTTCAAATTTTCTAGATGGTTGATTCTACTGATTAAATTGTGCTGGAAGTTGAGTAGACGTAGGTAGTCCTCTCCTTCAAGAATGGGACAAATTACAAGTCGCCTTCTACAAAAGCAAAAGAAAGAAAGATGTTAGGCAGTATTACGTATGTCAGTTCACAGAATTATGAAAATAGGTACTAAATATGTTGTAAAAAATGAGACAATAATTTTTGTAAAAATGCCAATAAAATAAGTAATAAGACATAGTTTGATGCTACACAGGTTTGAAACAATGAATGTAACTTAAAAAGTTACAATTCACTGACCCGACATTTTGACACTGCTGTCTAGTGTCTTCTTCAGGGCTGATTGCCGGGCAAGGATGTGAAACTCCTTTTATACATGCAATGTGCTGCTTAATTACGGGATGTAAATAATCGTAGGGTAATTAACCCGCCATCATCTCAGTTCAGTGGAATGTGGGTGCTATTGAAATGCCAAGGTTCTAAGCAACATCTTTGATAGTAGCAGAGCTAGGTTTAAGTAAGGATATTTCAAAAGGTATCCAACCCAATAGCATGGCTGGTTAGGCAAGCATGTTCAGCCAAAGCAGAGTTTTCTTGTTTTGAAGGAAACACTGCTTTTTGGTGTTCTTTTAACACGGGCACCACATTGAGATTTTGTGTGCCCGATAAATTCCTGATTATAGTTGTTGTTGAGTTTTTAGAAGCTCTATGACAAAAACCACACATAAGTGTACTGCATGGTAGTGACTGTCTATTCTGGAAAATTTCTGATATCACTCACTAAAACACCTAACGGGTTGCGAATACCTGTCCAAGTTCAGCCTGTCTGGGTTTGCCTGTCTCTCCTCTGGAAGTCTGTACACAATCGGTACTCCAGGTGCTGCGGGGGATTCTGCAAATATTACTCGGTCTCCTGAAAAACAGAAGTCACAAGCATGTTCTCTTGTCTCTGTAACATATAATTATTATATTAGAGTAACAAAAATTTACATGTTAAGGAACGGGTTGCTGTTCATCGTGGAAAATGTGATGATAATATAAACTGTTCAATACCATGCGAATGCAGAAAAGTCTATATCAGAGAAACGGGACGACCTATGCAAGAAAGAATAAAAGAACACGACAGAGACATCCGCCACGCTCAAACTCAAAACTCCGCCGTTTCAGAACACGCCAATGAAACCGGGCACAAGCCGCTTTGGAACGAAGTCAAGTTTATTGATCGTGATAACCGCTGGTATACGAGGAAGGTGAAAGAGGCAACTCACATAAGACTGCACCCTAATAACATCGACAGGGACAACGGAATTGAAATTCCAGAAGCGTGGATGCCGACGATCAAGAAACACAACAACAAAAACACGGCAAGCCAGCGGACCCCCGAGGAAGACACAGCAAACAGGAACGATAGCAGGATCGAAATGCACCAATCAGACCAGACCACGCAGCTACATAATGGTGAGCCGGAATCAGTCGACCCCATCGCCTGAAGAAGACTAGCAGTAAGCAGTCGAAACGTCGCGATCAACATCCAGTGACCACATCGTGTGACAAATGAACAGTTTATATTATCAAAAATTTACATGTTGCATAGGTTTGAAATGGTTCAAGACAATGCAGTTTTTCAAACCAATATAAACGGAACCAAAACCTCATTCTCTCTCTGCTTTCCATTAGCTTCTTGTGTTGCATTCATACATGTATGTATCTGAATTCAGTGATATGACCCTTGCAATTTTCACAGCCATGTAATAAATGAAACACATAATCTGGGCTGCAACTCCCTTAATATTAATTAATAATTAATAATTGATGCTACAAAAATCTGAATAAAAAACTCTCATTGTACAACTGCAGAGTAACCAGGGACGTATCGCGAGATTTTGAAAGTGTATGCACGGGAAAAAAGTATAACATTTTTTGCTGTCAATTTATGAACCAATAAGAGGATAAAGGAATAACTAACACAGACACCAATGTCATGTGAAAAGTTTATCAGTCATCATGATTTAATGATAAAAATCCTTAAGGAAATAAAAAATATTTTCTTGTAGATTTCAGCTATTATGCACATAACATTTGATGCATGCTGAATGCTTGACCATATTTGTAACTACATAGTCCACAAACAAAGATTTGAGAAGGAGAGGCTTCACATCATTTGCAGGCTGCCTGGTAGCTGATGAGTCCAATACAGTGGCTCCAGGTGAAGATCTGGTCTTAATTGGATAGTAATTCTTCACCATTCTTCATCCTTCTCCCTTTCTTATCAAAGCTGGCCCTGCAATTTGTCTTAAAGGAGGAGACAGCTTGGTGGATGTGTGGGTTGCCTTTAAATGTATACTGTGGTACTTGTGCATGTATCATTGTATTAAACAACTTATCTCACCTGGAAGGAAGACCTGTGATTTACCACGTGATTGTGAACCAGCACTAAATGACTGCCAACTGTGATTCTCATCATACCCACCACCCTGACTGGCTTTACTGTGGCTCACAGTTGTATTCAGAGAACCTGCTTGATCTGCTACATAAGCTGGACTGGCCTGAAGGACTTGTCGCTGGACCTTGTGCAGTTCACGGAATGATGAGGACAGGAGGTGCTGCTTAGGATCATGGGAGGTATCCACATGAGAATGAGAGTACTCTGTGAAATGAAACACATCCTGTACATTAACAGCCAAATATTTATAACATTACAATACAGCAACATTCTTACGTGCGCTCTGATTGGTCAAAAACCCATGTTGCGTAAAGCAGCCATTGCTTACTAATAAATTCGCACGATACCTGTGGGTAATCTGCCTTATTAAAGTACTGAGATTGCAAAATTTGTTAATTAGGTTTTCAATTGAAACTTTTTAAGTTACATTCATTAACGTAACCAGCATAGCATCACATTATTACCTGAGACTGTACACCTGGTTACAATCAGTGCTCGAAATTAGCAGTTGCCCGGTTGCCCGAGACAACTAAAACTTCGTTCGGGCAACCAATTTTTAGGAAAAATAAAGGGCTAGTTGCCCGAGAAGAATTCGTCGGACAACCCAGGTAAAAATTGAAGTACTTACATTACTGTGATGCTTAACAGAATAAAGAACAGAAGCTATAAACTTGAGACACGAAAACAGCTGCTCTAAAGGCGAGGTTTATCTCCTGATACTGATAAATGGATGAGGATACACGACAATTTGTAAAACAAAGGAAATGGAAGGTTGTAACCGTTAATTGAACGCCGTTTGTTCGATTCAGTAAGCCATGATAAGCTTGTCATGTTCTCTTCAAACCCATACCTCCTCCAAATATTTCTTATTTGCAGCACTTCGATCATGAACTATGAAAACAGAGGCATACTGATAGGGGTATTATTTCTCTGGTCAAACCCTATAACTAGGCAAAAATCATAGAACATGTTAAGGGCAACAAAGTCCTTATCAGGGCAACCAAAGTCAAGGGCTAGGTTGTCCGGCATTTGCATAAGGACAACCTGGATTTTTTTCTAATTTCAAGCACTGTTACAATGTAAACAAATCGTTTATCCAGAACTACTTACGTAAAACAGATGGAGCTCCTTCAATTTCGGGGGAAGGTGAAACGGTGTGACGGTACTTAGTACCAGTATCAAGCCCAGGATTAGAAATAGGTCTTGACATCAAGTTCATATCTTTACCATGATATTGACTCTGTTTCCACTCAGAGGCTTGCTGCAATACAAAATGTATAATATACAAGAACCTATAAAGGTGGTGCTTTTATGAGGAAGCTTGCCCCAGTGTGACTTTCACACTGGAGCAATTAATTAATTTTGTTTTGTGCTTACATGTTAACTTTGAAATGCACATTAGAATTGAATTTTCTTTAGTTATGCATACACTAATCTTCACTCTGGCATAACAATCAGAGTCTGCAACTCACTTCAATATGACTCACTCGGTCATGACTTTTACAGTGGTATAAAGTAAAAGAATAGAGCCACAGGTAGGTAAAAACGGTAAAGGCGTACACAAGCCTTAAAGTCCACATGACTGGAGCTTATCCTGGTTTCAGTAGCATGAAGCACCTGGAAGTGCTAGTCCAACACAGGGTTACCCCAGCACTATACTGCCGGTACCTGTGGGTAAACATGCCAACCCGCCTAACCGGTCCAGCCCAGCTCATGTAATCGGCCCCTAAGCCCAGAAGATTGAACATAAAAAAAATTACTGAGACTTCTGTGTTCATATCATCTTTGAATCAAAGATGCAAATTGCATACTACTCTATTGTCCTAAAACAAACTATCATTACACCATAAAAGTGTGCGTTTAATACAAAACTTATTTAGATGTATTTCAGGTGAAACTGGTTCCAAACTAGTTTGATTTCTTTTTACCTTTATTTCAGATTATTGGAGGATTATGGAAATTAATCTGAAATAAATCAAACTAGTTTGGAACCATTTTGACTTGAAATTCACTTTAACCTACAACATAATTATCTACAGTTTCTCACGGACCTGTTTGATAGGAGGCCTTTCTATCACCGAAGTTGCTTGCGCTTGAAGGCTGTATTGTAAGCCAAACTTTGCGCCCTATTGATGCAATGAAGGCGATAAATTCAACTCAGTAAGGAAACCAGGAAGTCTCGTATAATTAACACAAGAAAACGAATCCTGATTTACTTACATCCCTAGCAACAACGCGTCCTGTTTTGGCCGCTCTACTGGGATGGTGATACATGTCCTCCTCTGGGTAATAGCCACGTTTCTAACTCAAAAACGCTTATCGACAAGCTGAGACATACCTCTTGTCCATATAAAGAGGATATTTCTATTTTGTGTAAAACTTTACAGAATTGTTTTCCCTCACCAAGTTTTCCGCCATATTTAATTTTACCGCTAGCATCCGCTGGCTACCAGTACTCGTGCCTTCGCTAGCTTGAATGGACTTGATCGATTTTCCTCAGTCCAGTCACCATATTACTGCAAGTCAGGTGTCACGTTCGATGAAATTGGTCATTGGTGATGAGTATATGTAGGGTGCTTAAGAGCCATTGTCGGAAAATATCGAGAATCTCAAATCAGTTCCAAAAATTCGAATTTTGGCTGATACCACCCAAACATCCCTTTGGGGGAACTATTTCAAGAAACGACATTAAGAAATCCCCAAGCGCTTTACATTTTGAGAATTTTAGAAAAGTTCCAAAATTCGCAAAAAATACATTTTTTAATTCGGGAAACGGGTGCATATTTCAACATATTTCAACGAAACAGTACAAGCGCACAAAAGCTCCTATTGACATGATATTACTCATGTATTTAGCAGACATCCACAGCTTCAAGACCCCGTAAAAAGGTTTTGCAAAATAACTATTTTAACATAGTTTCTGGCTTTTATTGTGTGCGCTCTGATTGTGTGTTGTTTTGGTAGTCAAAATAACGCCCAACTTCAACCGTCAAAAGTCGATCCTGGTATGTCACAAATTGAAAAAACTACTATACCAAACGAAAGAACTGTTATTTTTTTAATTACACCTGAAGTTTTAGCTCTGCGAATTTAAACACGTGCGAGTAATAAAATTTCAACTTGTGCCCCCCAAGTCGCCTGTCCGCGACAAGAACGGGAATGTAAACAAAGGAAAACATATGCAAATCGAGGAGAAAATCATACGGAAGTTATGACTTACCCCTCAAAGCGCAAAAAATTGATCGAATTCTGTTACCTTAACAGGTATTTCTATCTGAGAGACTAATAAAACGAAATTATCCGTCCAATAATAATAAAAAAGCTATAAAAAGGACTGGAGGGCTAGGGTCATGAAGTCGCCTCGGATGCATCAGAACTCGTGTGTATGGTTCCGGAGGTAAAAAAGCTTCTAAAAAAGCTTTCAAAATGCACCATGGAGCAAGCAAACAATCTCAGTAAAAATAGACTGATATTTTGAGGTATGATAGAAATGAACCATTGTAAGTTTATTTTTACAATTAAATAAAATGACAGAGGAGCGCCGGCCATCGACAGTTCGATTTTAAATGGTCCGTCCCTTGGCTATCGTACTCAATGTTAAGTCCAAAAAACCGAAACAAGATTCAACGAACTAAAACATATATTAAAATAATCTTTAAAAAGTATAATGCTAACTTAAGAATTAGATTTCCCGCATCGCAAAGTTTTAGTTATGTAAATATCAGGAATGTTATTTAGAGGGTCCTGAAGGGGTAAAATGGGAGCTGGGATTTGCCTCTTTTTGGGCTGGGAAAATGGGATTCGTGCACTGGGACTGGGATTTTACCACTGGGAATGGGACTAACACTTTGGAAAATGGGAATGGGATTTCTCTTCTTTGTGAGACTTGCTAGTCTCCGAACCTATAATTTGACACAAATACTCGAATTATCGCATTTGATGACAGAAAAAAGTCAGTATTTTTCCACGTTTTGGCCTCCTATTGCAAGTTCTCGTTACCAGGCTTTACGCTGCGGTCATGTCACGTCCTTGATCAGCGGTTTGTTTAAAACAAACATGGCGTCGTCCAGCATGAGCGATTGCTGTCGGCGAACTATGATTATCGAATTGAAGTATGTTTCTTCGAACAATGCGATAGTACACACGGAAAACAGCAAGATCGAATTAGATCTGAAGCGCAGCCCAACAGACTTGCAGGCAAGCATTGTGGAGAATTGTGGAGTTAAAGACTCTGCTGCGAAAAGAGGATTTGGCGACTTTGTTATTGTATTTTTTTATGTGGATTTCGTTGAAGCGGGCAGCACGAAAAGAGCGCCTTTTGTTCTTAGAACGAAAGAACAAGTAGAAATGCTTCGAGGTAGTGAATCCCGGTCACTACTGGTGAGGATTATCCAACGAGCTACGACATTTAAAAAGGCATCTGTGAACATTGTGTTCGAGAAAGCTACAGAAACTACAGAGTCAACAGCCCCGGGAATCTCAGGGTCAACGACCTCGGGCAGCACAGCAAGTGCCACCACTCACTCACACGGGCAAAATGCCCAAGAAAGCAGCAAAGAAAACAAGCATACCTGGCACACACGAAAAATTGAAAGATTTGTTGGACAAAACTGATGATGTAAAACTAGCCGAAGATGGGAAAGGCATCACATGTTTGCTTTGCGGTAAGACGCCTAAACTTGACAAAAGCAAGAGAACCTCAAGTGGCCATCTGAAATACTTCCGGCGTGTGCACATCTGCCCAGCTAAGAAGCTAGCAACTGGCCCACAGTCAAGAACAATCAATGATTTCTATACACCAGTTCCAAAACGACCCAGAGTATCCGCTCCAGCCGCATCTAAGACAACTGAGACATCTAATTCTAGTGAGCCTAAAGAAATCACACAAATGCCGGAGTGTAGCAATGACAGCATGTGAGTACTTCTGTTTTGGCTGCATTGTGCCATGCACTTAATTTTATTCGAGATAACAATCTGTGCGTTAACACTGATTGACTTCAAACTGGACTTTACTTGTGTTCTTGTTGAAAATTTGTTCGAGTTCAAGTTTTAGTTGTTGCAGTTATATTTTGAGACTTATTGCAGAGTTTGTGCGAGGTGTAAAAAAATGTCCGAAAATGAATAGTTCGAAATTTTTATGTCTGAAAATTTTTTCAGTGTTATGTATTAAAAAAAAAACGTAAAACCACATTTGAGATAATTATTTGAATGATTAAAGAGTAATAGATTAGAAATTGAATAAATCAATTAATTACTTCACAGATCTCATCAATCTGGAGTAGTTGATGTGATTGCAGGGAACGGTAAAGGTGATAGCGATGGTTCGCAAACACACTCCAAGCTTTGCCAACCTTTTGGAATTTGCGTGGAGTTTGACCGTAATATTTATGTTGCAGACTCTGGTTGTGGTGCCATCAAGCTTGTCGATAGACCTTTGGCAGGAATTGCAGAGTTCCTTGGGAAGTTACAAGTACTGGTCACGGCTTTTAACATCCATTCCAAAAGAAGCACAGAAAGAAAGCCCCAAAAGTCAGTTGGAGAAGCAATTGGGATGGTTGATGAAGTCCTGGAGTATGTGAAGACGTGCTCACAGAAGGCAAGACAACTGCAGTCCTTAAGGAGAGAAACCACAGATGGTCCAGAAGGTACCCTGTCAAACAAATGCTTGAAGTCGTTGGAGCTAATGGCACAATCGCTTCGAAAACTAGAGAACAACATGAAAGATCTTTCTTCATTTCCTGGATTCGAATTGAACTTAGACTTGGAATCACTGCTGACAATGACTGTCGAGAACCAGCATGCAGTTACTCACTTTAAGAAGGAAACATTTACTCTCTACGAATATGCACAGATTTTTGGTTCATCCGTTGAAGAAGGAGTAAAGAGAGTGACACCATGGTCTGCACATTATTACATACACCCTAACTCTTACTACCTCTCTGAAACCTCTGATGCTGGCCAGTTAGTTCGTGCCGAAATTCCTAAACCAGTTGGACAACGATTGTCCAGAAATGATGAAGCAGAGATGAGGTTTTGGGCGAAACGATACGGCAAGTGTGTAAGACAACGTAGTGTCCGACAAGACAACACCATGGACAGAGCTGGGACACTGCCTTTGAACTTGTATGAAGCACAGACAGTGCTTAATCCATTAGATTTGCATTCGGTATTACCTCACACGCAAGGCATAGTGCTAGATGGATCTCTAGATGAAAGTGCAGAAACTCAGACGACGGAAACAGATGAACAGCCTGCTGAGACTGTGGAGGGTGCCACTTGCCATGATCAACCTAACGAATACAGTGGTAGTGACAGTGGGGACAGCGAGTCTGATGAAGACGGTGCAGATGACGGGACTGGTTTTAACATGGTTATGCCAACAAGGGCTGGGAGACAAAGAGTGCTAACCAGCAGAATGAGAGATTTTCTTCAGTCCAGATGAAGGTACATACATCCAAATATCAACAGTTTGCGCTTTTAATTTATTATAGTCATTATATGCAAGTTTTTAACCTGTACTTATGAAAATGGGATTTCTTGTTTATGAACTGGGATTTCGACCAAAATTAGCCTGGGAACTGGGATTTGAAGCCTGGGAACTGGGATTTCGACCAAAATTGGGCTGGGAACTGGGATTTAGGACCCCCCTTCAGGACCCTCCTTTAACAAAGGAAAAATAGACACTCAGCTTTATGCTTATGTCCCTCCAAAAACGCTTGAAAACTTGTAGGAAGAAAATTTTTCCTCCAAAACCGCTATGAATATAGAGATTACTTCATGGTTAGTGAGGGCGGACGATTTTTCTTCACGAGTTGTGAAGAATAGAAAACGAACGAGTGAGCGCAGCGAACGAGTGAGTTTACTTTTCTTCACAACGAGTGAAGAAAAATGGTACCGGCGAACTAACCATGAAGTAATTTGTTTATTTTTTAGGTACTGAGATTTACTCCTTACAAAATACTACTAACTGATCATGAATCACGCTGGGCTAGAAAAATCAAGATACCACAACAAGGTGCAAAACGCACTTAGCAGGCTTTATTTTGGAGCATACCGAATAAACATGACAGTCAAGTTAAAAATGCGTTCAAAATTTACTTCTCTAAAATGATACAAACATTGCACGAACTGGAAAATTCTACTTTAAGCACTGTTGGAAATGTCGCTAGAAGTATAAGAACCAAAGACAGTTAAAAACGTTTTAAAACGACTCGTGAATGACTCAGGAATGTCTTGTGTACGGGAAATACAATGTAAAATTACCTTTTTGTTTTGACCAGTTTAATGCGGCTCTTGCTTTTTCAAACACCACTTCTTTTGAGATGCTGAATCCGTAGCTTTTTTATTCAAATAACCGTTGCGAAAGAGAGAACGGAGCGAACTTGGCTCATAATCTTTGTTTTCCTTCTTTCCCACTGCTACCGGACAAATTCACTCATGAACTGAATTGAGCTCGTTTGAAGGAATTTCTTCTACGGACCTTGATTCGCCTTTCAACGTCAAGAATTCTTTCAGTGAAGCGACGGGCTGTTCAGATTTGTTATTCGTATTTTTATTTTCTTGATCTTGTATGAAGTCCTCGACTGAAGCTATATCTGCAAACCTAGAATTTCTCAAAGAAGAAGCTGAGGAAGAAGCCGTTATTGCTCACTTTTTGCCGAGTTGATGGCGCCAAAACTGATCCCACCTCTATGAACAGTGAATTGGTCGGACCACTTTTTTTCACTAGTGAAGAAAATGGTCCAACCAATCAAATTGCTCTAGTTTTTTACAGACTATTTTTCTCACACAGATTTATAAGGAGTAAATCTCAGTACCTATGGAATAAAATCAGTTTCTTCAGCAAAACATTGTAGACTGCTGTAGACTGCTGGCTGTAGGTTGTGTAGCCGCGGCAAGCTGCGAAAAGCGCGCGAAAAACAAAGCCTCCTTTCGGTTTAAGACCTTCTAAATATCCCGGATGACTATGGCCGCCATGTTGGGGCAACATCGTCGTCGTCGTCGTCGTCGCTAGGCGCACGTGCCCGCGAGCCATGCCGCTAGTCACGGTGACCATGAAAACTCAAACGCATGGTTTTCTCAATTTCTATCCTCGCACGGTAGTTATGGGGCTCCGCTCTGCGGCTCTTCGAGCCGCTCTGGAGCTCCGCTATCAACCGTTTGCCGTAAAAGTCACCACCCCATTGAGACCCTGGTACTTGCGACAGAACTGTCAGGAATGAATCCGACCTGTCGACATTGAACGGTAATATCAGGGAATCCATCAGGAAATTGAGTAATTTCAATTTCCTGTGTACAAAAAATCCTTGTACCAGACTAAACAATATAAACTTCTTTTTTAGACTTTTCAAGGGTTATAGATATGATGTGTTATCTGTAATAACACCAAAGACAATTTTTTATGGGAGTCCGAAAAAATAAATGTCAAATTACACTAGAGTTGTGAAGACCGTGACAGGTAAATTTCTGAAGGGTTCATGTGGAAGACGCCATTTTGTGAAATTTGACTTTTATATTCTCGGGCTCAGCCCATAATAAATTTCCTTTGGCTTATTACAGATAACCAATTATATCTGTAGCCCTTGAAAAATGCAAACAAGAATGCAAAATTGTTTGAATTATTCTGGCACATGGTTTTTGTCCACTGAAAACTCAATTTCCTAATGGATTCCCTCTTTAAGGCTGACTATACTTTTTGCGACTTGTGCAATAGACCTTATGCGCTTGTAAATTTTGTTTTCCCATCAGAAATCATGTGATCAATACTCAGGAGATTAGGTCTCAGGTCTTGTCGATGATCGGCAATCATTCAAGATGTATGTGAAAACTTCAATTGTTATCTGGGAAGTCGGCGATAGTTTTACCTCACTACCAGTCCTGTATTTGCCTAGCTCCAGTACCCCCGAGTTACAAATAAAAGTGGTGTTCGGACTGACCATGACAATTTTCAAAAATTTCCTTGCGTCGGAAGCGAGAAGTGGAAATGATAATATCTTTATGTACATGGTAAAGGAGTTTCCCTGTATTTACACGTTCGATAGTTTATCACAGGACGAAATCACTGATTTAATGAGGCTGAAAGCTAACCTAAAGGTTAACAAATGATGTGTTTTGTGGATCCTTAAGTTTTACACGAAAATCCTGAAATGTTCCTTTAATTTGACTTTAATGTACTAATTTAAGTCTTCTTATGAAGCATTTTGTAGCAGCTTTAATTTGTAATTAAAGATGGCCAAAAGGCTTATTTCATAGACTTTAAGTGTGCTGCCCAAATGGCCTTAAAACCGCTTTTAATTCACCTTTAATTCACCTTAAATGTTTGATTGTTCTTTTAAAGTCTCCTTTAATTGCCATTTAGTGTTACATTAAAGGGTCATAAAATCACATTTAAGTTTTCTTTAAGTCAACAAAAAATGCCTTAAAGATTTCTTTAGGGTCATGTTTAATTTTCCTTTTTTTGGACTAAGAGTAACATGACCTGTGGTAAGAAGTCCTAATAAGAGACCATATGATAAATCTGCTTTACTTCATTGGTAGAAGCTAGGGTGAACGCTTCTTTTTTCATATTTCTTGTCCACATTTTCCCTCGCTTATTTCAAACACAACCAAAGTGGACTGATATTCCATTCTGCATCTTGGCTTTCTTTCAGGAGACAAAAAATGTTGTGAAACCAATTGAAAGATTAAAGTTAACATCACTTTATTCTACGTTCAAATGCAACAAATGACAAATCAGGTCTATTTACAACCTAGCAGGTACAACAGACCCATTTCAGCAGGAAATATAGAAGCATATTGTTCATATATCATGTTTTCACATCTATTTAATTATAATATACTTGTATTTGCACTGCTAGTAAAACTGTCATAAGAACTACTATAGATGAAGCTTCACAAAAACACTAATGTCTCTACACTCTTATGTGTTGCTGTTGTGGTGCTTTATTTACCCATGGTTGTTTCAAACTTTGAAGTATTTCCAGAAGAGGTGCAACTCTGTTCTTCCATGATCTTATTTTGTCTACAGGCAACCAGACATTTATTAATCACTCTAGCAAGTTGTTGAGAAAAATGTATGCAGACAGCATCAAAAGAATCTGAGCACTTAATTGTAATAATTTCTTTTGAGATTAAGTCAAAAACCTTGCTGTAAAACAAGTAAAAACTAATGAAACTAAATCTATTTATACACCAATCAGTGATGCAGGCAACACAATTATTACACAGGGCTGCCCCTAATTGGGATGGAAAATTTATTTCTGCCACAGAAATAAACAATTCCTTTGCAGGAACTTTACAAAATGCATTACTTTTGTTAACAAGCAATCTCCACAACCTAATGACTAGCACAAAGTAGAATTCCTCGACTTTTAGGTACATTGAGAATTTCAATGACATCATTTACAATTTTTCAACTTTTTCTTAACCTTGAAAAAAAAAAAAAAGAAAAAAACGTTTTTGCCTGACCATGACAACCCTGTTACTCCTCCATTAACAGTATTTGTAGCCAGAGCAATGACAATTGAAACAAGCAATCCAGTTAACATCATCAAATAATTTCCAGTTGGCTTTTGAGTTGTCTCCATTGTATGCCAAAGTTCCTCTCATAGTGCCACTGCAGTTATACACAAATTAAATTGAAACTAGCCATCAAATTAAAATAAAAATCATTCCCACTTTGCTTGTGACTTATCAGCATTGTGTGTCATTGCAGTTATACAGCCTTCGAATGAAAAATTTGTTGAAGAATATTAGGCAGTGCATGTTTTTTGCAAAAGTATTTTAGCAGGTACAAAACACAGTTTATAATAGCTAGTACAAGGCAATGTATGAGCTCTTTGTCATGCTCTTGGCAGTATTGAAAAAGAAATTAGACTTCTTTTCATAAAGCCATTTCTAAGCCTGTATTTTGCACTTACTAAAATGTCACATTAAATTAATTTTGACAGCCCACTCAGGAAGGCCATGAGGGGTCTCCTCTTCAGACAGGTCACTTGATATTGTCCTAGGAAGGGTTCTTTACTTAATAGCCAACAACCTTTGGTTGACCATTCCCATCATCCCCATAGTTGCTCTCCTCACTGCTGCAGCCCTTCCTTTTGCATTGGCATCTTGCTACTGAATCACATCAAGGGCAACTGCGTGTCTTGTTTATTTCTGAAAGATAATGGAACCGAGTTGACATCGCTGTGTAACCATGAAGGGCATTAAATTAACATTTTTGCTGGTAGCCACTTGCCTCTTAAAATTTCTCAAAGTGGAAACCAATTCCAAAAAGTTGGTTGTCATTTTTAAAGACAATGTGATAAAAGATGAGCCAGCAAAATTTGCTTGTGCTACAAAGTGGTCACTATTATGAGTCATATACGTTTCAGCAACCTAAATCCATGATGGCGTCTAGCTATCGATCAAGATGCATGTGCTGTGTTTTGGAAACAACCTTAACAAGGAAGTTTACTGTAGATTTATCTTTGAACATCTACTTAATTCACTATAACTTAACCCTATTTTAGCCCAAAATTTGTCATTTTCCATAACCATATTCAGAACTACTGCAGGCTCACATGTCTTTTTTCCCTAGAAATGAGTTTCTGTTTGAATATGTTGGTATTCTCTTGCACTCTGCACCAAACTACATTGTAACAGATGGAAGCAACCTGTGTTTAAGTACAGGGACTATTAATTTTTAGTTTGTCATGCAGGCAATGCAAAATGAAGCCAGCAGTAAAACTGAAACAGCTTGCCCATTGAGTCTCAAGCTTTTTGTAATAGTAAAACAAAACAAATGAGAAAGCTTACAGGGGATTATCAAGCCTCAAATGAAACTTTCAACAAGCAATTACAATGGCACTTAAATTACACCAACTCTATACCTATCCCTAGGCTTAAGAACTAAAGACACAAACAATACATGTATATTTCTACAGACATAAAGGTTACAATATATACCGTGTGCAAAAGTGAAAAGACTATTGCCAGTACTTGTATCTGGGTACCAAAAAACATATATCGTGCAGTGACATCTACAGCGTTCCTCCATATATGTACAATGCAGTATAAATTACATGTATATTCTGATGAGCATTAATCAAAGACTCCGGTTTTGGAAGGATATTGCTATATGCATAATAAATTATAGTTCTTCTATTGAAAAATTGCAGAGACTTACTTTTTCATCAAGGTGAAATCCATTGAAATCCTCCCTTTTGATCAGGACTCTGTATACCTTCCTGAGAGATCTCTATTAAGCAAACACATGAAAAAAAAAAATGTCTGATGTTACAATAGGCTAAACTTCCTTTGTCAAAGGACTGTTCGCATTGTGCCCCTCCTAACTGGCTCAACCGAAAAAAGGTGCATTTCAGTCAAATTAATTAATTAAAGATAATTATTTAAATGAAAATAATTTATGCACAATTTGGGCGCCAAAACGTATTTCATAAACAAAGCCATCGAGAACGAATTTTACGGGTCAATGCATCATGTTCTAATAAGCAGAAATTAGTACACAATTATTGTCATGTATATGCCGTATTTATGTGATTAAAAGGTGCAGTTCTTCTACTTACTCTACAACCGGCGGGAACGGCAATGAGTCTCTGGGTCGTTATCATCTTCGGAGATTTTCTCCCAGAGGAATGCCTGGAGTTTACCCCTCATTTAACCTTTGCTCAATCCGTTTGAGCACTTCTGCTTGATGCTAGCTTGTCCTTTCTTGCTCTTGCCGCAGCTTTTCGTTCTCTCCGGCAAGATCACGGTTGCTTTGGATGAGTTTCCCCAACAGCACGACGCAACATTACAGAACGAATTCACCCGAACTGATCTTCCAATCTGCAATTAACCTGAGTGTACAAGAAATTGCACAAAAATACGATATTTATAATCTCAGTGGGCTAAAGAGCAACAAAATCAGAGCTAGGCCGGCTCGAGTGTCTCTCAACGAACATGAGTTTGCGCGCTCCGTTGTACAAATCCGGCCCCTGATGTCTCGCCTCGCTCTGGTTCAAAATTCGCTGACCCGTAACACAAAAGGCTCAAAAGGTGATACTCCTGACGCGGCCGCACAGCTCCGAAATCGGTGGGAACAGAGCGGGAACACACACAAAAGTTTGGGAGGTAAGTTCGACGTATTTTTTGTACTTTCTTTGTATGTCAGGCGGTGTGCGTAGTCTTTTTCCTAGATAAAACTAGATGATAATGCCAATTTGCATCTCATCGAACTCAAGTAATAGGCAGTGACCCGGCAATGATCATAGATGTAATTAAGTTTGGATGTATTCTTAAAGGTTACAATTATGTATATATCGGCCTGTTTAAGTTTCACTACAAGCGCCATCGATTACATTTAGCTTATAATTTCATGGCTTGCGAGGCAAATTTGTTAAGGATTACATTGTACACGGGCTGTGACGTTCTGTGATTATGTAAGCTTACAATATCCGAATCCTAAGCTTGTAACTTATTAGCAGGACATCATGATAATTTTTCAGCGGGGGGTAGGGGTTGCAGCACAGTTTTTTTCCACAAAAAACTCGTTTGTTTTAGTGCATTCATGAGTGGTTAACAAAACTAGATAGTGAGAAAATTTATGTAAAAGGCAAATACATCATGAGTCTTTCTGAATTTAAGCTGACTCTCTCTTTGAAAACCCTATAACATGGCTTCTGATATGTTACAAATTTGAAGAGCATAGCCAATATTTGAAATTCCAAATTCTTAGCTGTTCCTTTGTTCACGTATACTATGTAATGCATGCTTAACCCTGTGTAGTAATCCCCATGTATTCATTACTGGTTCAAACTTGTTTTCTCTCCAACCGATTCTTTTACTGTAGATGGAAAAGCATAACAAAGATAAAAGAAGGGAGTAATTGAAGAAATGTAAGAGGAGATTGAAAGGTTACAGAACTGAGGTGCAGTACATGGAACAAAGTGATTCCACTGAAGAAGATCAGAGTACATGTAGTTTGGTCCCAGAGAAGAACAACTATAACATTGATGAGGACAATGGTAGTGACAGTGGTGATTGCTGTTGTTGCTTGGATCTCACTGATCCCAATTTGATTAAAATGTTTGCCCAACCAAAACTAAGTGAGGATCTCCTTTATGTTTCATTTTACCACTACCAAAGAAACAAGAGGAACCTGTTGAAACTGCTGAGTAATTTTCTTCAGTATGCATGACTGCCTTTTACAATTTACGAGTCTACAACATCTTGCAGCAATAGGGGTTTCTTTCCCTTTTTGAGCAACCATGTTGAAGTTACAGATTTTCCATTGGTATACTTTGCCTTTGCTTTCTTAACAGAAAATGGACTTTGGGATTTTTTGCCTTTATTGATGTGAGATCGTAATGTTTGGTACAGTTTGCGAGTGAGGGCATTCTGCCAGATCTTAAAGTTCCTGTGCCATTTTGAGTGACCACATTGCAACTACTGTGTTGACTCCTTGACAAATTTGGCTTTTCATACAAATAATTCATGATTGATGATCAGTGAACTTAGCTTGTCTGGCTTTTGTCAAATTGCATGAGGTAGTATAGACTGTCTTTAACAGTTTGTGAGTTAGAGCATTTTGCCATAGCTAGGGGTTTCTTTCCCTATTTGGAGCAGCCCTGTTCAAGTTACAAATGTTAACAAATCTTAATTTTTCTTGACTGATCTTAATTTTGTGGGATCTTAATATTTGGTACAGTTTACGAGTGAGGGCATTTTGCCAGATCTTAAAGTGTCTGTGCCACTTTGAGTGACCACATTGCAATTACTGTGTTGACTCCTTGACAAATTTGGCTTTTCATACAAATAGTTCATGATTGATGATCAGTGAACTTAGCTTGTCTGGCTTTTTTCAAGTTGCATGAGGTATTATAGACTGTCTTTAACAGTTTGTGAGTTAGAGCATTTTGCCATAACTAGGGGTTTGTTTCCCTTTTGGAGCAACTATGTTAAAGTTACAAATGTTAACAAATCTTAATTTTTCTTACCTGATCTTAATTTTGTGAGATCTTAATATTTGGTACAGTTAGTGAGTTAGAGCATTTTGCCATAGCTAGGGGTTTCTTTCCCTATTTGGAGCAGCCCTGTTCAAGTTACAAATGTTAACAAATCTTAATTTTTCTTGACTGATCTTAATTTTGTGGGATCTTAATATTTGGTACAGTTTACGAGTGAGGGCATTTTGCCAGATCTTAAAGTGTCTGTGCCATTAATTTGAGTGACCACATTTGCAACTACTGTGTTGACTCCTTGACAAATTTGGCTTTTCATACAAATAGTTCATGATTGATGATCAGTGAACTTAGCTTGTCTGGCTTTTTTCAAATTGCATGAGGTAGTATAGACTTCTTTAACAGTTTGTGAGTTAGAACATTTTGCCATAGCTAGGGGTTTGTTTCCCTTTTGGAGCAACTATGTTAAAGTTACAAATGTTAACAAATCTTAATTTTTCTTACCTGATCTTAATTTTGTGAGATCTTAATATTTGGTACAGTTTGCGAGTGAGGGCATTTTGCCAGATCTTAAAGTGTCTGTGCCATTTTGAGTGACCACATTACAACTAATTTATTGACTCCTTGATAAATTTGGCTTTTCATACAAATAGTTCATGATTGATGATCAGTGAACTTAGCTTGTCTGGCTTTTGTCAAATTGCGTGAAGTAGTATAGACTGTCTTTAACAGTTAGTGAGTTAGAGCTTTTTACCATAGCTAGGGGTCTCTTTCCCTTTTGGAGCAGCCCTGTTCAAGTTACAAATCTTAATTTTTCTTACCTGATCTTAATTTTGTGAGATCTTAATATTTGGTACAGTTTACAAGTGAGGCCATTTTGCCAGATCTTAAAGTGTCTGTGCCATTTTGAGTGACCACCGTTACAACCATGAAGTCCTTAACAAATTTGGTGGGAGAGTATAAAGGGGACTGTGGACAGGGTTTAGGGAAAGGCAAGCTAACATTTTTAAATATATTAATTGTTCCTTTGTGGAAGATTTCCGTGAATGAAAGATGACAGTAATTGTATTATGGGTTAGTGTTATGTATATTGACTGGATTGAGAACAAAAAAATAACCTTAAACCTCAATCCATCAAGCCTGGCCTGGTGGTATGTCAATCTTCAAATTTATGTGATGTTAATCTACAAGCCAATATAAAAAACTGAAAAACCGTTGATACCCAAAAAGTGAATTTTTTATTGTTATGCAGAATATTATGAACATGCAATTTTAACAACTTTGGGTGTACTCGATGTTTCTGAACCTGACCCGCACAGTTGCTTTTGATTGTCTAATCTCACTGCATGAGGTTGCCGGATATCTTTTCCTTTCGTGTCTTTGAAAGGTTGATCGTGATACCACATCGCAACGGGCGCAATAGACATATCCTTTAGCTCCATTGTTTTCCATGGTTTCTATTGCTTTGAATTAATGTTGAAAAGGGAAACCTAAAGGAAAGCAGCTGCAAATTGCATTTTCTCTGTCTTCTACTAAATCCAAGGGCCAGGAAAATACTGAATAAGAAATACGTACGGCTGCGCCACGTGGTTCTTTTCATCCGATCAAATTAACTCTAGGCTCGGCGTTAAAAGGTAACTTAAATTTGATTAAAGATCACCTAAAGATCAAGTTACCTTGACGAACTTTAATTTCCAATTAAAGATATCGAAATATCTCATGACACTTTAAGTTTGATTTATTTCAAAATTAAAGATGTTAAAACCTTATAGGACGTTTTGGGAGAAAGAAAAGGCCCCCAAAATTAGACCTAAAGTTTGGCAATATTGAAGTCCAACAAAAGGTACATTAAAGACTCATTAAAGATCGATTTCACCTTTTGGATATTTCATGTTGCCATTAAAGACAATTAGTGTAAATACTCAGGTGATTATACAAAATCGCGCGCTCTGATTGGTTCGCTATCTCGGATTATCAGCCGATAATCACCTCGACGAACAAAATGGCTGCCAGTCGTTCACGCGCTTTTGATGAAATAAATTTTTTTCATGTTGTACAATGCTTTTCTTTTCTTTTTTGAAATAATCACCTGTGCATTTACACTAAAACAATTATTCGCCTCAGGCTCAGTGATTCTCGGATAATATTCACCTCGACTTCGTCTCGGTGAATATTCACCGTGAATCACTTCGCCTTCGGCGAATAATTGTTAATTAAAGATAAGATAAGGCTTTAGTTAAACTTTAATTTTCAACTAAAGACACCAAAATATGTGTTTTCGCCCTGTGTATCCCGGCCATGATTCACAATGTTCGCGTGCTCGCTTGATCTCTCCCTCTTCGGCTCTCGATGGACTGAGTTCTGACTGAATTACCTTACAATAATCCGTATCGCGTGTTTGTAACGCTCCCTGTCACTACATTGATTGACATGTAATTTGTAGGATAATTGTCCTGAACTATTTACGTCATATTCTCTGATCCAACACCTCTTCGTTTTTCGTTTAGGCGGCTTCTGTTGCTTTCAGTAGGATGGAAAACCTTGCATTGACTAGTGCAAGAACGTTAATAAAATGGGATCGACACAGCAAAAACTCTTGTGCATCCATGTTGCTGTTACATTTATTCACAAGTTTAAATTTGGCGCACTTAACATTGCCCGCCAAATTCAATATCGAACAAATCTGGGACTGACGTCTTCCGACATATCGGTAAAATCTGGGACGGTCGGGAAATCGTGAAATCATGGGATTTTCCCGACATATGAAAACCAAGCTTTAACGTAGCCAATAAAAGAAACTTTTTGAAAAATCGAGGTTGGAAACTCTGGCTAACAAATTTATGATGGCGCCCTGCGAACATAAATACGATAGTTACAGGCGCGGATCCAGGGGAGGTGAAATGGATGGATTTTCACCCCCCCCCCCCCCCCCTTTTTCTGAGCCCCCTTCTTTCTTTTTTTTCTTATTCCTCAAATATTGAAATAATATTTGATTTCTCTGATTTGTCTGATTGAGGTGAAG
>OX453273.1:44132617-44225117 GCA_949710005.1 Ricordea florida
ATTCTCGTGACCCTTTGCGTATGATTCTATTTTTGGTTTGGTACTGTAATGTTCTTCTTATCGACAGACACTGCCGTATTCAGTTTTTCCTGACCATCATGAGCTGTGCAAAGGCTTTTCTCTTCTTCTTCAACTTCATTTATTTGGTATGGCTAATTAATGCTTATTTTATACATTTTCTGTTGGCTGGTTTGTATTATATTTGTGGTGAATTGACTGGTGCTTGTTTTAGATAAAATCGTTTTGAAATTCACAGTGCTGGCAGATTCAAGTTTATGCTCATTTCATTTTCAGGGTCGCTTCGTTTCTACTTGTTTCATTTCTTGCAGAATTCATTTGGGGCGCCGTTCCACACTGCCTTCAACAGTCAATACACTCGGCTTGGTGTTGGCTTTTATACCACCTTTTCCAATAATTAGGAATTTCCTAATTGATTGTGTGTATGTTTTGTGTGAATTGCGGAATACCGTGGCGCTCCTACTATTCTTTGTGTATCCGTGCGGATGCACGTGCACGCGTAGACGCGCTTGAATTGATATATATGGGTTATTGACCAAGCGTGAGGTCAAGATGGCTGGATATTGGCTAAGTTCTCTTTTTTTGCGTTTTACGGACCGAGACGAAGTCGAGGTCCATAAACACGCAAAAAAAGAACGAGGCCAATATCCAGCCATCTTGACCGAACAAGCTTGGTCAATAAAGGATTTATTATATGGGATAAAACACCAAAAAATGATCCGTGTACGTGTTTATTTTCAAGGACTGAAAAGGAAGCCCGTTACATGCAAAAATCAGCTCCATCGATGCACAAACCACAGGAAATCTTTAACTGTCACGGAAAAGATTTTTCAGGGAAAAACTAAGAAAGAAAATTTTGGTAAACCGGCTTTCGCCTCGGATGAATTTTCTTTGCGGGACAAAGCCCTTAACCCGAGCGGGCAAGATAGCTCCATAGTCATATAATAATGATTGATAATGATATATTTTTCACACCCTCGCTTCGAGTGCCGGTATATTCTGCAGTTGTTTCGCTTTGTGTCGTCCGAGGCGTCTCGGATGTTTTTCAGTTATCATTCAGCAATACAACTTTCAATGCCTACTTCAGTCTGGGGAAAGGTGCCCTGTCCAAAATCATGCAAAAAAACCTTCACAAGATACATTTAATGGGAGGAAAAATATATATTGTTTCTTGTAAGTAGTATTTCTATTGTAAGTATGTGGAACATATCAACTCACCCAGAGGGCGGTAATTTGCCCATGCAACATTTTGCAATTGTTCGCTGAGGTCGAGGTTAAAAGTGGCAGAATATTTCTGCAGCCACTACTCACTGAGATTAAAGAGGGGAATAATAGTAAATACCAATGAAGCAACCTTAACCACATCAAAGTGATGCTGAAATTCAATTTCAAGAGGTTACTTTCGTCAACCAAACCTCACTTGTGCAGGGCTTTCCCAGAACCCCAGACACTATTCACTCCAACAAAGTGAACATTGTTAAAATTTAACAGGATATTTAATATCCTGAGATGGTTGGCCAATCAGATAAAGCAAAATTTCAAGGTTACCGAGTTGGTATGGTACATACTAGTTAATAATTAACAATTATGGGATGAGGCTGAGTATGATATGAAGAATTATGCATATCAGGGAGGGTGTTATCGGCTGAGTCAGATATACAGTGGCCCACAAGGGCCACTAATGCAAATTAAAAATATTGCTGCAAATTAAAAGTTTTTCATGCAGATAAAAAATAGTACATGCAAATTAAAAATTGTACATACAAATTACAAATATGGCGGCAAATTAAAATTGTAGCTGCAAATTGAAAATGAAAAGCCATACACATGCATCGGAAAGACCACTGTCCTTCATCTTCCCTCATTGTTACTATTCCAGTGTTGACTTTCAGTTGTCCCTCTGCCTTTTCCACCTTTTTTTTTTTGTTTTTTAATAGCAGTTGGCTTAAAATACTTTGCACTATATTCTTCTCCCTCAATTGGAATACTGTGAAAGTTAGGAGTGGCTTTGATGCTGTCATCAACATCTGCTGTACGACACTTGTACCAGGAGAACCATTTTTGATACCTGCACTTATCTTCTGTCCACATTTGCAGCAAAATATTGCAGCGATCGCGCATTTTTTGCTGCAAAAAGAGCAGAACAGCATTAAAAATATTGAAATGAATGAATACAACATGTTCACCTATTCCTGCCAAGCATGCGCAGTAGCCCCTATGGCAATATGCACGCATTACTTTTCATTTTTAATTTGCAGTGACAGTTTTAGCCAGGGCATTTTGGCCAATCAAAAATGGAGAGATATTTTGAATGAATAGTAAGGGTTACTATTGCCATCACTGGATGGGATCCCATAATTATGATTTTAAAAGGTGTTTTATCCTAGAGGCTTGGAAAATTTAGGAACTGAATCATACTGTGGCTCTTGCCTTGTTTTCACTTCTTTTAGCATACTTTTCTATGCTTGTTTTTCATTTCTGTTACTTACTTGAAAGTACGCTTCCACGTTTTCAACAAATATCAATCAACTAAACTAAGTTAAAACGGAGTGCCATCAGCTGCAATCTTTGCCAAACATTTTGGACCAACAAGTACTATTTTCTGTTCAAAATAAATGACTATACATACACTGCATCTAAGTTTGCCCCCCACCCCCTCCCCTTTCAATGTTGGAGTAACTGATAGGACACCACATTATTTATTATTCTTTAGGTATTGCTCTGGGAAATATAGTAGTAGGTTGTAGCTACGAAAATTGGCTGCTGGCTGAGGTAGCCATTCAGCTAGCTGACAATAGATTTAGATGGACTGTGGTTGCTGCCATACATATAAGTTGAACTACAACCAAAATTTTGGTAGAGATTGTAGGTTTAAACCCACAAACTTGCTAACCACTATACTATTAATAATGCTCCTACTGTTTTGAAATGTAATAAGTTTATATTTAATTTGGATCCTTATGTACAGGGTATATCAGCAGCCCTTATATATGTGGCTGTGTGGCTGATCAAGTCGTATGGTGATATCACCAAGATTACAGCAGACACATACACTGTTGTACCATGTGGTATTATAGTTGGTGTTGGAGTCTTAATCTTCATCACTGCACTGTTTGGTTGCTGTGGAACGTGTCGTGAAAACAAGTGCTGTCTCTCCACTGTAAGTTAATGTTGCATTGTTCCTATTAAAACTTAATATTACAAAGGACCCACCCATGGCACCACATTGTTAGTACACCAACCTGTTGTTTCAGCCACTTTTTTGTCTCAAAGCAGGAAATGCCCAGTCTTTAACTTATTTTTGCCATCCCAGTTATCCAACCACTTCTTTGTTTAAATAGTTTTCCATGGCCTAGGCATTGTTGTATTAAGAGGATTCCACTGTTAAATGGAACTTTATTCCAATTATCAACTTGTGTTAATTGTCATACAAATGCTTGTTTACCAGTTATATTTTTTCCAAAACCTTTAGTATGCAAACTGGGAAATGACCTCATCAGTGTTGAAAAAAAAAAATTAAAGAAGGCCTCAAACTTTACTTTCACACCTATGGCCACTTCTCTGTCATTCTAACTCATGATTGTTTAGTCATGACAGACTTCTAGAATTGATTCTTAAACTGTTCTGTTGCAGTTCTTTTTTCTCCTGTTCTTGGTGTTTGCACTGGAGGTAGCAGCTGGTGTACTGGGATATGTCTACCATGATAAGGTAACTGCAGCAAACACTCTGCAAACTGTGTATGTCCCACCAATCAATTTAATGCACAGTGGTTTCTGAAATAAAGGAAAATGCAATTAAAGGATTGTACATCACTGCAAAGATACAGAAATGAAATCACTTATGAAACATTTTGATCTCGGGGTAAGAAAACCGTGTTTTGATACCTCTGTGCCGTTTTTGAAAGCGAGTCACTTTAGGTGTACTCAGTCAAATTGAATCAAGTTACATGCACATGGTGCTTTTGGCAGCTACTGTTCTCAAGTACTGTATAAACTGGCAACACTGAATGGGAAAAATGTAACAGATTTTCCTGCCATGCATACTATAACGAAGCATTAGAAGCTTGGGCAAGGGTACTGGAAGAAATGTCAGTATAACAGCTTGTAACTGCAGCCATTTACTGATATTAGAATAGAACTGTCAAGTCTAATTGCAAAGTTTATGGTAGTAAGAGTGGGTTGTGTCCAAATTGGTCTAAACTTCATCGCTCTGTCTTACTGGTACTTTTGTCAAACTGACTTGTGTAATTAACATTACTAGTTGATATGTTGTGGTTCACTTTTATCCTTTATTCAAGATTCTTTTTTTCTTTTTTTCTCGGTAGCTGGGGGAGAGGGGGGTGGTAATGGATGGTATTGAGTTTAAAACTAAAGAAATTAAAGTTCAAACCAAGAATGAAATTGAACCACGACTTAGATATCTAATTTGACTGTTTTATGCTTGGTTCTGCAGCAGGATCCTTGGAAATGTTTACCCAGAAGTAATTTTCCTCTGAGCATACTTTATTTTGATTCTTTATTCTCGGAAATCAGTGCAAATTGGCCTAAAAAGTATGGAGTGATGTTTGTAATGTTTATAAAATTATAGTAATTCAGTTTGCTAAAATCCTGTAGAAAATGAAATTGGCCAAATTATTGTGAGAAAGCTCAATTGAGTTGTGTATGAAAAGTGTACTTTTTTTCAAATTTACAGTGAAACAGCTAATTTTTGGTTTTTGATACTTTTTGCTAACAGGCTGAAGATTTTGTGAATGATGGTTTTATGGGTGCAATAGAAAAATACAAAACCCCTGGAGGTGCTGGATTTGAAAAAGCCCTGGATACCCTGCAGGAAAAAGTAAGTGGACATTCATGAATTAATAAGCAACTGAGTATTATTTTTTTGATTTAAGTGGATGTCAATTTGTTTAATTAAACCACCTTTGTTGGATTTCCTGTCCAAGTCCGCACGGTTCTGCAGGTCAGATTGTGCTGCAAAGATTGAATGGTGTGAGCAGTTGAAAACAACCCTAAATGTTACCAACAAGGTTGCCTGACTTATACAGTTTCTTAGTGCTCTTTCACACTGATTCTAGATTCACAATCAAACTAAAATTAAGGTTACCAATGGTTGCATTTAAAACAGAGTGCTTATAGTTTTTTTTCCTTGAAGGACACCCGCAAAGGCCTACAGTAACCTTTAGAAATGTTTTCTTTTTTCACGTAGGAAATCCCTCAGAGCAAGAGTCCATTTCTTTAGACAAATATTATTTTTCTGGAAATCTTCACCGTATCCACAATGGTAATAATCAGGGATTAAAAGTGCATTTGAGGGGCTTGAATAGCCATTTAAGAATGGACAAATGATAGTGAATGAAATTCTGGAAGTTCCTATGTAGAAAAAACAAAAGTAAACGGGAGTGAAAAAGTCGTATCATTTGGCATGTAGGATATTAATCATTTATTGGTTGAGATGTTCCGATGTTTATGAGGAGTGTCATTACTTTCTGTGTATAATTCTTTGTTTAAGAAGATGTAAATGGCGAACAGTGTACTCTGGTACCAATAGCACCTCACGATTCAAATGTTTTCCATCTTTTAAAAGTTGCAACATTAAAGTATAGCAAAGAAACTCATTCAGATTACCATAGTAATAAATACAACTGTAACAGTTTATTTGGTCGACCTGCAAAACGTGTGAAAAACACATCGCCTGAAAACAATATTACAAGTGAACCAAAGCGCACGAAGGACGTGCCACAAGTTGGCACATCAACGTCATAAATTTGTACCAGTTTTCTGACCGAGACATGCCCCTGCAAAAACATCATGCGGGGGGGCCATTTTGGTGCCCTTACAGGAATGTCAAAATCTTCTGTATAGCGGCCACAGGACATCGAACTCACAATATGGAATTAGGATTGTGTTCTCCTTTGTTGAATGCAATTCACAACTATTCACTGAAGTAGAGATGGCTGGTGGTGGATATTTACCAAGCTACGAAGCGGCGAGGTAAATATGCAACGCGAGCCACCAACACTGAGGTGAGTAGTTGTTTTAGTATATACAGTACTAAAACAGTGAGATAATGCACACCACAAAAAGAAAATGGTTTGGAAAACAGAGGACCTTTCAAGTGACATTCCAGCACAACTCGGATCATGGTGATGGATCTTTTTGTAACGACTGCTGTCTCATTTTCTCGCTGATTGATAAAATTTCTGAAGGCATTTGTTTGGTTTTGGTGACAACATTTCATCAGATGGAGTTACAAACTCTTTTTGTATTTGAAACAATTCTGTAAAAAAATATTTCAACTTTAGTTCTCAAGTGAACAAGTGACATCAAATTTGCTCAGAGGTAAATATAATAGCAAAGGATATTCGTAGTTTGATGAGTCAATTAGAGCACACCTTCAATGCTATCCACTGTTTTAGTATATACTTATGGTTGTTATTAATTGTTATTGCTCTTCAAAGTTTCATCTATGCATAAAAGTTTACAGTTACTAACTCCTACAAGATGGCATGGCCCTGTTTAATTTATTTCGTAGTTATATTTTCTGATTTTTGTGTAATGTACTGGCACTGTATGCTATTTCTGTATAATATTATGTTACCTGTTTCCTTTATCAACTTAAATTGGTTGTATTTTAATGTTTGTTGATATTAACAGTCTCATTTTCATTTTAACAAAGTTTAAATGCTGTGGAAGCCATGAACCAGCTGACTGGAAAAAATCACCATACTACAAGTCCCATCACTGGTCTCTCCCTCCTTCCTGTTGCAAGAAAGACAGCATTCCCTGCGGGCTGGTGCCTGGGGTGCACTACACTGAGGTTAGTTAGAACACTTCCATCTCCAGTAGTTGAAGATTCAAACAAGCCTGACAGCCAGTTTCAGTAGCATGAAGCATGTGGCAGTATTGTTACTCCCCCAGGATGGGGTGCTAGTCAAATGCAGTGCTACCCCCAGCATTATAATTATTGCCACTGCCCATTTATAAATGCAACCCGGTGGAGAGAGACATTGTGTAGTTGAGTTTCTTATCTAAGGAAACAACACAGCGTCATCACCAGGGCTTGAACCCCAGACCTCCTGCTTAGAAGTTTGACACACTAACCACTACACTACCATGTCTTTTTGTCTCTGGTACTGTGTATTAATATTATAGATATTAATATATTATATATATTATATAATATTACTTCCTTTAGTGATCAAAGCTTCTCCTCACAACATCATTACATTGGTAGATAGATAGATACATGTACATATGTGACCCTCCGCAGGATTTCAGGGAATAAGGTGAACACACTCACAAGGCATGCTCGCATGATAGCACAAAAGAATGTGCTCTTAACACGATAGCTGCTTGCAGACTTCCTGCCTCATTAACAGCAGGGCCAATTTTTTCATTCGCACAATTAAAACAAAGGCCTGAACATGTCACGATCTTAGTGTGTGTTTGCTTGATATAACAAGGTGACTGTGTGCACTTATAGCATGCTATCAAAAAAAAAAAGATTGAGGTTTAATACGTTACAACCAACGTCAAATCGGGACAAGAAATGAAGGCTTAAGTGCAACCAATAAAATCACAAAAAGCAAATTTTCCTTTCCCAGCCAATAATTTTAAGCTTTTTGTCTGCACCTTTGTGCCAGAATTCCATTATGCTGAATATTACATAGCAAGTGCATGTTTTATGTCCAAGACAATAGCATATAGTATCCCATTGTTACAAAACTGACCGAGTGACCAGTATTTGTAGGCAGGGTAAGGGGTGTGTACAATTGGATTCTTTAGTGTAGACCAAAGAGGGGAAACAATTCTGCTTAGGAGAAGGAGAAGATTCGGTTTCCCTGACTGATCTTACCCTAGAACAGTGATACAAGCATCCTTGTGGCATTGTTTCAAGTTTGCTGTTTGTGACTGAAGTTGTTGGTAAGCAACAGGAGAGTCAAATTTTGAACAGCTGATTATCTTGAAGATTTTGAGTGGAGTACAAGACTTGCCAATAAGAATTGCTTCTTAAATCTTCAAGAGTGTAAAGGTTAATTAAATTTCTGGAAGTCAGAAATAGCATGTTAAATTTAAGGTCAATTCTTTTTTTTGTTTCTAAAAGTCCAAATATTTTATTTGAAACCCTTTTTTCTAAATTCCTTTCATGATAGTTTATTCCAGCTTTTATGTACTGTGCATTCTAGTGTTCAATTTGCCATTTTTATTTAGGGTTGTTTAGACAAGATAACTGAAGATGTCAAGCATAATTTGAATTATGTCATTGGAATTGGTGCTGGGCTTGCAGTTTTTCAGGTAGGAGTTTATGGTTAGTGCTTAACAAACTTTAACGCTTAACTAGTTTATTTAATTTGTCTTTTCTTGTTGTAACTAAACAGCTCAAGGTGCATGCTATTGCAGTGAGAGCTCCCAACATCAACTCTTGTCCAACAGCTAACTGATACTCAACTGTCAGGCAACCAACAGGATATATGTACCAATCGACAGACTACCATCTGTCATTAGTTTTACTCATAGATTTACGATATTTTGGCCTTGATTCATGGGCCAAGCCTGTCTTGTGAATTTCCAGGCACACTGTAACCTCTCTTTTTGTTGGCATCTTTTATTATGAGATGCTGGTATATTTTGTACTTTGTCAGAGATAGTTACAATTTGAAGGTATTTCTATTTGTGTTTTTGTTTCTTATTTGGAATGTGACAGTAAAAGGGACTTTGATTAAGTATTGTAACAACTTATCAGGCTCATTGTAACCTCCCCTTTTCTTAGCATCTTTTATTTTGACAGTTTTTTTATCATACTGATATATTTTGTTTCAGTTACTGGGCATGATTGGAGCTTGTTTCCTGATGTGCTGTAGCCGTGAATCTGGCTACATAAGACTTGATGGTGGAGTGAAAGTCTAATAGAACAAACTGCTGGGATTGGCTTCACATGAACAATAATGCTTTTTAAATACTGTTTAGCCATCACATTTCATGTGTGTTAAAACATAGTTCAACTAAAAATATTGACTGCAGCATTTGACTCGGTCTTGAAACTAAGTAGTGAAAATTTGAAGAAATTCTGGTAAATTTTGCATAAAAAAATCAATTATCAAATCTTTCTAACGTAATATAACTTATCCAATATTTGGCACTTGTGAAATGCAATGTCTGAGAACTTTGATGTGTCCAAACCAAGATTAATATTGCCGATTTCACATAAGATTAAATATTGATTCTAATTGATTTAAATATCACACTTCACAGTGAGGGATTTTGTTCTCATTCAATATTAATTCAGCACATGTGTGAGATGTGACATATGAAGTGGCCTTATTTGTGTATAACACTCACAATCAATGCCAAGAAAGAATGGTTTGAGTATTTTAAGTACTGTAGTACTGTGGTATTGTTTTCTTGTAGTTTAGAGGACAATATCATTAATGTTTGCAGAAGGTTGTTATACATGTCCTCTGCCACATTTTTCGTAAGTATTCAATGCTATTAGCTTGTAATTAATTTACTTAAATTATGTTAGTGCATCAAAAATTTTTAGAAAAGAATAGTCATGTTCTATTGCTATATATTAATTACCTAGAAAAGCTAAGGAGTCAATTAAGGAAAATATTCAAAGTTAATAAATCTTTAATATTTTCAGTAACTTCTTCAATGTTGACTAGAAAACTTACTGTTATGTGTACGTGTGGCTGGTCATACTAGTACCGTTATGCTAGGAAAAATTAATCTTTCAGCAATATTTTTAAAGATTTTGTAGAAATGAAAATTGCAGTTGCAAATTCATAATTAATCTTTGTTTCTGTTTTCTCTTAAGCAACACATTGCTAACTAGTAGGACTAAAGAAAATTGAGATACAAATGGCAGTGAATGGTCTTGGTTGTTGTTGAATCTGATTTGGGCTGTATGATTCGTTACTTGACAATATTCCACTAGCTACTTGCTCTTGTTTTTCGTAAGTCAATGGTCAAGAAGGGACACAGTAACAAGTTGGCTATTTAATTCATGAAACAAGAGAACAATTAACTAGCTAGCATCCTCAGACTTTGTTGCAGTATTTGCATGTAACAATTTTTATCATGTAAAGGTAGTGATTGCATGAGTACTGTAAGTTATAACCTGCCAGATTGCACAATTGGTAACAGAGTAAGTAACATGTTTTCACAAAGCATTACAATCCAACCTTGATTATCCAAACCTGTTTCTCCTTCCCTGTTTTTGTCATAAATATTAATAGGATGTGAATCACATTGGTAAGGCAAAACCTTTCTAATTTGTACTGTTGAGTTGGACAATTGCAATAGCTTTGAAGCATCAACCGGCTGATTTGAAAAGTTTAAAAATCATCACAGCATGACACCTCTATATTAGAGTATGATCTGTTTACTATTACAGCCTGTTCCCTTTATCTCCGCTGTTTGCATTTCTGTCTCATTGATATTCTTATTTTCTATCATCCGGGCTCTCAATTATCCAGACAATTTGCCCAAGGCCCAGCAAGTCTGAGTAATTGAGGTTTGACTGTATTTAAGTTATTTGATTTATTTGGTTAAATGCTTTTTTGTTGACAAAATTGATTATTTATGGATAGTAAATAAAATGGTTGTCATTGAGAAGGCATATTGTAATGTAGTAATTGTCAGGAATAGCAAAAGTATTCTCACAGACTTCTCCTGGGTCTCTGAGCATGGAGGAATTCTGGAATCATTGTTATGGTGACAAACATCTATATCTATGCTTGTAAGGTATTAACCTTTTTACATCAGAGGTCTGATCAGTAATTCTCCTCAGTAAGTACCATATGCTTATCTGTATTTAAGTCCAGAGAATTTGCAACCAGGTAAGTTCAATAGTGTTGATCAAGTTGAAAAATTGCAGAATTGTTGTAGTTTGCTCAACAGTATCTTGATTTTGTGAGGAGTATAGTTGTATTATTATTATTATTGTTATTGTTATTGTTATTGTTATTGTTATTATTATTATTATTATTGTGAACAACATGAAGAGTATTAGGATTACAGCCCATTAAAGGGAATATTGTTGGAAAAAAAGTTACTTTGTCTTGTGTTGTTTGTGACAAATTTAAACCTTACTCTGAAGTATTCTTGCAGTTTCATCCCACAGTTGGATTGGTTGCAAAACAATTAACAAATATCTGTCAAATATAGATCGTCTGATAGACTTGTGGCAACTGCTTTTCATGACTGAGATTTGTTGATGAGAGATCCTCCAGTCAGTCTCACCAATTTGTTTATATTTTACTGTTATATTTACAATGACAAAATGAGCTTAAAGTAATGCGATCCTCTATACAAACAAATTATGTGTTACACCTGTAAATGCTGGTGCATTTGTTAAGTTAAATAAAAAATGTAACCATGATTATGATGTCTTGTTCACATACATACTGGGGTACAGCTTACTTTGACAATACTTTCCAAGTTAAACAGTGGGACATTATGCACAAGTACCCATAAACCTGATATCCATTCAACTCATGAAATTCTTTTTTTTTTACAGCACCGTACGTTGATCTAAACTTGTGTGTGTGAAGGGACCAGTCATTATTTATGTGGATGGGGGAGTCGGGTAAAATGTGTCGGAAAGGTCAAACTCTTTACATGCCCTACTCCATGACCTCAAAGAAAAAGAACTGCTTTCTTGTTGGGATATCATGCTTAATCATGGGTCGTGGGTTCAAACCTTGGCCGTACTAACACTCATGGTCTTAATAACTGAGGAGAAAGAGCTGTCTTTGTAATGTCATCTGCAAATGGTTAGACTTTCTAGTCTTCTTGGACAAGGACAATAAACCATTGGTCCCGTCTCAAAACACTTGTTCCTAATAATCTGTGGGATGTAAAAGGCCCCATTGCATGGTTCAAAGAGAGTAGGATGTGTTCCTGGTGTCATGGTCCAGCCGACTTGTGCTGTCATTGATCTGGGTGGGTGGGGTGAGATCATTTATGGACTGAGACGCCTTCTATATGCCAATGTCCAATCTCACCCTCTGGTCCCCCCGTAATTCAGCTATTAGTTGCAAATGAGGAAACAGTGGCACCCATAGATTTAGAAAGCAGGTGGGTCTGGCTTTTAAAATGTACCTCAAACTGTCGACCCCCTCTAAACTTCTTTATAAAAAGCTTAGACTCCCCTCTGGCCAATCTAAAATAGCCTCGATCCCCCCTACTTTTTTCCCTCCCCATCCCTCTACATTTGACTAACAGGACTTTCAGCATTCTGCAAAGATTAGTGATCACTGGCATATTAGTTCAGATCAATACTTTTAATCATTTAATTCATTAAATAGAGTGCCGGTTCAAAAGCTTGTCTCTACAAAGGAATAGTTTTCTAGGCCTGCAATATGCAAGGAATCAATCTGTGCAAATTAATCTGGGAACTCCTAACTAAAGACAATAAAATAAGGGTTCCACAGTTACATGAATAATTCATGCCCTGCTGAACAAAACTGCAGTTGTTTTTTGGTTGTGGCCTTCAGACTCTGAACTTAACACCACATACTCATTGTAAGCAGTTAGTCAATGATTCAAATGCATGTCCAACTTTGCTTTTTGCTTGATTTTTAGGCAAATAGATTTTAAAATCTTCCTTTTAAAATAGCTGGGCTACCATTAAAACCCACCTTTTCATGGATTTTTAGGTATTTTGTTTTCCTTTATTGCTAAATAAACAACTTTAATAAGTTAACCACTTTGTAGTAGTGTGTAGCTGACTGACTGAGCAACCTGTTGCCAAGCAACAACTGATTCCACCAAATTTAGTCTGTCAAGAAAATCCATCAATTAAAATGTGTAGTACAATTGTTAATGGTACATGTGCAATAAAATTACTCAGACCCTTTAAATCTTCAGTTTACCATCATTATGTGATAGCCTTTAATTCCTTTTACCTCCATTCATGGAGAGTTCCTCTACAAAAATTACCTCAAAGCACAGGCAACACTCGGCTATTTGAAAATGTCAAAAACATCCACAGAATGCCTGAATTAGACTGCTCTTGTTTAATTCATGGCATCATCTATAAACTTTGCATAACTGAGTTGCACCCTTGAGGGAAATTTGCACCCATCATGAGATTATATATGAAGCAGTTGTCTCCTCATCAATGTGAGGCATCAAGGAAAATTACACTTTACAGTCAATATAATCAATACTTACAGTGTTAACCATCCAAATGCAATACTTGGTGAACTTATAGGGTACTGAATCTACTCTTTCTGTAAGTAAATATTACAATAACCATGCAAGCACAAACAAAAGTGAATCAACCACTTCCATTGGAGAGTGATCCAACCAAGTGACTTAAAGAATATAAATTTCTAGAATCAGAGAACTGCATTCTAGCTAGGACATTCTGAGGGATAGGGGAAAATGCAAGAGAAAAAACTTTTAACTTACTCAAGTTGTAAAGCATCGTCAATGATTATCTTTCAATATTGGCCTTTGCTTTCTAGCTACAGCAAGGAAAGGGGCCACAGGAATCTATTATGACAATAGGGAAGTTTTTGGAAATAATTTTCTAGAAGTGAATATTTCTACAGCCAATGGTAACTTACTCACTGCATCTTACTGTAATAAAGCCTATTGCTACACTTAGTAATTTTACATATGGTTACAATGTATATCACTGATACATCATTCTTCCTTCAAATCAATAATCTAAAAGTTGAGCCAATCACAGACAGAGGGCAGTTCAAAATGATTGCATAAAAATCGATAATAAACAGTTCTTTTGCTCTGGATGAATTCAGTTCACCTATCAGCCTAAGCTCAAGTTACAAAAGCACAATGGCTGAACTTGTTTGTCCACTTAACTGTGGAAGTACAATAGATGAGCTGAAACCTAGACGTTCGGAACATCACACTTAAAAACCCAAGTCCTTACAAATATTTACAGAGTAACCTGTGTGTTTTGGTTACCAATTACGAATGTTGTGATCTGTGCTTCTTTGGTGACTTAGATTTCGAGCGTGACCTTGATTTGTGTTTCTTCTTCTTCTTGTGTGACCTTCCGGATGAGGAAGAATGTCTCTGTGATTTTGAAATTTCTTTGGATCGAGACCAGGACCGCGATTTGTGATGTGATCTCTTTGGGGACTTTGAACGCGATCTTCTTTTGTGAGATCGGGACGACGACTTATGGTTTGATTCTGACCTTGACCGACGGCTTCTACCTCTTGACCGCGACGGAGATTCAGATAGCGAATGTCTCTTTCTACTTCTTTCTGGCGATTCTGACTTATCGCGCGATGGAGATCGTGAACTGGAATACTTTCTTCTCTTTTTAGGTGGTGAGAGGGACCTCGATCGCGACTGTGAATGATCTTTTCCTGATCGAGGAGATTCTTTGATCAGTTTGATCTTTCTTCCGAGGAACTCGTGCTTATCGAGGGTTTCTAGGGCACGGATCATGTCATCCTTGGTTGCAAACTCGACAACTCCTTCACCAGGTCTTCGTCTGTGGGTATCTGCAAACGTAACATCTCCCGCTACACTCATAAATTCCTTCAGTTCAGACCATTTGGCTCTTGTAGGCAGGTTTTCTACTCGAATTCGATGGTTTGTTCGCACCGGAGGAGGTTTGGGTTGGCGAACTCTGGAAGTGTAGCCGCCAGCCACTGTGTATCCACCTACTCCGTTCCTGGTATCTTTGGCTCTCTCTACGAGAATACTCTCGCCCATGAATGGTGTACCATTAAGCTGAGTGACAGCCTTCTCTGCGTCGCGTGGATCTTTGAAAACAGCATAGGCATAACCTTCTTTGAACTCAATATCTCGGACCTTACCGATGGATTTCAACAACGACTCCAAATCTTTTTCAGTGGCGTTTGACGGAAGTCTCCCACAATAGATTCTAGCACTCATTCCTGGGTCAAAAATCACGGTAAAAACTACATGGGAACAAACTTTTCTGAACGCCACAGAAAACCACGCTCCAAATCCGCCATCTCTTCGATAACGCAGTAGCCACTGCGCATATGATGATTGCGAATGATTGCTGAACGCTGGGAGGTTACCTGGCGCACGTGTGTAGCTATCATCTTCTTATGTGACCATGCTTGCATCCACAAGATTTCTATCCTCAAAATATCTCATCAGACGCTCTTACCACGGTTTTTGTAGCCTGCCAAAGTCATCACAACAGCCTTTTACTGTAAAGAAAAGTACCTCGCTCTACAGATGTCTTGATAGTTATCGGAATGGAACCGAAAGATGGGCTGTTGTTTTGGCACGTCAGTCATCCACGTCAGGTCATGATGTTTCGTGTGAACCAAACACTGATCGCGGCGGGTGAGTGGATACGTTAGAAAGTAGGCTAAACAACAGCCTACTAAGAGACATTTATCAGGACCTCATCGGATGATAAAAGCCTCTATTGCTGCATGGTTTGTTCTACAAGTCTGTTTGGCAAGATTTCCGCACAGGTCCCTACTTCATTATGCATGAAGCAGATGAATTGTTTGGGGTAACGCACATGGAAACATTTCTTGTTATTGCAGAATGAAACAGTATGGCTACAGCATGCATAATGGGACCTCTGCGGAAATCATTCCCATCTATGGCTATGTGAAGTTTGTAAAAAAAAATGCGTAATATCACTGCAGGAAGAAGAGAGACCCTGGGAACAAGGTTTGATGGCTGCATATTGGCCTCATTGTCAATAAAGACGCAAAAAAGAACTCAGCCAATATACAGCCATCCTGCCCTCTGGCTTGATCAGTAATGCACATATCCCCTGTCCCATAGTTCCCCCGAACAGAAACTTGGTACATGTTTTGCTGTCAATGAATACACAATATGGAGGATTCTCTGTCGAAAGTAGCTGGGCAAGGAAGTAAATGCTAAGCAGAATCAATAGCAAGTAGGTATAGTTTTAAAAGTGAGATTAGCCAGTTTTTAGTCTGCAGCTAGTATCAAATAAGAAGCCACAGTACCAAAATTAAATTTTTTATTCTCACCCTGTCAGTCAAATGAAAAGTGCACAATCATTGCAACCAGGTGGACAAGGAGACATAGTTTGATGCTATGCTGGTTTGAAATGATGAATGCAACTTTAAAATTTACAATTCACCAACCCAATTGGGGGTATTACTGTACATGTATTTTCATTGCAATGTATGATGGAATTATTATTGTTCAAAACTATATTTTACTAACATAATGTGTGTCATTTATTGTTCTGTTTGCATAGTGTACCTAGATATAAAGATGGACATCTTGTTCTGTATCCAAGAAGATATATTAAGGGTCAAAGTGCAAGCAGCCACAGCTCAAGGTTGGTAGTTTCATACTGTGCGTTGTTTCAGCTTTAGTATACCATAACAGTCCATGTTTTAGCTGCACCTTTTTATGCAAAATTTTAGTTAAAAATTTCAGGTCCATCTTATTTATGGTACCATCTGGGATTGGGATTTTTGAAGACTTCATGGATGTTAATTAGAACTTCTTCATAAGCATGAAATAAACTGGAAGCAGATTTTTGATCATTGACTTTTTCATGTGTGGTAGCTTCTAAAGGAGCCGATTATGTATTAAAACATTCACCGGCAAATCTTGTTCATATGGAGCTCCTTTAAGCAATTAATTTTCACTTAACTGGTCAGGAACAACTAAAGGCCAGTTTACAGGGATTCTCCATCCCTCTGCAGAGTTGTTTTCAATGTCAGGCCTTCTCCTTCTTCTCTCTTGGTTTCAACACAGAACTATGTAATGTAGTTGCATACTATAATGCTTGCCTTCTTAGCATAATCCTGAAGTATCCGACTATTACATGTTTGTAACTAAAGTTCTATCTTGCCATTGAAAATCCAGACTTCTTTGTCTCCTATCTTTTTCCCCAAATTTGAGCTTCAAATTGGGGTTACAGCCTATATACGGTTTTGGCTTATGCATGGATATTTATGGTATACTGAAAGAATTTGAATCTTTTCCGAGAGTCCTTGGCTGATCTTTCCTGAGAAGAAGTTGAGAAAAACAATGGGACCCTAGGGGAAAATGAAACTGAGTGGTTTCCCAAGGGACCTGATGTTAAGTGTTTCGTAATATTCAGCTCATTTCCACAGCAAAAAAGAATAAAATTCAAATCAATACAATGTTGGCACTTCTTAGAACACAAATTTAATTTGCAATTTAATGAATGATTTACAGAGTACCTGAATAAGCACTGTCTGGGTTCGAAAGTTCAATAACTTCTAAATTAGTTTTTTTTTAATTTTTTCTATTATTATTATCATTATCATTATCAACATCATAATTATTATTATTATTACTTTTTTTTGCTTTTTGTTGTGTTCATAGAATTAATAACTTGCAGGGTTTTTCCTGCTTTCTGTTTCGTCTTTCATGTTGTCTTCCACCATATTTTGATCACATGCTTTAGTATCTCAAGCAGGGTACATTTTAATTATTTTAGTCAAGGCCACATGACTAAGAATGGACCAATGGCAGTCTCTGTTTAGTTGAATGAAAGTCTAGGGATATAACAATAAAGTTTATGTTATTTTTTACCGCAATTGCTACTAATCTTGGAATCTGATTGGCTAATTTGGCGTTGTCGATGATAGTCTAGACAACGCTGCTTGCATCAATGTGTCACGCAATGCAATAGCCAATCAGAAACGCTAATTATTGGAAATAAACCAATCGTATTGCGAGATAGTCATAGACAACACCTGCTCTTTCTTTGCGTCACAACCTTGGTCATGATCTGAAAAAAAAAAACATTTTTTTCATGTTGAGTCCACAACATTTTGACAACTGTGATGATGCGTACTTGTTATCGGTAAGAGTACAGACAACGCTTAACCACATTCGATTTGTTAAATCATACATTGTTTCAGTGGTCAGTCATCAGGAAATGGAGCCAATGGAAGTGGCAATGATGGTGGAGACAGTGGAGACAAAGGACATGGGGCTGAGGCAGTGGTAGAGGATAAGGCAGCAGCGAAAGCAGATCCTGCTCAAGGTGCACTGGCTCAAGTGATGGTTCCTGATGTGTTTCCTGAAGTGCCCTTGCTACCAGTCCACAGAAATCCAGTGTTTCCAAGATTTGTCAAAATGATGGAGGTGATTGTTTGGCCTGATAAACACACCTATTTATGAGAGACCTCCCATCCACTGACATATACTGTCTTTTAAAAGCTACAAAATTGATGAAAACATTTTGGTATAAGTTGTGCTACTCTGGAAAAAAAATGTTTTTGATACAAAGTTTACAACTTATCAAGACCTGAATACTGTTTACTTTAATAATCACTTAGACACGATGGTATCGTGGAAGTCATAAGGAAAGAATACCAATACTGTTTTGTAGGTACATGTACCATTGAACTGTGTCCTTTTAGAGCATGATTGGTAAGTGAAGGCCATATGGCTTGTAAGACGATGGTACAAACATTGTATCTGGGCACAGTTTCCTTGCAAAAGAAAACTAGGAAGAAAATCACCTATAAAATTCTTAAAATGTAAATACAAATGACTAGTCTTACAAACACTTCTGAGGAAAGTGAATTGCAAGTTGGTTGTAGGGAAATAACTTTTCACTAGATCAGTCTCTATAAATAAAGATCAACAAAGGCATGCCCCAGACTACTGTAGTTGTATTCAATCATAATAATCATCATCATCGTCATCATCATCATCATCATCATAATAATAGTCATAATAATATTTTATGATAATTGAGAGTGGACTAAGCAACTCAGAATGGTTTCTTATGCAGATTATTCTTTTCCCAAGTTACTGATCTGCATGCTTACAATACACTCCAAGATAATTATGGTATGCATAAATTGTTAACTACCACTTGAAAACTACCACTTGCATGCAGAAACAGTGTGTTTCAAAATCAAAGAATGCAAGTAGAATGTTTTGGTCTTCTAATGTATGGTATATTCCCTTGCTGCTGAAAAATGTTCTTGACTAGTACATGTAGAGAAGTTGAACCTTTGCCTGCTCTTTAGGCCCATGACTTATTGAAATTTGCTGATAATATTTTGAGTGTAATATATCTTGTTTAACAGATATCAGATAAGCCACTTATGGAACTGATAAGGGTGAAGTCACGGTTAGCTCAACCTTATGCAGGAGCATTTCTTAAGAAGGATGACAGGCAAGTGTATTCTTTTGAAACATTTCATGAATTTAATTTTTTATCATCTCATGGTATCATAACTTACCTTATCATCTCATTTTATATCCTCCATTTCTTGTTACAGTCTACTTTGCGGTCAAAAGTGAAAGTTGAAAACATGTCATTTTCTTCACAGCAATGAAGCAGAGACCATCTCCAATCTGGATGACATTTTCCAAGTTGGTGCATTTGTTCAAATCACTGAACTGCATGACATGGGAGAAAAAATAAGGATGGTTGTTCTGGGTCACAGGAGGTTGGTTTATACATGACATAGGCATGTGCAAAGTGGTATCAGACATCGTTATTGAAAACGTATTAGAAGCTAACTTGCCTGCTTTCACAAATCCTGCAATCTGATTGACTAACATATTTACTTGATTGTTCATGTACCATCTATTCTGTGATAGATGGGGCGTAGTGAACACACTCATGCTTCGAAGAGGACAATGTACTATATAAATAAAAAAAGTCAGTAAATCTTGATTTTAAATCAATGGAAATTTATAATAATAAAATTATTATTAAACTACTCATTCTCATTTTTTTACAAATTACTCAAAGTGACACTTCCTGCCCATGATTTGACTCGTAGGAAACGTGTGTTCACAGTCCAATTTTTATTGTTAAACAGAATATGTTGCACAGCTTTACTAACGTTCAGTGTGGAGCCTCAGTGCTTTTCATGGACAGTACAATTTAGATACCAGGGGCCGGTTGTTCAAAAGCCAATTAGCGCTAATCCAGGGTTAAATTTTAACCTGGGTTTCTTTTCCTCTTTTTAAAAAGTGTTTTCTCCAATAACTTTCTCTATTTTTTTTTCAGACCATAGAATCATCAAATTGTTCTCAAAAAGAATTATACTGAATCTGCTTTTTAAGTTCTCAAATCTGTATTTGAATTTTGCACTAACCCTGGGTTATCTTAACCCTGCTTCGAACAACCAGGCCCAAATGGATAGGGACTGGTGATTTAATGCGAGAGGCTATTAAATGTCCTGTGACCGGCAACTTTCTTTTGGGTTAAATCATACTGCTTATTGTTATTATTGGAAGTAAGGTTGGGGAATGCAGGATTCATTTACCAAAAAGCATCTGATAATCACAACTTGACACAATACTTGTGTCCCTCTATCTCTCTTTATAATGTTAAGTATCCACTTTAGCTATCTATTGTACCCTGATCCAATCCATCTTTTACTTCCTTTTGTTTTTGAGTAATGATAGTGTAGTACACATTATGCATTTTTTAAAATCTCTCTGTTGTACTGTTGTCCACTTATTAATTTAGTTATCTGCATATTTCCAAAAATCTCTCTGTTTTTTGTCTATAGGATAAAGATTACTGGTGTTGTTGAGGATGGATCACATGGTGAAGGTCAAGTTGATTCTTCATTAAAAACAGAATCTATTGAATCTGAACAGAATAATAGTGCTCAGAAGCCAATCCTGATGGTGAAAGTAGAAAATGTGTTCCATGAACCTTTCAAAGTTACTGACGAGATTAAGGTAATAGGCAGCAATAGTAACTTATGATATCCCACATATTTATCAACATCTTCAAGGAGAACAGAAGGCAAGAATTTACTACCACTCCTAATCACAGAGAAAAAGTCAGACTTGGACAAAACAGCACAAAAGATTTGATGGATGAAATGGTCAAAAAAGAAAGTCATTAGATATGAAATTGAATGTCTCCAGTTATGGAAGTGTTTTCCCCAAGTCACATGCAAAAAAAGAATGCATGCTGCCATATAATGTTACTGACTGTGCATCAAGGATTGTCTTGACTTGTTTCTTCTCTTTGTTCTTTTCTCATGCAGTTTTGATAATCAGTATTGAATGAGTATGTCAATTTCCTCTTTTTGTTTTGGCCTATTGCATTATTTAAAATACTCCACATCTGCTTGATGTTAGTCTTACTTATTTCAATTTGATTTTGGAAATAGAGCCCCTTGGCATTTCTAAGAAGATTAATTAGCTTGTTTTTGTACGTTTTGTATTTGAGAAGTTTCTCATTCGATTAATGACGAAAGTCTTGCATAGGTGTATAGCTAAATTATTTTTCTTATTGATTGAACAAAGCAAGCTCTGTGTAAGCCAAGGTTTCCTGAAGGAGTACATAAAATAGTAAAAACTGACCAACCCAACATTTCAACACTTCTGTCCAGTTTTTTCTTCAGGGCTGATTAGGCCTGGGTGTGAAGCTCTGTTTACAGCTGCAGTGAATGGTGTTGCTTAATTATGTGAATAAGTGTGAATAAGTGTCAGTAATAACCTGTCATCATCACAGTTCAATGGAGTATGGATGCTTTAGAGATGCCAAGTGATAGCACTAGTCATAACAATTGTCGTTGGAATGACATATCAATCAGAAAGTGTCACAGAGGTCATGGGTTCGAATCCTGTTCAAGCCTGAGTTTTTTTTTTCAGGCTTCAAATTCACAGCTGCTTAAGAGGCTGTCCGCGTAAGAACGGAGAAGGCAATTTTCGGACCTTTTCCGATTTGGCTGATTTTTTCAGTGAAAGTCAGCCATTATGTCCCATGTACAAATATCACATTTGTTTGGATCAATTTGATTTATTTCATTTTTTGCAAGGCGGTTTCTGAGGCAACCTCAGTGTTGCCCGATTTGCCTTCCGACACTGTCAGATTTAGCCCTATACTTAGGCAGCTGCCAAATAAGAAATTTTTCACGAAACAAGCTGAATTTTTCACATATTCAAGTTTAATCACTCCTTAATACTTGACATGTGGTACAAAAAAACTTGGAACAAGTTTGATCGAACAAAAAGGCTTTGAAGATAACCTTGATGATATTACTGAAACCGAACTTATCATCGCAAGAGCTGGAATTCGAGGATTTTCCCCAACTCAGCTTGCTGACATGACCATCCTGCACAGACAACTATTGGGAGGCACAGACAACTATTGGGAGGCACAGACAACTATTGGGAAGATGTTGGCGAGCACAGAAGTCATGCCAATACCCTGGCTATACTGGGAAAATTGTTTTTTAACAATAAATTCTAACAATAGCGATGATAAGTTTGGTTTCAGTAATATCACATTTTGACGAGTGGCAGCTAGCAAGATGCGCGGAAACATCTGATTTGCGCTCGTAGAGTAAAACATGGCTCTCCTCGCCCCTACTAGACCCGCATGGAGTATGTAAAATTTCACGTAAAGAACAAGTGGAAGGAGAAATACTCATTTTTCGCATTTCTTCATTACCGACTGAGAGCCAGGTCTGCGCATCACGACAATTCGCAGAAAAATTAACTTTTCAAAGTCGTTTTCATGTAATAATTAAATTACGGCCAAAGAAGCAGTTTTGTACTCCCCCTAAAAAGAGGTAGAAGAATTAATATCTCCTTTACTCTAAGAAAAGGTTCTTCATCGGGCACCAAATGGAGTTGTTTTAATATGAGAAAAGACGATTATTTATTTAAAAGTAACCAGTATGATTTATTTGAAGACCGAGTTGCGCCAATGTTGTAATTGAATTGGAATGCAAAATGAAATTGACAGGATTGAGCAGAAAAACAAAATGCAGTGCATTGGGCGAAAAGGGGAAATTTTTCAAAGAACGTTCACGTAGAGTCTTAAAGCAATTTTTTCGGGTAAAAATTAATCCGATTTCCTGGAAATGAACCCTAAAAAAGGTTTTTTCATGAGGAACAAACAGACCACGGGTTTTCAGTCAATTTGCATATTTGTGATGCGGATCGGATATCGGTCGTTGGTTTCATAGCATTGTTATGGACATTTGCATCTGTTGTAAACAACGGCAAAAACAACCGAAAATGTTTATTTGCAACTAATGAGGCGGACTGTTGATGTTAACTTAAGTTCCAAAGCGTTTTTAGATGGACAATTAGTTTATCGGTCGTACCGCCAAAATGTAAGTGTACATCACAATGGCGCAGATTTGGTAATTTAGCACAATTTCCTATAACGCAGGGCGTAGAGTGCCCACAGATTTTATTCTGTAAATCACTTGTCTGGCCTTAGTACTTTCATGTTATGATTCAGTTTACCCCAACTTAGGTGCCACATTGGAGAAAATACTACTCAACTGAAGGTATGTCACGTTTCGCTTATTTTGTATTGTGACAGAGGTTATCTTCAAAGCCTTTTTGTTCGATCAAACTTGTTCCAAGTTTTTCTGTACCACATGTCAAGTATTAAGGAGTGATTAAACTTGAATATGTGAAAAATTCAGCTTGTTTCGTGAAAAATTTCTTATTTGGCAGCTGCCTAAGTATAGGGCTAAGTCTGACAGTGTCGGAAGGCAAATCGGGCAACACTGAGGTTGCCTCAGAAACCGCCTTGCAAAAAATGAAATAAATCGAATTGATCCAAACAAATGTGATATTTGTACATGGGACATAATGGCTGACTTTCACTGAAAAAATCAGCCAAATCGGAAAAGGTCCGAAAATTGCCTTCTCCGTTCTTACGCGGACAGCCTCTTAAGTTGTGTACATAACTGTGATGATCAATTAATGTTATTACAATTGTCACATTGTTTATTTTTTTAGGCTCTGGCTGCTGAGGTCATAAAAACTATCAGGGACATAATTTCACTGAATCCATTGTACAAGGAATTCCTGGCTCAGTTAATAGAAGGTGGCAAACGAGTTGCTGACAACCCTGTCCACTTGGCTGATTTTGGTAATGTAACAACTTTTTTAACATTCTGTACACGTGAAATTGTATAACCACTTAAATGAAAAGTGCACATTGCAACCAGGTGGACTATCAGACATAATTTGATGCTACAAAAGTTTGAAATAATGATTGTAAATTTAAAAGTTACAATTTCATAACCCAACATTTCGACACTCCTGTCTAGTGTCTTCTTCAGGGGAGATTGTGCAAGGCTGTGAAGTTCCTTTTATACTGGCGATGAATGTTTTTGGAATAACAGAATATAGTAGTACAAATCTATTCCAGTTTTGTCACAAATGCTGTCCTCTGCATTCTCTGGGTATTGGTAAGATTACCTTTTAGCATACATAGTCAACCTTTTGCTTGGTATCTTTGTAAGTTTCTCCTTCATTGTGAATTTGGTATGCTCTTCTATTCTGTGAAAGAAAGTGAGTAGAGTAAGTACCCTTACTGTGTACAGTTATCAACAAAATAGCAGCCATTTCTTTGCAGACAGCTCCCTCTTTATCACCTCTCACAGGATAGAAATCTTAAGCAGATATTTTAATAGATAAAAATAACTTTACATTTTACCATAAGTGAGCAACTTAGTTTCATTCCATGATTTGATCTTAATGTTTTTTCAGTTTGTACTAAGCTTTTGTTGTTAACACTATCGTTGCCACTCACTTCCAGGTGCTGCATTAACAAGTGCAGAGACTTTTCAGCTCCAAGAGGTTTTTGAAGAAATGAAAATTCCTGTTCGTCTTCGGTTGACCCTAGAGCTGCTTAAGAAAGAGCTAGCTGTGTGTCTGCTGCAACAACAACTAGGAAAAGAGGTCAGTATAATCTTTTTTTTAAATTTGTTTTCAGTTTTTAGCAAGGCTACTATAAATTTAAAGACAAACACAAACATAATTAGCCTCTTTGTAAGTGACCCAAACCCAAAGTTGAAAAGCTCAAAATTCATAACCAAGTTGTATTTCTGGCTTTGAGGTGAGACATGGAAATTTGCAGATAAGGTGCTCCACACTATAGTAGGTAGGGAAGAAGCAATTTATATGCCAGTGCCTTTGGCCTCTTCCCAGTCTGTCTTTCCTATTTAGCTGAATGAATATGACAGTCAGTCAGGTACAGGTCTCACATAATGCAAAGATAATTAATTTTATAGAAAAATAGAAATTGACAACTGAGAACTTTCTCTCCTCCCTTGTGTAGTGCTGTAGCTGACTTCATTAAACCCACATCCATGATCAAGATCTTTAAGACTGCATTACAATCTATACTTTCAGTTTTCTTGCTGACCTATAATTTAACCTATAATATAACAAAACCCCGGCCGGACCAGCACTCAGGGTCTTAAGAATAACTGAGGAGAAAGTGCTGCCTTTGTAATGACATCTGTAAATGGTTAGACTTTCTAGTCTTCTCGGATAAGGACGATAAACCGTAGGACCCGTCTCACAACACTTGTTCCTAATGATCTATGGGACGTTAAAGAACCCACACACTGTTCGAAAAGAGTAGGGGACGTTGTTCCCGGTGTGGTGGTCTATCCCTACGTCTGGTTGCATCTGACAATTCATGCAAGGGTTGAGTGGGTGGGTGGGTGAGATTATATATGGATTGATAGCGGCAGCCAGAGGCGCCTTTACATGCTGACGTCCGATCTCATCCAATATAAGTGTAAAGCGCCTTTGAACATATTCATATGAAAAAGTGCGCTATATAAATTCATTATCATTATTATTATTATTTATTTCTACCTGGCTCCGCTAGCCCTTATGGTTATTCCAGGCATCCAGTAATCTAAATTTTTGCCCTTAATATTTTCATTGTCAAATAATTTTTCCTTAGCAAGATTGAGTACAAATAAAGATTGTTGTTGTTGCTCTCTGTAAATTAAAAATAATATAGTATAATTTAAATAGGGCCAGCCTCCATTAATGATAATATTTTAACCCTTTCACTCCCAGATGTGATTAATATACAACTTTTCCTTTCAATATCAATGCAGTAAAAGGAAAATGGATGGTGATAATTGAGCAGGCAATCCACCTGAGGTTGATGACTTGATTTAACATAAAATTTTCTTTAAATAAATAAGGAGGTGATGCAATATTCTGACCTATGGCTTACTTGTCACCATACCCCATATCTCACTTGTCCTGTGCTCTCATATTGTGGATGAAATGCAAAAATATGTTTTCCTTTTCTTCCACCATATGAGAGCCTGGAAAATGTAACTCACCATGAATACCATGGTGGTGTGCTTATAATCTTACATATCCACACTTTGTGCAATATGGCCCAGACATCCAAGTGGTTACTGGTGTATATTTTTTATTTGTTTGACAACAAGTGCTACATGTAATACATTAATGGTGCAAATTTATACATGTAGGTTGAGGAGAAGGTTAACAAACAGCAAAAGAAGTATTTACTACAAGAACAGCTCAAGATTATCAAGCGTGAGCTTGGTTTGGAGAAGGAAGATAAGGAAGCAGTTGGAGAGAAGTTTCGTGAGAGAATAAAGGATCTGAATGTACCTAAACATGCAGAAGAAGTTATAGAAGAAGAACTCAGTAAATTATCCTATCTTGATGCACATTCATCAGAATTTAAGTAAGTACATATGTTGTGGTTGAATTTTTTCCTTGGTTTAAGTTTTATTTTCCTTGTTCTTTTGGTATGCTAATGTATGGCAATGAGTTTGAAACAAAGGAAAATATGATTTAAACCAAGGATTGAACCACAACACATACACTGTAATGACTAGGAGTAATAAAATATTAGGGAGCGCGTTCAATATAAGTAGCTAGGAGAAGGTGATATCAAGTGTTAACAGGCTATTGTATCTGCTGACAGTGTGACAAGAAATTATCTTGACTGGTTAACAAGTATTCCCTGGGGGATTCATAGCAAAGAGAACTTGAATATTAAAGAGGCGCGGCAGGTTTTAGATGAGGACCATTATGGACTGCAAGATATAAAAGACAGAATACTGGTGAGTAAAACTGCCATTGTATGGAAAATGAAATCGCTCTTATTGTCATGTATTAGTTATTTCAGCTACACTGTAGTATTAACTAATTGTTTGATTTTATTTTTGTTTGGAATGAATTTGTAACAATTGCAATGCTTTTCTTCTAATCCAAATCAGGCCCATTAGATGCTAACACAGATTGATCTTATCACAGACTCTGTAGACTGATACAAATACTATTAGTGGTTGCCATTAAAGTACATATACAGAGTGAATTGATGGTCCAAAAATAAATAAATGAGAAGTGATTTAGTTCAGAAAAAAAGGTGTTTACAAACTGTGTGAAGCTGCAAAATGTCTTTCTTAAGTATTAAGGTGATTTTATTTTGCAAATGAATTCTTGCAGGAATTCATTGCTGTGACCCAGTTAAATGCGTCTGTACAGGGAAAGATTCTTTGTTTCACAGGACCACCAGGTTAGTATTAAGTAGAGTGATAGTACTGACATACAGCAAAATGACTTCTTTGGTCATGTAAAATTACTTGTAATATCTGCACAAGTACTTTAGATTGTATCAAAATTTTTGCACCCTATTTGGTGTTTGGTGCCAACTTTGGGGAATATTTTTCTTTGTAGTATTAAAAGTATATTACAGTTATTGTTGCTTTGATAAACATGATATTACCATTAAATCTTTAGTACAAACACTCTTCAACTGGACATGTAAAAGATATAGCGCCACTTTTCCAACATACCTGTAAGATTCAAAAAAATAAGAAGCCAATGGGTACATTATGCTGTCGCAGAGTGTAGCACCAACACAAAGGCTTATAATCTTGGCCATTGATTTCCTTAGGTGTGGGAAAAACCAGCATTGCCAGATCAATAGCAAGGGCCCTTCATAGAGAGGTAAAATGTGTGTTGCTTTGTTAGGTTTGTTCTTGATGTAAATGGTTACAGTATAGTCACCAGTTGAGTGACATGTAGAAGCTGTTTATTTGATGTGAACATTGGATGCTGGAGTAGTCTTATATGGTTGTTTGTATTGATGATCAAAGACTGAGAAATTGGATGAACCTGTAGGACAAGTGCAATTTTTTTTTTGTTTGGGATTAATTGACATGCTCTCTGCCAATCAGCATGTTGAGATTTTTGCATGTATATTGTTACATTGGTAACTGACTCACATGCTAACTTTTATATGTTATGTGTAAATTTTTTTTTTCTTAGTAGGGTTAAATTTTTAATATAAAATCTATCTCATTGTTTGTCCTTATGTCAGCCTTTCTACTCCTGACTATGTATCATTTCAGGTGCATTCCTTTGGTATGATCTGGATTTGGATTTGTGATCTCAGATCACATGGCGCATCAAATGGAACAATGAATCCCTGAAAACTTTGAATTAGTCGGTTCCTTGTTCGCTGATCACAAATCCAAAGGAACGCACCTATCACTTGCAAGTATACTCGCCTGTGAAATTGGAGGATTTTCGATCAACCAATTGTTTGCATTTTGTTAATTGAACAAGCATTTTGGTTTTATATTGATTTCAACCTATTTGTTAATGAGAATGCTTTTTTATTTGAAGTATTTCAGGTTTAGTGTTGGTGGAATGACTGATGTAGCTGAGATTAAAGGCCACAGGTATTAAGATATTTCACAATCATCAGTTCTCCCATTGACATGTATGAGATGAAAACCCTGCTTTTCAATCTGTGTTCCCCGATCTCCTTATTATTCATTACCTCTATCTATTTACTTGCATAAATGTACACATATTGGTTCAACTTTATCCTTGGTTTAAAGTTTATTCCCCTTTGTTTCAAACTCATTATCATACATTACCTTACCAAAAAAAAGGAAAACAAAATTTGGACCAAGGAAAAAATTGAACCACAACATACATTTCTATGTAATTAGCTTGAAGTATACTGTACAATGTACTTGACCGCCCGCCAAATGTAATATTAAGATGTTCTTTCTCCTTTCAGCAAAAGTTCTTACAGATAGGTCTGTTTACTAATCAGTGTGTAAATACTGTAACCACCCCCTGTCTGTTTGCGTTCCTCTTTACATATGCTTGTCAAATCGTTACCCAAACAAAATGAGGGAAGAAAGAAATGGGTTCATCAAACCAGTCAATAAAATAAGTTGGACTACCGTCAGTTAAAATAGAAACTCACGTTTCGAGCGTTAGCCCTCTGTCAAAGCGGACGAGATAACAAGTTGTGGTTTCAACGATGAGATAGCAAGTATTCTTTGTGAAAAGGGCCAACGCTCTAACTGTCAGCTTCACGGTGGTACAACTTACATGTATCTACTTGTTCGACAGACCATTTTGTTCTCAGGGTTTTCGTTTGAGGCCGGAGGTCTCGTCCGGTCGTTTTCCATTCCATTTCCGGTACTTTGAGACCCATATTATTTATTAATAGTTTATGCCTGTTCAGTTGTTTTTCTGCTTCACCAAGGTAAGACTAGAAAACATTTCATTGAACGAATTAAGTTTGCTCAGCTCTGTTGTGCTATACATGTGTGGCTTTGCTATGCAACTTCTTTTATCGAACTGGAGCTTCGTTTATTTTTTAGACGAACGTACATTGGTGCCATGCCAGGAAAGATAATACAGTGTCTTAAAAAGACAAGAACAGAAAATCCTCTTATCCTTATTGATGAGGTAATGTTTCAGATGCACTATGTGTGCTGTCCATTTACTCACCAGATTCTAAAACGAGTTTGACCATTCCTTGCAGTTATCGTTTTATACTATCCTTGTCTGTTGCATAATTATGTTCATCACATAATATGAGCTGACTAGCGAGGAAACTGGACATTAGTACGTGTCTGCCTTCTTGTTTTCTAGTCAACTCTGAACATTCCTTCCTTTTTATTGAATTTATCATAGAACTGAAGTAAATTGGTTCCTGTCAAGCACAGGCGTTTCGCTTCTCGCCATCGATCGTGGATTAAATAGCCAGTACCGTAACAATTCAGAATTCCGATGATTTTATGTGAGTTGGTTCCTACCATACTCTCTTAGACCCTAACTCGACCAATAAGCACACAGTTAATGTTACGTTAGACAAGACTAGACATAAGGCAAGACAAAAAATTCATTTATACCACACATAGAAAAAAAGACAGTCTACTCTATGTCAACCTAGAAAATAGCTAGAAAGCTAATCTAGCTGGGAGGGAATAACAATTTAAGTAGTATTGTCTTTCTGACTGAATGTCTTTTTTTTCTGTGTGTGGTATAGATAACATTTTTGTCTAAGCTAGAATGTACATCGTTAACGCTCTCATTTTGAAACAGTTTACATTTACAATTTGAGTGTAATAAATGAATGATGTATTTGCTCTGCGAATGAAAACGTTATGAAGATTTGGCGGTCACAATATTAATTTAACTTAATATTTAGCAGCTGCGATTTAGCCTGAAAAAAGAAAAGTATGGAATGGGATTCTGTTCTTATCTTTATTAAAGTCATTGTGTTAATCAGGGGACCATGTTCATTGTAATACATGTATCTTTAGGTGGATAAGATCGGTCGTGGTGTTCAGGGAGACCCTGCATCAGCGCTTTTGGAACTGCTGGATCCTGAACAGAATTCAGGTTTCCTTGACCACTACCTTGACGTGCCTGTAGATATGTCCAAGGTACTAAGAATATAGTGTTATAAACTAAAGTCGATTTCAAGACGACGTTATGGCTTTGAAATATCGGCTAGCTGGGAGAAAATATATTTCTGTATTGGACGAAGTCGCCACCAACAGCGTCATTACAAAGCGGTAAGGTCGTCTCAGACTTGATAAAAACATGAGTACTTGAGACGACAGAGAGATAGTTAAAGGAAAAGTGCACAATCAGACATAGCTTGATACTACTCTGGTTTGAAACAATGAGTATAACATGGAAAGTTAAAATTCACCGACCCGACGTTTTGACACTCCTGTCTCAGAGTGTGTTCTTCAGGGGTGATTAGGCAAGGCTGTGAAGTTTCTTTTATACCCGCGATGAATGGTGTTGCTTAATCACAAGGTGCAAATAAGCGTCGGGTAATATCCCGCCATCGTTGCTGTTCAGTGAAGTGTGGGTGCTATTGATGTGCCAAGCTTCTAATGATTGGGACGACAGAATCGCAAAATAAAGTCGCCTCACGCGCAGTCATAAAATTACCAAGGTCGCGATTATAAGGCAACGTTCACGCTGGGCACCACTGTACTACTACACAATGGATCCGTGTAGGTTTAGCTTGGTTCCGTGTAAGTTTTACTCATGTCCACCCTGAGGCGGTTTTCGTGTGCTTACGCCATACCGGTCCAAAATCGCTAGCAGGCGGCGGTTAGGTGTTTTCGTCGTTTTTCCCATGCGCAAAATGCACGAAACTTTAAAAATAACTTGTGCCGGTACAACTGGAGACAGTTACGGGTCCAAAACTATGTCTGCTTCTGAAACAGGTGCAAAACTTGCACGGATAGGTGGTACAAAACCTGTCTGGGTAGCAGGTACAGTGTGATAGGTACAGCCTATTCGTGGAAATTTTACACCGGATCCAAAGTGGATTCGTTATACTATGAACTTAGCCTAAACCTCTTTCACTTTGAGAAGTACTAATTAGAAAATTAAATGAATGTAGTCAAAGAAAGGAGACAGTTGAGTTCCAATAACAATTATACTAACTCAATTTGCTACGACAGGTTTTGTTCATCTGCACGGCCAATATAACAGACACTATTCCTGGGGCATTGAAGGACAGAATGGAAATAATTAATGTCTCGGGTTACGTTGAAGATGAGAAGAAATCCATCGCTAAGGTAAACAGCTTTTTTTGCTTGGCAAACTCGGAAAAAGGACATCCGGTCCCTCTCAAGAGGGGGCAAATCTGCGACCTTCCGATTGCTAGTTCGGACGCTCTACCACTGAGCTATAGGAGACTCGTGGAAGCAAGGCCATTAAACTAGGTTCATGGTACAAACATCCTGCGTACTGTTAGGACTTGAAAGTAAAGATAATTAGTTCAGATGCTCTACCACTGAGCTATAGTAGACTCGTGGAAGCAAGGTCATTAAACTAGGTTCATGGTACAAACATCCTGCATACTGCTGAGATTTGAATGTCAAAGTAAAAGTGTTGTGAAGTAATCAAGATGGTATGTTTTGAACCTGGAGAATTTGTGAAAGATGTTTTTTCGGCACTCTCACAGACAAACTCAGAGGAATAAGAAGGTCATGGAAAATGTTAGGGTTGTGGGATGTGGCTTAAAATGATAACGTCAAAGTGTAGTAAGCGTATGTTAAAGCGACAAGTATGTGCATTAAGGCTACATTGGTAGAAAACCACACAAAAAAAAAAAAATTCAAAAAGAAAATAGAAAAATAGAGCTCAACAAGACCGAAACAGCTGTCCATGGCTGCTGGCTTTTGAGTTCTAGTTTTCATTTTTTTTTTTGGTAGCAACAGGGTTTTATCCCTTCTACCACTGTTGCCTTAGTGCGCATACGTGTGGCTTCAACATCAGTACCCTTATTACATTTTGACGTTGTTTTTGGTAGCAACAGGGTATTATCCCTTCTACCACTGTCGCCTCACTGTGCATACGTGTGGCTTCAACATCAGTACCCTTATTACATTTTGACGTTTTTGGTAGCAACAGGGTTTTATCCCTTCTACCACTGTCGCCTCAGTGCTCATACGTGTGGCTTCAAGATCAGTACCCTTATTACATTTTGACGTTGTTTTTGGTAGCAACAGGGTTTAATCCCTTCTACCACTGTCGCCTTAGTGCGCATACGTGTGGCTTCAACTTACCCTTATTACATTTTGACGTTGTTTCTGGTAGCAACAGGGTTTTATCCCTTCTACCACTGTCGCCTCAGTGCGCATACGTGTGGCTTTAACATACCCTTATTACATTTTGACGTTGTTTTTGATAGCAACAGGGTTTTATCCCTTCTACCACTGTCGCCTTAGTGTGCATACGTGTGGCTTTAACATACCCTTATTACATTTTGACGTTGTTTTTGGTAGCAACAGGGTTTAATCCCTTCTACCACTGTCGCCTTAGTACGCATACGTGTGGCTTCAACATACCCTTATTACATTTTGACTTTGTTTTTGATAGCAACAGGGTTTTATCCCTTCTACCACTGTCGCCTTAGTGCGCATACGTGTGGCTTCAACATCAGTACCCTTATTACATTTTGACGTTGTAAGAGGAGTAAGATCCCAGTTCTCCCAGTGAGTTGAACCTTTGCTCCTTCTGGCTTCGATTACAAGTTCGGACTAGTTCATGTTTAATTTGTCCCATATAGTTGAATGACCTTGCTCTCACGAGTTTCCTGTAGCTCAGAGTGTGCGATCTAGTAATGGGAAGGTCGTAGGTTAGAATCCTGTTGGGAGAGCTCGAATTTCCTTTTCGAAATTTGCCGGTGACGTTCTAGAAAAAAAAAATCTTTCACAAATTCGCGTAGCTCAGCATGCAGCATTTTCATTATTTCACGAGCTCTTGTACCTGTTAAAAAAATTGAGCCTTTGTGCAGACTGCTTGTTTTCTCATTAAATAATAAAGTTAATTGAAAACGTCTGCAACCAGGCGCGCCGTAGCTAGTTTTGAACTCCTAATCGAGGAATGCTGAGTTTTTTTGTAATGCTTCTAATTGTTGACGTATTAGCTGTTGCTGTTTTTGTACTGATTTTGGTTGCGTCGTTCCAGTAAAAAACTAAACAGTACCGTGGAGATTTAAGTATCATCCTTTTTTGGCATCAGTGGTTTTGTTAGTCAGTCGGCATATCGTATCCTTGAAGCGATGTTTGCGTGTTGTATTTACTTTTTCTAGACATATCTTATCCCTCAAGCACGAAAAAGTGCTGGAATAACTGAAGAACAGGTGGCGATAGAGGACCCGTCCTTATATCTGCTTATTAAAGCTTACTGTAGGGAGAGTGGAGTACGAAACCTACAGAAACACATTGAAAAGGTAAACAAAGGTAGCAGTGTGTACAATGCTAATGAAACTGAGAAAGATTTATAACAAATAACCTGTGCCAGGAATTTAGATGAAATTCTTGTAAAGCCAAAAAAAGTATATATACCTAATCACTGGAAACCACAACAAATTAAAATCAAAATTGTTGCAAAATATTAGAGGAATTCATTGAAATCATATGTTTTTGTTTTTGGCTGGGAATAACACAGATGGAGGTGTATAGCAACTTGAAAAAACGAAGCCAACCCTTGACTTGTTTCGACGCCGCGTCTTGTGAAAATCGTCAAGAGGAAAATAGTGAGCTTGGGCCACCTGTGCATGTCCTGGAGGACAGTTTGCGCAGGTAGTCTATCGAGCGTTTTCCTGAGCATGGCGGGCCCTGCTCGTCTGTCTCGGACACTAGCAGCCGTCGGGATGTCGTCGTCTTTCGGTTTCCGCACGACATTAAGGCAGAATAAAATGCCGCGTGTGAAAAATCTACCGATCAACTAGACGCTCTCGGGAGCGTTCACTCGGGCTACACTTGATAATACGGCTTCGAACAAACGTGAATGTGGGTTTACGCCTAAGTTTTGTATATATTGTATACTATATGGTTGGTTCCACGACCGCAAAAAACCTACCAGACTGTATATATCGCACCGTAATTCTTGTCGACGTCGTATTTAAGCTGAGCGATTTTATCAGAAAGTTTTCTAAGGTTTTACAGAAATTTCAGTGAAATTTGTTTACTAATCGAATTAATGTTGACCAATCAGCTTTCTTGGTTCCCACGGTAAAAAAACAGTCTTGATGCCATTCATCTGATTCCAAGTTATCGAAGGCGAAGAAGCGATATGTGGGAAAAACAACAATATTACTCCTCAATCGCCGGATATACTTTTCTTCCGATTTAGCCTTATTGACCCTGTTCCCGCTAATCTCTTTCCACACGACCACGCATAAAAAAATCTTGAGTTTGAATAAGAAAAGATCCATGGATGATTTTGAAATAAGGCGCCTCGCTTTCATGCCTTCAGGGACACCGCAGACCGCGAGCAGCGCAGGCTTGCTCATTCTCGACGTCGACGATAGACTTACAGGAAACCGAAACCTAGACTCGTGCTACCACAGGTAGCCCGAGTAATAACCTGCTGCTTGCCTTTATTTGATTAATTACAGGAAAATGATGGCTCTTATCCGTTTATGGATTTTTAGTAGCCGTGTTTCTTTCTCAGGAATTGTTTTATCTTTGCAGATATTTCGTAAAGCAGCTCTTAAAATAGTGCAAGGCGCTGAAGGATCAGTAGACGTCACTCCAGCAAACTTACACGAATATGTTGGCAAGCCGCTGTTCGACAGTGACCGTCTGTACGATCAAACTCCACCAGGGGTGGTCATGGGACTGGCTTGGACCTCATTGGGTAAGCTGTGACTCAACTGTTTCCTTGTTAAGTGCTGATCAAACTTAGTTAACATTGTTTCCCGCGCTAGCTGCTGACGACATGTATTTGGTGAGTTTTGATTGGTTCTTTGGAATGTGCGCATCTGTTGTTATTGGTCAAAGTTATTGCTTCGTTACATTTTTTTGTGTTTTTAGGTGGATCCACGCTTTATATAGAAACTTCTCTTAAAGAAAGACTGCAAAGTGAAGATGAAAAAGGCCATCCGTCCCTGGAAGTGACTGGCCAGCTGGGAGATGTTATGAAGGAGAGCTCTCAAATAGCTTACACATTTGCCAAGGTTTGTGTCCTGGTTACTCCTCCTTAATTGTTACAAAATTGCAGTGTATTCGTTTTTTTTTTTTTCCTTTTTTTAAATTTTTTATTTTTGTTGTTGTTGTTACTTCAGATATAAATGTGTCTCACTTTTTTTAGTATGAAAGTAATTGTGGACTATTTTTGCATTTTGTGAGATTACAGATTCAGGAACACTTTTTAAAAAGTCCCAAAAGATATATTACTCATTGGTCAAAAGTTTCGCTTCTTTCGCCTGCTTTGGATAAACGGTAGTTTAGATCTAAGAAATGTTCTCCTATTGGATTGGTTGATGCTCAGAAAAATGTTTTGTTTTCGAGATAGAGTACTTTGTAAATGACGCTGGAAATCTTCATGAAAACCAACGGTCATTCGAGCACTACTCGGCCCCGTCTTCGTTTTCTTATTCAGCTTTTAATGAAGTCTAGTAAATGCTATGCCATAAAAACAATTTTAATCGAGTAACAATTGTCTTGCAGAGGTATTTCAACTGAGTTCATCTCAGTTTTGTTAATCAGCTATATCACTTTCTTCAGGGCTTTTTATCACACCAAGACCCTGATAATAACTTCTTCAGACGCGCTTCAATTCACCTGCATGTACCTGAGGTAACCTTTTGGTCCTTCATTGTTTTTTGTGCCAATAATCTAAGGTGATTGTATTTCAAGTATCACTGGTACATAGGGTACTTTTTTGTTTCTTTCAGGGAGCCACCCCTAAAGATGGTCCATCAGCTGGCTGTACCATCATCACAGCTCTCCTGTCTCTGGCATTAAACAAACCCGTCAGACAGAATGTGGCCTTGACCGGCGAGGTTTCCCTTACTGGAAAGGTACCAATACAACCTAGTGTCATTACAATCCTATAAACTAAATTCGATTTTGAGACATAACCGCTTCAGAATGATAGAGTTATGAGAAAATAATTATATTTTCGTACTGGCGGAGTCACGAAGTTTTGGATCGCGACGCAAACATGATTTAGTATTTGAGACGGTATACCGCAAAATAACGGCATCTCACTCGCAGTCAAAACAGTAACAAGTTTGCGATACTCAAAGTAGTCCCTCACCCTCCCCTCTCTACTACCGATTGTAACGTGCAGTGTCCAAACTTATCTGCTTTAACTGAAAGTGGAGTCGATTTGGGGCTTTTTTGCGCGCACTTGTATCACAATACTCACTATTGCTAATAATAAAAATAATTTAATGCTTTTATATCGCGTGAATCATGCTCTCGCGCTTAACAATAGAAATCTAAAGTTTTACAATGGGTATGTATATGGAGACATGTAGATAAAGAATGATTAAAATAACCATTACAGCATGGAAGGTAATTTAATAATTACATATTATGAGCTTATTGACTGAGTGAGAGGGCCGGACGTACGGACCGCCGAACTTACTGAGTCAATAAGCATTTTATCGTATGTCCACTGACTAAGTTTTAAAATTTTCGAAAATTTGTTTTTAATCTAAATAGAAAGCGATAGTTTAGCGCGCGATAAAAATCACAAAAAACGATGCTACAACAAAAACTTTTCCTTTATTTTTTCGAGTCAGAAAAAGAAATTCGTAATTCATCGAAAAACGTGACTTCTTTCCTCATTTCTGTTGCTTAATTTTTTATTTGCAACAAGGCTGTACAAGTGCAACTCACCTGTCACTATGGTCTTCCATAGGATCGCGCGGCAGAGCCGGACGGGTCATATGATAAATAAATAATTCTTGTGTAAACTAAGAGAAATAACTCATTAGTTTAATAATAGTGATTAGTCAATTGAAGTTCGTAAGCCTTTTCGATCAGGTGATAGATTACATTCTATCTGCGCAGCGGACTGCATTCAAGAACTTGTTCCAGAGCGCTGGTGCAGCCGCAGTAAAACTACGGTCGTCAAGTGTGCGTAGCGTTTTCATTCTAGTTTGTAGCGGTAGAAGTTCGCCGGACGACCTAAGATTATTTAACAATCATTCGCCGAAGGCGATGTGATTATCGGTGAATATTCACCGATAATCACTGAGCCTGAGGTGAATAATTGTTTTAGTATAAATACACAGGTGATTATTTCAGAAAAAGAAAAGAAAAAGCATTGTACAACACGAAAACATTAATTTTCATGAAAAGCGCGCGAACGACTGGCAGCCATTTTGTTCGTCGAGGTGATTATCGGCTGATATTAGGAGATAGCGAACCAATCAGAGCGCGCGATTCTGTATAATCACCTGAGTATTTATACTAAATCTAGATACAGTCTCACAGGTATTACCAACAGTTTATTCCTGATGCCAACCATCAAACGAGCTCTCGTGTCTTAAAGTGTCATACACACGTCATCTGCGTAGTGTTTTTATTGCTTATAAAGAGAGAATTCTGGTGTCATGGCGCTTACTACGAGGTTTAGTTAACCAAACATTTTCCCTCAATTACTCGCGTATTTCAGCGACCCGAAATTTGCAGCCCCTTCACGAACCGCGGACACCATTTTAAAGTGGTAATCCTATAAAATCTGGCCTATGTAAACAAACGTAAATGTGAGTGTTTCGACACTTATCTTATCTTGAGCGGGAAAGCGTTGAGTAGTTTGTTGATGGTCAGCATAAGATTCCATCCAGCAAAACCACCTCAACCGAGAGAGACTGAGAACACATGATGGACACTTAACAATTATTCTACGAAATCGAGTCGTAAATGACGCGCGTAGCACCGAGTTGACTATAGTTATAGTGTAATCATGTACGACGAGATTGAGTGGAATAATTGTTAAGTGTCCATCATGTGTTATCAGTCTCACTTTGTCGAGGTGGTTTTGGTGGATGGACTCTAATGCTGACCGCCATTTTAGATGACAAAATGGAGTTGGGTTGAGAGGAGTCCCAGTTCTCCTTGCTGCGCTTCCAACATGGCGGCCGAGCGCATCGAATTTCAAACGAGCGTCCATACACCACAGAACGCCTGCTCTGTTCTGCAGGCTAACACGGACATTTTGTGTAACTTTTGTTTTTTTTAAATTTAGGTTTTACCGGTCGGAGGGATTAAGGAAAAAACAATAGCGGTACGTAAATGGTCAATACTCATACAGCGGGACTACAGTACAGGTCACTGGTCAGAAAAAGTGAAAATAAAGAAAAAATAAAGAGAATCATATTTTTCAATAAAAAAAACGATCTTTTTTAAAATTAAAGAGTTATAAAAATGTATGAGAATAGGGAAGATTAACGCGTTGATAAAAGTAAGAAACAAGGATGCACAAAATGATCACGAAAACTGAAATTACGCAACAAAAACTGCACACCCTACCCACGAAGCGAAGGGATATAGTCATGTGATCAGTTCTCGAACACATGGTAGCTAAGATGGCCGAGTACGAGCTGCTTGTTGTTGTTTTTGTCCGGTATTTTTCAGCGGTTAGTAAAACGGTACATTTCTGACTATTCGCCAATTTATTTATTGGCCTGTAACCTGTGACCTGTACTTAAGTCCTGCCGTGGACACACACAAGTCGGGGAGAGAAGCTTTCTCGCGGGAGAAGGTCCCTGAGTAACTAGTCTATTTTGTTGTCGAAGATCCCTTTAACTTTACGGACCCTGAGCCCCCGTATTTAGGTCGGAGTCTATCGAATGTTTGTGTAGTTGTACAAACCCAGCCCCACGTGCAAGTTAACATAAAATTCCCTGGCTAAAACTTAACAATCAACAAACTAGAATTCCCCTTCTAAATATTGCGATCACAAAATTGCTTTCTGTGCCCGGTAAGTTGCTAGGCCTCTCGAGAAACGCCCCCCAGGTGCAGAAGCATTTGAATTTCTTGCTTTTGATTGGCCAGAAATTTGTCTGCAAAGTTGTCAAAGAAATCTGGTGACGTTTTCTTACATGAAGTGGTTCTTTCCATCGACCGCCTCAATTAACGTTTAGATTATTGACGGAAACTGAAGAGTTACAAACTTTCTCAAGACTGCAAGGAATCAAACTATCCGGCGCAGGAGAATTTTTTGACTAACCCTAGCTATTCAAGAGCACCCCAAATTTTTACAGCTAATTCGCAGAACGTCCACTTTCTCCGGTGTTACAAATATGTTTTTCGTGGTTAATAAGTTAGTTGTAATTTGCGGTTCTTTTTAATCTGTACCTTTGTTACATTTAATCATATTTGTATGCATTCATTGTAGGCACGCCGTGCTGAAGTAAACTGTATCGTTTTACCGGAGGGAAATCGTAAAGACTTTGCAGATCTACCTGAATTTGTTAGAGAAGGACTTGAAGTTCACTTTGTTTCCAAATACGAGGACGTTTATAACATTGCCTTTGATTTATGACACCTACCGCCCTGTTTGGCGTTCTCTTCAGCATCAGATTCAGATACAACCGATAGCGTGGGGATTCAGTCGTTTCGCGCAGTCGTTACGGTGGATCATATATGACATCAATATTTTGTTTTAGAATCTACATTTGCACCTCGCCTTCGAACAACAAAAATCCGGGTTTTTTAACTTAACCCTTTCACTCCCAAGGGGTGTCCGTTTGACGAGTAAATTCGTCTGGCTTTAGACAGAGTAAAATCTATAAAGTCACTCTTGGAAGTGAAAGAGTTAAGGGTGATAGTTTTTTGAAGAGTTGCAAAAATTTGCAAGTCGGATTTTAAACAACAAAAATCCTAGTTGTAGTTATTGTTATTGTACTTGTAGGAATTTGTAACTTATTTTACTGTAAAAAACCGAGTTGTGTAATTCATTGTACAATCTGACAACTCTGATTATTACAGTATGAGCCACCGTAAGTAGTTCTACTTTTGCTCAGTGCCACTTTATGGTGAGAGCCTAATGCTATAGAATGTTGCTCCATCACCGAGGGAATCAATCACTGCTGCATCGTGAAACTTCACTGGGCTTGATTCCCGTATCACCCCATACATCATGCACGCTCTAGGTGTTTTGTCCAGGGTAATGCACGTGCTAACATTTCTTAATTTCGAAGAACGAAACAGTGCAGTTACAGCGTGTATAATGAAGTATGTGGTTGTAACGGAATCCTGCCTCACGCTGTAACCTTCTTCTGCAGTTTTCTTTATAATAATGATCGTGCTTTCATTCCCAGCTATCTGGAATTCACCATGCAATTAGAAGGAAAGGCTTAACATATCAAATGCGCAAAAAAACTGCGTTGAAACTACAAACCAAAGCCAACAGTATTTAGTATCTTGTTAAAAGAGCTACAGGGCTGGTTTGTCTTGGTGCTTACCAGCTCTCTATTGTAACCGCCTCAGCAGGGTCCTTCCATTTTTTCCAACTTTGAGACAATATGGTGTTGTGTGTAATCGCCAAGTCCAAATCGCCAAAGTGTCAGGCACGCGGGTCTCGAAAACTTCTTGGTCCCGAAACGCCAATTCAAAAACGTGAGACACTCGTTTTACCGAGCTGATCTTTGAACATGCCTTGAAGAGGAGAAAGTCTGATAAAGGTGTGATGAGAAAGAACGTCTTGTGTTTTTTCTACATTTGAAGTGTGAACGTTTGCTTCCGACATTATTCCTATTTCGGGCTTTTGAGAAACGCGCGCCAGTTTCTCACGGTTTTCACTCGTTTCCATGGGTCAAACCACCTTTCTGAGCCCCCGGTTCAAGGAGCTTCCCAACAAACCCATGTTTTTTCATTGCCCAGCGGAACTGAAGGGGGGGGGGGTTGGGTTGTGGAAACAAAGGCTAACCGTGTCTCACAGCTACTAGGGAGCTTTGGCAAAAAAGACGACGGCGTCTAGTCAGAAGTCACCAAACTTGGTTTGTTTTTGCATCGTTAATTTCTCCTAAATCCTTTTGTTCAAGAAGCTATATCATTCACTCGATCAGGAGCCCTTCGATGGACTCTTGGCTCGATACGTGTTTCATTACAAATCAAACACCGCGAATTTCGCCCAAAATACTCCGCTGCGCGTCGTATCTTTAGATCCCTTCTCGGTGTTTAATATGTGATGAAACACTGTCTCTCGTGTGTGATTTATTACTTCCCCACCCGTGCCGTCTTCGGTGTCATCGTCGTGTTTGCTTGAGCTCCCTACTTACGTGACCAGGGTTTCCAGTAAGAAATAAAAACTTATGTTCATCGTAACTGGACTTTCCTTGGTGTCATTCCTTATTAAGCCGTCAAAGTTTCTTTCCCAGTCGTTGTTGTTAAAGCCATTACAAAGCGGTTGACGTTTGGAGCGTGAGCCCTTCCTCACAGCGAATGACGAGGGATTCATCTTTGAAGCATCCGCTCCCGTTTGATTTTCTGCGTTGATACAACTACATTTTCAGCTCTATGAGAAACCAGTTATAGCCACGGATGAATTACTTTCGTCAAAATGGTCTCTCGGCCGCGACTCTGACAAAGGTCGTAAGACGCACTGTGCGTATTAGACAAAGTCGTATAGAGAGACAGCTTGTCTATTTTCATTGTAATAGTATCGCTATCTTAGAGAGCTTATATATAAGTAGTTAGAAATAACTTGACTCCTTAGTGTCTAGTCTCATCTTTAGTTCCATTTCGACACACTGAATATCTGTTCAAAATGGGCGATAGATTATTAGTCTAGGTTTGTTGAGACAGTTCTAGTTGTACTGTGGCGAGCTAGAATGATTGTGTGACGCTTGCGTTACGAAATTAACACTAAGCGGATCTGTCAACAAATAGTTTCTCAGGTTACCTGTAATTATGGATAAATATAACCTAAGCGTGAGAAGAATAGACCTTGTGCAATCGGTTTGGATCGGTGAGCATTAAACGAGGAATTGTGACGGTTAAAAAAGGAAAAATAAATTGCGACGTTTGCGAAGAACGGCCTGCTGACTTTGGCATTCGCAACAAGGTCTTTGTTCAAGTGCTCCCTCTTCCATACCCATCCCCAGCCCACCTTGCGCTATTTTTGGCGAGGGCTTGTTTCGCGGGTCAATTTTACTGAAAGAGTTTGACATTGTTACAGCTTTCGTATTAAAGCGCCTCACTTGAATGGACCTCCAAGTGTTTCAGCTCTATTGTTTGTGGGACAATCAGTGATTTTATAACCCCTCCGTCCTGCGTCCCTGAAGCATAAAAATTCTCAAGGACACAGAATAATTAATGACTTGCGTCCTAAAAGATTTCCTTCCAAAAAGCGGCCATGTTCATTTCACTGATGGAGTGGTTACTAATTCAATGATTGCCATGCATAGAAAGTACGTTGCTGAACCAAGATGGCCGACAGTGGCTAGTTCAGCAAAGCTTTCTGCTAATTGATTCTGTAAAGCTTTAAAGAATGGCTTGTTATCTTGTAACAAAGATGTAAGAACGCATTGGGTTTTGAACTGAGACTCATTGATTCTGGGCTGGGACTGGTAATGTTTCATGAGATGAGTCCCAGGACCCCGGGGAGTACTCCCATAAATTTCGGACAGGTGTGTACGGCGAAGGGTCTCAAACCCTGACCCTATTTAAGAATGAAGCAAACGAAAATTGATACCCTATTTAAGGCCCAAACCCAAAAAATGATTCCCTTTGCAAGGGAGAAACAAAAACTAAAAATAGCTTGAACGGAAAAAAAACAGTTTTTATAAAATCGCTAATACTTCATTTGATCATTTGTTTTCCACTTAACTGGGTATTAACGCACCGCTATGTTAGCTGATACAATTTAGGCACCCTGTCTAAGGATCACACTGGCAACACTATGCCAGCATGGGCAAAATTGATACCCTATTTAAGGATTGAGAAGCTCAAAAACCATATCCTATCCCGCGGCACATACCTATATAGCCCATATATGGGGGTACCCCCCGGGCCCAGGACTCACTTAAGCAAATTGTAACAAAAATCGCTGGACAATGGGGCATTGTTTGTATGATCTTTCGTTCTGCTTGTTTGATCCCCTGGGTTGCAAACCAATTACACGACATCAAGTGACAATCACGAGTTTCATAAAATGTGCGTATGTATTACATAAATTATTTACAGAAACCAATTTTCATCACAACAGCTGTATCAAAACAACGCCACTAATTTGAGGCAAACGCACTTAAGGAACTGTGCAATAAGTATTAGGGGGGGAGACAGTAAAACGAGGGGTGGGGGCACAATGTAAAATCACAGGGGGGGAAAGTAAATTTCTGGGAAAGTGGGAGGGTCATCTGAAAAACAAGCCTTAAGATTCAAGTACCAAAGATACTTCACTAAAAGTTATACCCATTGGTTCAGGTATATTTACTATATTAACAACAACAACAACAACAACGAATGCATAATTTGCATGACCATAAATGAGTTACAGTATTGCAAAAGCTATTAGTCTAAATTTAAGAATTGATGCAACTAATTATTACGTGCAAAACATTACAAAACGTTACAGTTCTCATTCATTCATTCATTGATATTAATTTGGTTCTTAATTCAAAGCATTGCGAGATAAATGAAACTAATTGGCAGTTAATCAGATAATCAGAGGAATTCATGAGAAGAGATGTTAAAGTATCGTGTGAAAGTGATTTGAAGTCAGGTATTTTAGTTTCTAGTTTGGAGAAAAATGTGTCTCTGATCTGAGAATAAGCCTTACAATCTAGTAAGAAATGATTTTCATCTTCAATTTTGTTACCTGTACAAAAGTAACATATTTTTTCATCGCGAGGGATTTTTTCGTATCTACTTGTTTCAATTCTAAGTTGATGACTTCTTATTCTAAATTTAACCAATGCTTTTCTCGAAGGGTTTTTTCTTGTTAAAACTAGGTACGGCGAGGGGCTATATTCGTCTTTGATTGTACAATGAAAACTGAGTTTTTGTGATTGTTGAAGGGTCTGATTCCAGTAAGAGACGTATTTATTTTTCATTATGCCGATATATCGATTAACTACTGAGTCACTCAATGAATTACAGGAAAAGTCATAGTTTAGATCATAGTACTCAACCATTTTCACGATATTAGAGTAAAAACTAGTTTTTCCGTTATGGTGAAGGTCAATTGAAATTTGTAGGGCCTGTTTAACTATAGAATCTTCATCTTTACCTATCAGATAATCTAAGTAATTTAGAATCTTTTTATTTATATCAATGATCATGGGGAATTTACCGAGTTCAGCTCTACAAGCAATGTTGGATGCCTTGTTATGTACTTGTAAATAGCGTTTACAGAATTGCAAATGGGTTTTTTCAATTGCAGAGCTGTCCCAGGATTTAAAATCTGATTTAACAAAAGCACCCCAAACTTCACTGTTGTAGGTAAGAATTGGTGAAATCATCGAATCAAAAATTTTACACGCAAGTGATGGCTTAAGACTATTCAAATCCGTTTGCCGCCTTAGGCTGAAGAGCGCATGAAGAGCTTTTTGTCGGAGTGTTCAAGCGAAAGTGTAAAATTTCCTGAAGATGTGATGCGAGCTCCTAAGTAAGTATAGTTTTGGACAACGTCGATTACTTCATTGCCTATGCGGAAGTTTGTGTTCACATTTTCGCGTACATCGTTGAAAAATCATTATTTTGGTTTTCTTAGGATTTATTCTAAGCATCCATGAGTCGCAATATAAAGATAGTACGTTAAGGCAGTTTTGTAGACCAAGTTTGGATCGCGATAATATTATCAAATCATCTGCGTAAAGGAGAGAGTTGAGTCTGGTGCCATTTGGTAACACTAAAGAGTCTGATAAAACATTGTCAAATGAGAACGCTAGATCGTTAAGGTATAAGTTGAAGAGCAGAGGGCTTTTAAAAAATGCAGCCTTGCCGCACTCCTCTTGCGCATTGAAAAGATCGCGTTTACTTCCAATTCTGACAGAGCAGGTAGACTTCGAGTATAGACTCTTAATTAGACTATAAAATTTTCCTTGGACATTGATATTTGTAGGTGGTGGTTGGAGGGGGGGGGGGGGTTCGTCATAATTGTTGGGAAATTTGGAGGGGGGTTAGAGCTAATTTGCCTTTGTTGAGAGGAGGGGTATTGTGGAATATTTTTCCTTGCGAGGCTAATTTCCCCCCCCCCCGCCCTCCTGAAAATTATTGCACAGTCCCTATGTTTTCAGCTTCAACCATTTTACCCGTTTATCATTTGTAGAATGAAAGCCTGAAAAGGACGCAAACAGTCATAAACCAAGCATAAGTAGCATTTGGTGTGTGTCTTCCATGTTGAATCACAAGGTTTCACTATTGGTCCGTATAAAATAGTTTGTTTTATTACTGAAGTAGAAATTGTTCACAAATTGTCGGTATTTCCCTTGTTTGTTGACCGACTGGTTGTAAAACTGTTTGTTTGTTAATAACTGACTTGCCTCATTTCTTTTTCTACAAAACCCTGCAAATTTACAACAACAATCTCGAATTTTGAGACACCGACCCTAACAAACTTTGAGATCTCAACTATACAAAATATATAACCTATTTTAATCCATAAAAATTTTACAAATAAATGTGTACAAAATCTTTTCGTGGTGGGTTTACTGTAGTGCCAAAGTCCAACTCGCGCATTCTGTTATAGGTTCAGCTAATTTCCAACAAGCAGTTCCCTTGAGGTCGTCACAGAAGACAGCTCTGTAAGGCACTTCATGGTACCAAGTTAGTTTTCTATGTACACTTTCTTTAGGCCTCGTCACGCGTTCTGGTTGTTCCCCAGAACATCTGTCTTCATCTGCAAGAACTGGTATAGAGTTTTCCTACAAATACATTTAACTCCTTAGTAGCAAACGTTTCGGACACACATTTCAAAGCTACATCAAATTCCTGAGTTCTGGGGCCTGTTACTCAAAAAGCCCACTACGGTACTGGGCATGGAAAGCTATTTTATGAAATCAATGTTGACAAAAGGATTTATAATTTTGTCAGTTTTCAAGATTAAACAATACAATTCTAAGTTAACTTGCACGTTAAGCTAAAACGTTCGGTTGCCTCCGACCTAAGAATGGGACTTCGGGCCTGTAAAGTTGTCGAGACTTTCGAGAGAGGGGCCCTGAACCGAGTTTATAGAAAACTAGTATCCGGCCTCTGATTGGAGCACGTGACAAAGCCTAAAGTACATCTGTGTAGGAGGGTTGGTACGGAGTCGGCTTTCAGTTCTTTGTACTGTTTACACTCGCTACATTGAAGTGTTGTTACTGTCTCAGTACTGGATGAGAAATTGTGACCTCACTTCCAGAAGATATGATTGGCAGTTTGTTCTTCGTGTGATATTCCACAAGTTCCACAACACTTGAGAACTCGCGATCTTTTGTTCGAACCTGGAACAAACCGGAAAACAATTGTTGTCGAGAACCTTGGAAACAACGTGTTACACAAATAATATGGTGCCGGGGCCATAGCCTATTTTGTATTCTGTTGCTGGGGGCACCTCCATGGTCTAATAGTTCCCCGCGTATAAAAGTACAAGGAATTTCAAAAAAGTAAGAAATATGTTTGTTGTATGTGAAGTTTTCCCGATTTGATGAAACAAGGCGCGCACGGTGGTCGCGGGTAATATTTTAGCAAGCGCGCAAGGTTGTGTTGGCTACATCTAGTTCTGACGACACCAGGTCGCGTTTCTTCACTACACTACGAACAGCATTTCAAGGTGAGTATTTTACACTTAAGTGACTTCTTTGACTTCAAAAACATTCAGCAGTTCTGAATGGAGTTATACGGTACAAAATTTGGTTTGTTAGACAGAAATCAGAAACGGGGTCGACAGACTTGAACCAACAGATCAGAATCTCAGAACAGCCTGGGAATCTCATCTCAAACACCGAAAACCCAACCACGAGATTGCGTTTCATCGCCATATTGCGAGCAGCATACAAAACGTTGTTTTTAGAAAGAAAGTAGAAATAGCATATTGCATGATTGTAATTGATTTATGTTGCCTGGTTTATGCATGAATAGATCGTAGATCAGTATATTTTCTTGTAATACATTGTTGCAAGTTTGGCTATTCATATGGGCTTAAAATGTTTGTTGTAATGGTTATTGGTAATAATTTTTCCCCGAAAATTCTGATTGGTCGAGAAGGTGGGCAGAGACTTTTTAGCCAAACACTCACCGTAGAGATTCAAAACCAAAGTAATCCAGAAAAATGGCTATCGGCTGTGAGAGGAGACCGTTCTCAGAAGTCAACGGTTTACTCTACTAAGAGTTCTCTTTAATTCAGCACAAAACTCAATGCAAAAGACCAACTAACCTTGCCCTCTGGGTCGACAAGGAGGAGATGGCGAGGTTGCCTGTTTTGAACACCGGACAGAACATACTGCCCTGCTTTGGATTTACTTTCTCGCACCAAAAAATCGCCTTCATCTTCAAGAAGTAGCTCTGCTTCCGCGCGGGAAAGATTGCCGTGATACCAGTCCTCCGCCTCGATAGAACTTGCAGTTTTATCTAATGATTAAATCACAAAAAAAACATAGAGAAAGTCTCAACGAGTTATCCATTCCCAGTACAACACAGAAAAAAAATACGACTTGAATTATCTTTCGAAATCATTCACATGTACAACTGAGCAGGACTCTAAACTTACCTTCCTTCACCGTAGCGTAGACTTGTGCATCTGCTGCTGTTGTTGCTGCTGATAATGCTTGCTGTTCCTTTTCAGATCTGCTCTGAGCGTAAGGTTTCGGTTTGGGAGGCGCCATTTTTGTAGGTTCTTTAGGGGAAATGTAATCTTGATGAGCAGGATTAGTTGCCATGGGAGGAGGTGGAGGAGGTGGACTGTCGTCATCAAATGTCGCCCAACCAGTTCGCACTAAAATCACAGAACTCAGTAATATAAATGGGGGAACAGAGAATTGACTCCGAATGTGACAACTCTCGAAACATCTGCACCTCTTAAATGCTACGGTTGTAAAGCCTGCTTCATCAACTAGACTGAAATACTATTTTTTGTAATAACTGCTTCATAGAACAGAACACAGAACATACTTATTTTTCTTGGACAATTCTGTCCAAGGGTAACGGCACATTGAGGTTATTCCTATGTGAAGCGCCGACCCAAAGGCCGCAAACACCGGGAACTACGTCCCCCACTCTATACGATCAGTGTGTGGGTTCTTTAACAAGGGTTGTGAGAGGGGACCTAAGTTTTGTCGTCCTTATAGAAAAGTCTAGAAAGTCTAACCATTTGCAGATGTCATTACAAAGGCAGCACTTTCTCCTCTGTTATTTGAAGACCCTGAGTGTTGGTCCGGCCGGGGTTTGAACCCGCGACCTCCCACACGGTAGTTCGGTGGTCTACCAACTGAGCTAACCGGTCAGGGCTTCAGTTTTGGTTTACGACGGTCACTTGAAAATCGGTTTATAAAATAAAAGAGCTTGTACGCGCGCTTTCATTGGATAATACACTGTAGTCATTTTTATATAAGCCTGCGCAAACATGGTGACAAAAAGACGTAAGACTCATCTACTGTATTTGTACACGCTCATGCCAACCTCGCTGCATTTGGGAGAATTCGAGAGCAGATCGTACAAACAAGAGAAAGAAACTCGAATTTTTGTAGGATCTACTCTAGAATTCTCAAAATACACTTGTTTGGTTTGTGCAAGCCTAAACAAACGCAGTAGATGAGTTTTATTTCTTAACGATAAACATACAAAAACTTCAATGCCTGATTGGCTGAGAGCACGTCAATTAATTCTAGACAATCCAGAAAGTTGAAATTGAGTGCAGAAAATTGAAATTAAATTTTTGCAGGTATATGATTAACAAGTAATCAAATGATTTCGAATACAATTTTTTTAATAAATAGACACTCGTAATTTTTTCAAAGCCAATAAACTGCACTCCCCTGAGGGCTCATGCAATTTTCAAAATTACTTGTGTTCAATTATTCCAAACTGCACTCAAATCACCTGATTACCTATACTAACTATTGCACAAGTTCAACAAATACCAGGTTCAAGACTACCAGATGTCAGCGGATTGTCATACAAAGTCAGGTCTGTCAGATCAAGCTGGTTCCCTTCTAAACTGTCCTCTCTTGATGGTGGTTTAGGAGCAGATGTTGCCAAAGGATTCTCATAAAAAGCCATGTTACCATCCCCTGATACAGGATTCTCATACAATGCTCCAGCTGCAAACACTAAACTGTTTGTTTGGCTGCTTACACCGTTACTGGAGCTAAAATGTGTGCCGCCCATCTCTGGAAGGCCTGTAGGGTTGTCGTAATCATCTGATAAAGCAAAGTGATTCAAACATTTACCATTCAATTGAACTATTATGTGGCAGGTTGCACAAGCATGCAAGATGAGGCGAATCCTGAGTTCTGAATGGCTACCGGACCGGTCAAGATGTGCCTATGTTGCCCAATCAGGACTTCCCGCATTGTTCCACGAAACAAAATAAAGCGAAATTGCCATATGATAAATCCTTTATTGACCAAGTTTGTTCGATCAAGATGGCTGGGTACTGACATCATTGTTCTGCGGACGTTTGTAATAATGACGCAATTTGTAATAACTTACGCGATTTGTAATAACCATTGCGGCATTTTGTAATAAATCCAACCTACACATTTTGTAATAAAGGATGCAGCATTTTGTAATAAATCCAACCAACGCATTTTGCAATCAAGGCTGCAGCATTTTGTCATAATCATCAGTCAACGAAATTTGTAACAATGGCTGACGCAACATGTAATGATGTTATTTTTACCAGAAAAACACCCAGAGAACCAACTGAGAAAGAAAAAAAAATAGTGTTATTCAATTAGCGGCAAGGCGGCGTAAATACGATAATAAAGCTCATTGTAACTTATAGAGTACAAGGGACTTTGCCACGGCAGTTCAGTTCTCTCCTTCCTCGATACAGCAATAACTTGGTTTAGGTTCTGCATGGTTATGGTTTGTGACCCAATAAAAAAGTTGGTTCATTCATGTTGTGGTTCAATTTTATCCTTGGTTTAAATTTTATTTTCCTTTGATTCAAACTCATTATCATACTTACTTACCACAAAACAAAGTTAACCCTTTCACTCCCAAGAGTAACTTTATAGATTTTACTCTGTCTAATGTCAGACGATTTTACTCGTCAAATGGAGACCCCTTGGGAGTGAACGGGCCAAAACTATTTCCCTTAAGGAAGAATAAATTTAAATGAAGGAAAAAATTGCACCGCAAAATCTACAAGCACTGATCAGAGGCAGGAACTGGTCAACGATCACAGACATAATCATGTCTAGGAACCTTAAATCCTGTGCACATGCCACTGTCCTGAACAAAATGGCACCTACCAAGCAATGATCTTTCAGGGTGAATCTTTGGAACATCATAACCTGAGAGAGTGCCTTTAGGAACATCATAGCCATGGACTGAGGCCAGTTTACTGAGGCTCTCATAGCCAAAGGTACCATTTTCCTTTGCACCTTGGAGAGCCATGTACCCAACTGGTCCAGCATTCAATGGGGCCTCATACCCACCTGACGACTAAAACACAAAGGTGATCACTATTCTAAATCATCTGACAATTATACAATCAGTGAAAAATAACAAAATACACATACAGCTGGCTGGGTAACAACTTTTGTTTTTAATGAAATACAAAAATTTAGATATAAACAACAATATATACTATGAATCTAAAAAGTAAAGTTTACTTAGAAATGAGTTTCACCTTGTAGAATCCAAATTCAGTTAAAGTTTCCAATTTTCCCCCATTTGGAATACTGAATGCGGTCTACCTTCAATGGCTTTAGAAACAGAAACAATTATAATTATTTTACTCTTGCAAAAGCCTTTACTCCAGACTGACTAACCTTGTTTGGATTATTCCCTGGTTCATCATAATCTGGCTCAGCCTCATACACATGATCATCACCATCATCAAATATTGTCTCTGAAAACCTAGCATAGTAGTTGATAAACTGAATTAAATGAAGAAATTAACAAGAAATATAAAACCAATACAAGTCATTAACTCTTCAAATCTGGGTGTGGTCTTTCCCAAATGTAAATTAATTTATTCTGTTATTGAGCTATCCCAAGTTTTCCTGATGTTTATATTTCTTGGACACAATAAATGATGATATACAATGCACATAAATTTTTTTGCACACAGCATAATAAATTACTCATACATTACTCAATTTTATTACATGGCAAACAACAGTATGCACACTCTGATTGGCTGCTGAGAGGGCAAGATTAACTACCGTACTTAATAACTGAGAGTGAGGTCGTTATGGGAAAATCTCAAACTGAGGCCTCGCCGTATTGACCAAGCGATAGCGAGGTCAATACAGTAGGCCGAGGTTTGAGATTTTCCCGTAACGACCGAACGTTCGAGGTTATTAAGTTGTTTATTATATGGCACAAAAACAAAAATAAAGCAAAAAAGCCAAAGCTAGCACAGTGCCAGTGATCACTTTATATCCGGTAGTGTACACGCTTCCCTGTTCATTCATTGTTTCCAACCGCACAAATCAGGTGAACTAACGCGTCTTTTGATCTAAAATAATCTTTATTTTCGTCACAATTTAAAAAGGTCATAAGCTGTAAGCTATAAGCTGTAAAAAGGTCATGTGGAATGTTATGGTCACGTTACAACAAGGAAAATGTCAATATTTTTGAGAATCAACGGCCAAAGTCAATACGTTATATCGCCTACAAGCACAAGCCATATAATAATTTCTCATAATGACCAGGCATATGAAAATTTTTCAAGAACAATTTTTTTAATATAGACAAAAATTGTCTCATTTTCAAAGAAACTGTTTCTTCTATCCCTTCTGGTTGCGATTGCATGGTCATGTGTGTTTTGGTTCAGTGAACATGACCTTGAATTACCTGCATGCAAGTGGATATTGAAAAACCCTTCTGTTTTTTTTTTCACTCCTAAAAAGCCATATCAAAATAACTTACTTGACCTTTACATATTAACCTTGCTATCACTTGGTCAATACATCAAGGCCCCAGCTGAGATTTCCCTGTAATTACTTTACTGTCAGTTAATAAGTAGTATTTAATCAGATATAATTGTATAATAACAAGAGTAATTCGTGATCAAACCCCAATAGCATTAATTTCAAAACACGATGTATCTTTCATTGGTCAAATCTCCCAACCAACCTTCTCAAGCAACAGTGTTCATGTACTATAAGGCATAGGACAGACATTGTCAAATTGTACTGCAACCACCATTTGCTGTTTTTTTCTTATCCATTCACTCTCAAACCTAATGAGTGACATGTTCCTTGTAAATAACTTGGAGAATTTTGTCTTAGATCAATACAAAAATCTTCTTGTGGTCAAAATGCACTAAGCATAGTCTTATATAATACTTTTCCTTAAATTAGTTGGTATATACAACAGGAAGTTTAAAAAACCTTTCAGGAACTTCTGTTGCGAGGGGAGGGTTCTGAAGGAACATCTTGAAGCGAATCTCAAAAGCTTGGCCAATGGTGTTGATCACATCATAAGCTAAGCCACCACCACAGTCAATAACATGACAAGCTGCAGAATTAATGATAAAAATAAACAAGACAACTTCATCCAGAGGTTCCTGTAAATAATAAGTTACTAATTACACATCAGGAAATAGCAATAAAGTATATTTTCATTAAGACCAACAAATTCAATTTATGATTCTTCCATGTGATTTCACCACATGTTTTCAATGTTATTAACCAAGCATGAGGTCAACATGGCTAGATGTTATTTGCAGCTTAGGTTTTTGGCAATATTACAGTACCAGTACCATCAAATCTCAAACCAACATTTTCCCCAGTACTGCCAAAACTCGATTATCTGGACCTTTCAATCATCTGGCCTTGTTTCTCTCATCCCATTTTTGTCCTAACTGTTAATAAGATGTGACAATGGTAAAACAAAACCTTTCTAATTTGCACTGTTGAGTCGGACAATCACAAGAGCTTTGAAGTATCGACCAGTTGGTTACAGAAGTTCAAGGAGAGCAGAGTTGGCGCAGTGGTAAGAGCACTCGCCTTCCACCAATGTGGCCTGGGTTTGATTCCCAGCCACAGCATCATATGTGGACTGAGTTTGTTGGTTCTCTTTACTCTGCTCCAAGAGGTTTTTCTCTGTAACTCTGGTTTTCCTCTCGCCCCAAAAACCAGCATTTGATTTCATTTAATATGATTTACACTCAAATAAAGTTCATTATTATCATATAGAAATTCATTCATTAACACCTCTACATTCAAGTATGATCTACTCAGTAATATAGTCCCTTTCCTTTATCTCTGTAGTCTAAGTTTCTGTATCATTAGTATTCATATACTCAATTATCAGGACATTTTGCATAAGGCCCTACAAGTCCGGTTAATCAAGATTCAACTGTACTCTCCCAATCACCTTGTAAGAAGGACAGAATGCAAAAACATACTGTATTAATTATTATAAGATTGCAGTTCTTCATTTTTGGTTGAGGGTCGAGGGTGTAAAAAAAATAAAATTAATTAAAAATAAAATACACCTTCAAGTAAGTAAAAAATAAAAATCCTGCCAATCCCATCGTTTGTTTGTTTGTTTTTTTTCCTTACCTATTTTGAATACCATTTCAAAATTCAAATTAAATTATAACAATTCTAACTAAATTTATTTTATCTAATTATTCAATTCACAATACATTGTGCACATAATCAACATGCAAATATAATTTATTACCTCTACCATAAGTAGGGTCTTTTGCTACATAGCCCACCATATCACTACAGTCCTATGAAAAAATAGAGAATAATAATATTATAATACAAAATTGCTTGTAAGAACACTTACGGTTTCCAACTTTTAATAAAATAATTAATGTTATCAAATTGATACTAGAATTCCTAAAGCCCAAACTTGCTTCTCAAGGATTAAAATATGAAGCCTTAAAAAGGTTCCCAGCGTGTCACCAGAGCATTCAAGGTAATACCTGTAATTATTATATAGACATGAGTGTTTTACTAGGAATCATAACACTCATAAAATTCATATGAAACTACATTCGGGAATGTAATGGCATATTTTCCATTATCCTAGTTAGGATATCAATGACATCATTTCTCGCCTTACACAACCCAGATTATCGTGTAAAAAGCTGCCAAACGAATGTCTTAATGTTTTTTGTCTATATAATAAAATGAAAATAGCTTGAAGACAAATAACAATAATCAAATATTTACCCAGGATAACCCTTCAGTATAAAGTACTGAATTTTATGTTTGAGTGGCAAGATCAATATCTCACGAGAGAGCAGAGCGAACTTGTGAGATACTGTTCTTCTTGCCACTGCAAAATCTCCTCTATTTCTAACAATATCAGCAATGGTACCTTTTCTCCACCGCTAGCAAAAGAGATTCCTTGCATGTCATGATTCACAATAACTCGTCCACTCTCTATACTGCTCAGCTTAATACCCAGTGATGAAATGGTCATATTAACACTGCACCCAGAGCTGGAAACATGAGGTAATTCTAAAATCCAATGATCAGTGCATAGTAATAATTAATGGCAGTTAAAGTTAAAGCATAAAAATTGTTGTCAAAAAATCTTGTATACTGTTACTTCTTTCAGCTGTGTAACGCACAGAATTGGAAGCACATTATATACAGTACTGTACAACTCAAACAATTTACACTAAGTATATTTCAAGTCGAGCCTATTGCCTAAAGAAGACCATCAGTAGTGGCCAAAACCTCACAATTCATACTGAAGTGACTACATCATGGAACAAATCAAAAAGTTTATCTTAATATTAACAACTATTTCACACCTGTTGGTGTGTGGAGAGAAGTTGAACATGGATCTTTTCTGGGAGGGGAAGTAGTCAGAACAAAGGGTACTGAAAGTGTGAATTCAAAGTAGAGGCTATGCTGTGGTTCAATTTTATCCTTGGTTCAAATTTTATTTTCCTTTGTTTCAAACTCATTATCATCAAATTGCCATAAGCAAAACAAAAGAAAACCAAATTTGAGCCAAGGATAAAATTGAAACACAACAGCTACATTGTAACTATACCAACATAGTACATGTATACTAACCTCCCAAAAGCTTTTGTAAGTTTTTGGGAATCTGAGAAAAGAAAGAAGGTTTTGCCAACTCAGTTAACTATAGACAAAGCAGCCAATGATGTAACTTTTATGTGTCTTAGTATAAACGTCAAATGTTGAATACTCCAACACAATAAACTTTATTCCAGACATAAACTATTACATAAGCTTTAGACACTGTCCATATGTATGTGACACACAAATCATCTATATTAGGTATTCCCCTTGAAGAAAGGTTTAAAGAAAACAATAACTGACTCAAGAGGTAAGAAACTTTGTCATAAATTCACTTTTACACAAATATACAGTGTACTAAACATTTCTTGCCTTGTGCTAGAGCTGGTGTATACTTAATGCAACGTTCTCCAGGTATGACTGCTTTGGTCTACAAATTTAACAGAGGATCTTCCAATACTTTGAGCATGACACATCCCTATTTATTACTAAAGCAAAGAACTCACAATGGAAAAGGCATTTCACCAAGTTTCTAAACATACTAAAATATTTACATGTACCGGTATAATGCAGTGTGCAACTTTATCCACACCTCATACTCCATTTTTCATTGCAGCAGTATTGCCTAAAGTATCTATTTCCCAGTTGCTTTTGCAGAATAACTTCCATTCTCACCTTCTTCCTTTTTCCAGTATGATAACCAGATGCCTCTGAACAACGCAAAATTGCCTCCCTTTAACAATAACATATAAAGTTTGTGATTATAACATCTCAACCTTACAAACAAGGAGAGCACAAATTTTTTGACAGGTGTCAAAGCATCAATTTTGTTTGGTGCATCAATTTTTCCTCAAGAAGTGCTTTCTTTTTGGCAATGGCGTTTTATTATTGTTGATGCCTCATTCTGGTATAGCGATTTCAAATCTCACACATTGATTACTATTTCTCATATGATGATGTCTAATTATCATATAGTAATTTTTCCATCTCATATATCAATTACTATTTCTCATTTAGTGATGCTTTTTCTTGATAGGCGATTTTAAAACTCAATAGGTGATTTTAGAAGTAAACCCACTTTGGTCATGTTTGGCTTGCCATACTCACATGCAATGTACTATTATATTGACAAGCATCACTAGAATGCCTGCTTCATGAGCCTAAACTCATATCAATGTCACTGTTCCTTGCACAGGATTGACGTTAAGTTATTTTAAAATTAGAGAGAGCACACTGGACAACATGTAAAGGTAATCATACGGTTTCAAGTTCAATTTGGAATTAATTTGCACGAGTGAGTTTTTCCAAAAGCTGAAATTGCATGAGCCGCTTCGGCGAGTGCAATTTCAGCTTTTGGAAAAACTCACAAGTGCAAATTGATTCCAAATTGAACGAGAAAAACCGTACGATTACTTATTAATAATATAAACATGAAAAGATTCGCCTGGAGGAAGTGCCGGAAGATCTCATTGCGGACTGAGAGTTTGACACCGATTTGACACTTTATTTCCTGATTGGCTGCTGAAGATCAGCTGATAACGTACGAACTCAAAGCGGATCGTTTAAAAATAAAGAATATCATAATCCAGAATATCGATGTGTAATTTGCACTGGTGTTACACTTTTTGCACTGGTGTTACACTTTTTGCACTGGTGTTACACTTTTTGCACTGGTGTTACACTTGAACTGCACTGCTCTCAGCCAATCAGAATCGAGTAATTTTTTCATGTATATTATTAGTGGCGTAATAGGGCAGGCCTTCTAACAGGGTGCGCGGGTGCGGGACCGCACAATTCGATCAAAGCCGCACAATCCCGCACAATTCCTGAAAATCCGCGAAATCCCGCACAATATGGAAATATTTGGTTGAAAATCTAATTAAATCAATATTCCCATCGATTGCCAAGGTTTAAAGAAACTTTTTAGGTTATATTTAGGCTATTTACCTAGCAAAACAATCGAGAAATCCGCCGCTTTCCGCGATTGAACAGCTCGAGCGGATATTAAAACAACAAGGCAGCTCTTCATAGCTCCGTGCCGGCCTGGGCACTAGTCTCAGTCTAATCTTGTCTCGGTGTTGTGGTTTTTGCAGCAATTTCAAGCGTGAAGAATTTTAAACCTTCACGAAATAATATTCACTCTACATATCAAAGAAAGTAAAAAAATGTCGGGATTTTTCAGAAAGTAACTTGTTCTGGTCGAAAACATTTTATTTCGAAGCAGAATTACGCCCGGGAATTACGCTTTTGAATTACCTTAATCGATCGTGTCACGCAACATGATTTTGTTGATACAAACTTTGGCCAAAGTTGTAGCAAAATAGAAATTTGGTTTATGTTTAATTGCCAAGCTAAGAGGGGAGTTATTGCACTTTTCATTTATCCAGAAATTCCTCCATGTCGGTTTTTTTTGGGCCCGGTGATCTAATATTTGTTTGTTTACACGATTGCGCAACCTCGCACAATTCCCGCACAATCGCCGTTTTTTACCGCACAATTTGCCTCCCAAAACCCACGCAATTTTCTTTTTTTTTTCCCGCACCCTGTCAGAAGGCCTGATAGGGGGACACTACTCCGCGATCGGCGAGACAGACGACTTCCCATTGCGTGACCAAATGCCCAACTTATCTCCCCAGCTTGACAACATGCTGGATTGGACAAGAATAGGCAGCACGCCAGAATAAAACTTAATTGAGGAAAATGCCTCTAATACTTTCCAAAGCACTATGAGCTGAAGCCACCAACCAGAAAAATGAGCTTATTGTGGAAAGAAACAGCAAGACTTATTTGCATAAGCCAAAGAACTATAATCTCCCCAGCAATACGTCCTGGATCGGACAGAGGTATGGGCAGAAACGTTAGCAACAATAACATAACTGTAAGTTTGGGAAAGTCGCTGTGCAGACTTTAACTGAAGGCACTAAGAAAAGTGGCCCCGAGTTTATTGAATGCAACGGTAACACCCCTGACAAAAGGGGGAGGGAGGGTGGGAAAATTCACATGAAATTTACGGTTAGAAACTGTCTTTTCACAAAAAATGCTATGAAATGTGAATATGAGCTGTGCACATTACATTTTATAGCAAGAAATTAGTTTAGCAGCAGGCCAATGGCCTTTTGCATTACAACTATAGCTAGACCTTACATAGTCTTGTGGTCAGACATGAATACGGCTGTTTACTGTATCAACCACTCTTAGTACACGGTAAAAAGGTAACTTAGACATCTTGCAACATAAAAACAGCGTAGCTATTGTACAGATTAAACAAAGAAACATTTGAACAAAATTACGTGTGTTGCAAAATGCTAATGCCCTGCCATCTTAACCGTGGGGCGTCACATTCCATTAACTGCGTTTTGCAGCACTTTAGGCAAAACTTTCTCCCTACAAAATCATGCAAGGAATTAGTTTAAGTCTGAAGTTGCTTCCTCAAAGAAATCGGACAGGTTTTCCACTTTTTCAGAATGTTTCAAGGGTTTGCACTGGGCTATTCCCAAACACTGTTTGTTAGGATTCTCACTCTTGTGATGTTCTGTAACTGGGATATCATGAAGAGTGCTATATTCTCAAGTTTAAAAATTTGTATATGAGGAACAAGGAATTTTGTAGTTGAGTAAACATAGAAGAGAGTACAGAAGTGCAATGAAATATTAACTATTATATTAGTGATCTTATTACAATTTGCTTATAGTGAGTCCTGGGACTCAATTCATGAAAGTCCCAGTCCAGAATCAGCGAGTCTCAGTTCATTAAACCCAATGTGCTTACTCCTATGTTAAAAGATGCCAGAACTCTTACTTACTTTTCACATATGGCAGACATAATAAGTAACCACTCCATCAGTTAAATAAACAAGGCAGCTTTTGGAAAAAACATTTTGTTGGAGAATTTGCCAGGAAATATTTTTGTCTATTTATTCAGAAATTATTCTTAACCTATTTTATTTTATGAGCAAACAATATTTGAACAAACACTTTTGATTTGAGGTAGCTTTCAATACATATTTCAAATTGTGCAAACAGAGCATTCTTCAAAAACATCTTTAGATCGATCAAGTGATTCATGCGTCCCAAAGGACACAAGCCATGAACTGTTCTGCATCCTTGAGAATTTCTATGCATCAGGAATGCAGGATGCAAGGGGAACGAAATCACTGCAATATTCAAAAGCTTTTACTACAACCCCACCCAAGACCTTACAACAACTTGTACATGTTGACAATAGGCCTTCTAAATATTTATGAATTTTTGATAGCAAGTATTGTCATATTATACGTTCACCCGCCATTACGGTTTCCTACCATATGATAAGATGACGTCATTGGTCGGGTTAGCAAAAGCAATGTTTTTGTTCCTTGTTAGTAAGTGTCGACTTCATGTTAAAACTTTTGACGAGAATACTATTCAACACTGTGAATTACTGTATTTAGTTAGCATGATATTGTTATCATTGCATGCCACTGACTGTCTGACGTAAAACAAATAAAAGACTTTATATTTCTCTATAGAAACACGTTTGTAGCGTAACATACTTAAGGCCGCCACAAGCAATACAACAGAGGCATTTAGAATAAAACTCAACTTGGATTTGCTAATTACTTTCTGTTTCGATTAGCAATGCGCTACACTAACTTAAATTCATTTATGGAACTGCAACGTTACGAAACATTTCAAGAGTTGCTAGTAACAACATCTCTGTTGTTGAAGGCAGCAAAACAAATTATTCGAATGACATCGTTTTGCTGGTTAGGTATTCCATAACACTGTAAATTAATAGAACAAGCCAAGTCCAATATACACAATAGTAAGTCATGACATAATATTACAGTCTATTCAAAGGTTGATAATTATACTAAAACAATTAATATGAGGGCCATTGACATATTCCAATGCACGAGATATAGAATCGAAAATAAGCGAGTTCTGATCGGAATTTAAATAGAAATTAATAAGTAAGACTTTTATCACTCAGAAGTTCGAAACCTATATATCATTCAATCTACACCTATATATCCTGCGTAATGTCAGAATTTATATTTGACAACTCGAGAAGCTAGAAACAAATCACGCTGGTTGGTATATATCTTACCTTGTAACTTGTTGGCGAAGATCATACTGCAGGGTTCGCATTGACTTCAAAACTTGCAAGCAGCCTACATACTGTTTGACAAGAAAAATACAAGTTTACACAATGGGTAGGTTTTCTATCCTATAATCAATAGCACTTGTTAGGTTCTCTCATCGCTTATCTGTGAGGGTACATCGATTGGCGAACTCACTGTAACAGCGTAACAGACTCCTCCTTCCATTAACGAATCATCAGAATGCAGCCATCCTCTGGATGGTTTATGCATAAAGCTGCCTGTTTTCGTCCAGTCGGCCGATGGATCGCCAGGTTTCTTCTTTCCAAACATATTTAACACAATTCAAAACCTACTTGGAAGTATTGACACTTCCTGAACCACAGTCTGGGCAACATCCCAGAATCCTCAGCTGCAGGAAATGGTGGCTGGTAGGTCCAGTCCATCCTCAACTGCTGGTTTGTAAGTGACATCATAGGAATTCTAACTAAATAATAAATGTCGATTCTTCTAACGTAGTGTTGACGTTTGTGAGGTATTAGAACAGTTTATCACTTTTATATTTACCAATTTTCAGCTCGAAACGGTTCTCCCTTTTTTAATAGAATATTCTTGAATTTCTAAGCTCTTGCGTGACGCAACATTTCAATGGCGGTGCAGGAAGCTCTTATGCATTTTAAGGAAGTAATTTCTATTGTGAGATTTTTAACAGTTCATGTCTTTTTCATAAGTATTACTGTAATTTTTATGAGTTCCTTGAATGATGAATTCACGCTTTCTCAACAAAACTCAATAACAGATGTTTCTGCTGGTTTCCGGCCCCCGGTCCGGGTAATTTGCCGGGGTTAAACATTTTTCCTAGTATCTCACATAGTTATCTTCTTTCAATGCTCAGATTCTGGACTTTACCCATCGAGTGGCTTCTAAATTTATTTTTGATTTCGTGACAGTAAAATCCAGCAACTGAAAGGCGGTCGGACCGCATGAGACTTCCTAAGCGACAAATGTACAAATATTTCGTTGTCCCTTTAAAACTTAAAAACTGTGGAAACGCATTTTCTTTGTCAACGTTTACTGTGTTCTTGTGTTCCAAAATTACATAATAATTTATGTGTTCAAAGTCCGGACAGGTTATAACCGCGTCAAAGTAAAAAAATAGAAGAATTCACCCATGACTTGAATTCTGTAGCACGAGATCAGATTACACTTGAATCCGCGATAAAATATCTTTCGGCTGCTTCCGTGTTGTAATATTTTAGCGTTAAATACACGTTTTGCGCACTTTTTGTGATTAAGTAATTTTAGCAAACAGGAGCGAATCACCCTATGGCGAATCATGGCTTCCTTTTTCACCCATACAAAAGATAGCGAGAGGTAAAGACCTAGTGTTCAGCTATTGCGGATGTATTAAGTTTCCCTCTTTCGGAGGAAAACTCACTGTTACCAATCACGGAATTTTTCCTTCAAATTATTTGAGGTACTCTTCTCTACATATTTTAAAACTGTTATCCTTTGTTCAAGAAAACATTATAGAAGTTAAAGAAGTTCTTGTTTTCCCTTTAACGTTCTGTTTTCCTTGTCAGTAATGACAAGGATCGAACCAAATGGAAGATTGCCGCTTTGTAATAAAACCCACATGATGCCTCTTTCCTTACTGAAAAAAGGCGCCTTCAAACTTTAATAACTTTTAGTAGAAATACTCAGGTGATTATACAAAACCGCGCGCTCTCATTGGTTCGCTATCTCGGATTATCAGCCGATAATCACCTCGACGAACAAAATGGCTGCCAGTCGTTCGCGCGCCTTTGATGAAATAAAATTTGTTCGTGTTGTAGAATGGTTTTTCTTTTCTTTTTTGAAATAATCACCTACGTATTTATACTAAAACAATTATTCGCCTCAGGCTCAGTGATTATCGGTGAATATTCACCTCGACTTCGTCTCGGTGAATATTCCTCGATAATCACTTCGCCTTCGGCGAATAATTGTTAAGTATTGAAACGACAACGAGTCGCTTCTTTCCGAGGCATTTCCTCTCAAATACAGTAGAGACAAAGAAGACGAGTTGTCAGCTACTTGTTAAAGCTCTCATGAACAGGCGTTTTATTCGCGGAAGGGGAGAGAAGGCAGAGAACTAGTTATCTAATTCTGTATTCATAATTCTAGGAACATTCAAACGACAAACTTAACTGCCGTACCCGTACAGTAGCTGCTTTTAAGACCAATCAGCTAAATACTCGAACTTTTCAAACACTTCAGGCCTAACCCGTTTCCTAGCATAACAAATTTGGGTTATCAAACAACTTAATTTGCTCTGACGAAGTGCCAACACTTTAAACGTCAGTTTCTATCTTTAAGGTGGTATGATTAATGTTCTTAACTCGTGTGATAACCTCGAGCGTTTACCATTTGTCAACAAAAACCGAAAATTCCGGATGGAAATTCAAATGGTACAGCTCATTCCACTAGAAAGTGTGGAGTGATAAACAGCTTAACTCAATGATTTCTATATTAAAACTTGGCGCTGTATTTACACTATTCAAAGCTTGAAATCCTCAGCAAAACAGGCGCGTAGCTACCTGTACGCCAATACGCCATGGCGCACCTGAAATTTTGTAGGAATATATTGCTCGGACAATTATACATAACCCGACGAAGTGCTGAAAAAAAATCCTGGCTACGCGCATGCAAAATAAGAAAGTCATTAATTAGGCAAGAAAGGGAAAGATTACGAAAGATATTTATTGTCCTCGGAAACTGGCTTTATCCTGATGTTATCTCCAGTGAAGGGTTCACCTGTCATTTTCTGCATCTTGAATGTAATCTCTTTCATTACTGCCTCAGGGGCTGATAATTTCAAACATGAGATGCTGGAATATTCTTCTCTTTGAAAAGTTTAATACTTTTCCCGGGGGGCTCTCCCTATAATGGCCTATACGGGTAGGTCCACTCGAAAGGGGTACCTTTTTCACGCTTCAGGTATATGAAAGAGTAGGGATTTAAAAGTCAAAAGATGTGAAAGGGTAGGGAAATCTGTCATTTAGGTATTAAAAAGGGCCTTTCGAATTCATTAAAATATTTCGAACACACACATACCTTATGACTGTACTGTTTAAATTTATTGAACGCAGCATGAAAATGACAAGAAAACTTCCTGTTTTAACGATTTATTCACAAGACGGGCCAGTTAGAGCAGTTAAAAATAAAACTCGTTGGATTTGCATTACAGTCTATCCGCGAGCTTAGTGGACTTCAGTCAACGCTTAACGCTTGCGTCTTTATTATTCACTTCATATTGTCGACACCTTCTTTTCGTACATTCGTTAATGTCCTGCTTATTCTAGGTACGCTTGATTTCAGTCTCTTGAAAGGGGTTCTATTTACCAATGGAAAGCATACTAACGGGGTACCATTTGTCAATGGAAGGTATAAGAAAGGGGTATCTTGTCTGCCAAAAATGGTATACAAAAGGGTAAATGGTCATACTTCGGGGCGGAGCCTCCCCGTATCAATTGTTTTTGTACACCCTCTCCCCCCCCCCCCCCCGCCCCGGGAGACCTTTCTAGTAAAACTCTTCTAAACCCGAGAAACATGCAGAGGGCAGTAAAAACCACAGGGGGATTAAATTAGGAATCAAAGAAAATATGGCGGCATGGCAACCGTAATATTGGTAGTAACTTGGTTTCTAGGCTTTTTAAACGATTTTTTGGCTTGTCTTAAATGGGTTTTTATAGAATTGGGTTTCTGCCTATTTCGAGGAAAAATGAATGAAAAATTTATCGTGTCTGAAAAGTCTAACTAAGGCAGGTTCAATTAAACAAGCACCTGACTTGTAATTTATATTCAATAAGGATCAGCTGCGCTAGAAACACTTTTTCTGATATGAACTTCTTCAACACATGAAAGTTGACGCATTGACTAACAGAACTACGTAAGCAGTAAAAGTAAATTCGTCAACGAGTGGGAGAGCCTTGGTACATTGAACACAGGCAAAAAAATTGGTCAAACTGCTACAGAATGGTTTGATGTAAATCAAGTGACAAGTTCAATCAAGAAACTTTCGCTGACTTTGGTTTAAATGTCCTACCATCCCGCGGCTATTTCTCAAAAGAAATTTAAAGTTATGTTAATGTTTTTGAGCTCTGCTGGAAAGTTGTTTTCACGTCAATTAGGTAAAAGGTTTTTTAGAATGTTTTTGTGACCACTGAGTTTGCTGATCACGGCAGGGGCCGCTACGCGCTGGGTCGGGTATTGTCAGTGAGTCACGTAGTTGATGATGTGATTGGGAATCATGGATTTTTAACGACCACACTCCTCGAAAACATTGAATAGTTTTATTGTCCTTCACTATCAGCCAGACAAGAATATCTTCGCCTTCCATCTCCTGTCGGTAAGTTAGCACCGCCAACAGTTTTTAAAACTTGCTCGAGGTCCTATTGTTTTGGAGAGAATACATGTTCAATAGTCGCCAGTTAGAGATGAGATGAGAAAACAATAGAAAACGGCACGCGATTTTCAGATCCATTTTCATCGGAATGGTGCGTTGACATTTCTTCTTGTTACTTTAGTCTCTCAAATCCAAAGGAACTTGTTTTTAGTTTCTATTCAATTCACAACACTTACAAATTGTCAGGAAAGACATTATGAGAACAACCGGGAAACGGATGGTAGACTGAATTAGGGTCAATGATTTGATGGTTTAAAAGTAAACAGGTTGTCAACGCGTTTGGTTTCATATGACTCTAGATAGAAATAATTATTAAGACCGAAACAGAAAAACCGCTTTTATAGTTGTAAGACTTTAATTGCAGAGTATTCTAGATTTCTTCAGATTTTGTTTTTTGTATATATATGTTATCTTTCTGTTCGTATTCCCACCACTGAATAGCACAAATATTGTCCCGTATCCAAGTCAACAGTATGCTATGATGAACCTGTTCTAAATTAAGTTATACTGATTCATTCTACAGAAACTAACGCTGTTCTCCTCTGATACTAGATGGCCATGGATGCAAACAACACACAGACGAAACCACTTTGTCTGGATTCAACTCTTTCGATGGAGTTATCCACCTTCAAACTGTCTCCAATACTCTACGGTCTTCTGTTGTCCATTTGTATCATCAACGGAATTTCATCTGTGCTAGCAACTCTGGCAAACAGTCTCGTTTTATTTACCATTTTTAATTTCTCTGCTCTTCGCACTCAGTCCAATACTCTAATCGTTTGCCTTTCACTCACTGATGTTCTTGTTGGAATGATTGTTCAGCCTTCATTCGTTATTTACGTTAGTGGTAAATTGCGCCTTCAGTACTACTGTGTTGCGCTATTGACCTATCTTTACACAGAAATATTTTGTGTGGGACTATCGCTCATAACTCTAAGCCTCGTCGCATGTGAAAGGTTCTTCGCGATAGTTTATCCCTTCAAATATATCAACTATGTTACTACGTGTGGCTTAGTCAAGGCTGTCGCCATGTTGTGGGGGCTGTGGTTCGTATTTAATGTTGTGTGCAGAGCTCTCAAAGTTAAAAACGACGAGTTTTTCTCGCCCATCGCCTCTGTTATCATAGGATTGTGCCTGGTTTTGAACACTGTTTTATATTTTCGAATATTTAGAGTTATAAGACGCCATGAGCGGCATATTCACGCTCAAAATCAACTACAGCTTGAATTTCAAACAAGTACAGAGTGCTATAATAATGATAAAGGAGTCACAGTTTTTAATGCTCAAGAGAGGAACTCGTCTTTAAACAGAGCGAAAGAAACCCATATGGCTAGGACTGTGGCTTACATTACTTGCATTATAGTTCTCTGTTATTCACCATTAATGTTGACTTCCATAGCAGATGTTTTGATACAAGATGACGCCTTGTTTGATCATTTACTGTACCCACTGGCAGAGACAATAACCTTTCTTAATTCTGCCATCAATCCATTTATCTACTGTTGGCGATGCAGAGATATCCGGGAAAACATCTTTTTCTACATTGGTGGGGCTTGCAAAGTATCGTTTGGCAGAAGGAATGGTCAAAAGCACGGATCAAGAGCAAAGGAAAAGACGAACCCCCGAGTCTCGGGACTGTGAAGTGATGACTATAGAGTGGTAAAGGCAAAGGCAAATAACTGATCTGCCAGGTACCGACATAAAAAGAGACATTGTGCACGACCAAGTCAAACAAAATTGAAAAAAAAACTGTTTTGGTTGCATCTTTTTCCCTCTTACATTTCTCAAGAAAATAATTACCAAATGAATTCTGTGAAAAGAGCTCTCGTAGTTGGACCAGCTGGACGCCTGAGAGTAAGCATAAATAAAAAAATAGGTCCGCAATGCGTACTTGCGTAGCTTACTAGACCACGTGACAGGCGCTTGAAATAAATAAATAAATTAATAAATAAATAAACAAGACGCCTAGGGGCGTTTCCGTGGGATGCAGTAGCCTATTAGTCATGGTTACCCATGGTCACAATCAGTTGACAAAAATTGACCAGTTACAGTAACCTGTCATGGTTAGTCAATGCGACCAGGAGAAGAAATCATGGGTGAAATAAGGGAAGTGACGAAAGTTACCAGACAGATGAGCCTTTGGAATACTCAATGGATTTCGGTCTGAAACTAATGTAAAAATAATCGCCTCCTACGAATACCATACCAAAGAGAAAACACCGGTGCTCCGCCGATCACCGAAGTTAAGCCCTGTTGGGTGAAGTTAGTACTTGAATGGGTGACCGCATGAAAATACCCTGTGTTTTCAAGTGTTTTAGGCTTAAAAATATACTATTAATTGCCAAAGGCCAAAAAAATCAGCATTAAGACTTTCCAGCCAAAACCTTAACAAAGACAAACAACGCGTTTGCTATTAGAGGCATAAAACTTTCTATTATATTGCCTTCGTACAAAAGACATTCCGTGTTTGCTCAAAGCGATCACTCGGCGAGGAAAATTAGAGTCACTGGAGTTTGGTTTAAATGGTCACTTAAATTGTTGAAAAAATGTAAATTAACATTTGCAAACAACATTTACTGTGCTTTAGTCATTACCCTGGTCTTGTATTTACATGTAAAAGTCCGTTTGAAACCCGAGGTTTGGTTTTTCATAGGGCCGTATTTATGTAGCGTCCGTGAAATCGAAGAAATCGCAACGCGAAACGGCTTTTCGCTGCTTTTAAGGCCTCCTTGTCTTCTTTTTTGGTGGTAGGTTATTCTTCTGGAAATTTTTTTTCCATTGTGAGCTTAGAAAAGGATGTACCTCCTTTATAAAAGATAAAAACCATGTCTTGAAAATTTAGGATCGATTCACGCGCCGGGCCATGTTATACTTTGGCGCAATGTGTACATATGTGGCCTACTAGACCACGTGACTGGAGCTCGATTCTCGTTGACAAATAAATAAATAAAATGGAAACGCTGCCACCATGTAATGCTAGTCGATGTACGTTTATTCAACTGTTTGTGTGCGAAGGCACACCGCTTGCATAATAATTAACTACACGTGTAATATGCTAATATGCTAACAGGTGTAATATATTTCCTTATATATGTATAAGCGTTTCTGAGAAAACGTTCCTATAAAAATTTCACCTGTCGTGAAAAATCAAAGCGATTTAAGCCTTAGCATTTCAGACCAATTACCTTAACCAGACATAAATCAAAGCCTATTAGGCCCCGCTATTCCCCCACATCCCTGTCCTCCCCCCTTACTGCTTTCCTGTCATATCCCCTGCCGACCCCACCCCACCCCCCCCCTGCAGTATCACTAACTCCCTTTAGGCTTTACATGCAAAATAAAGTACCTTACACAAGCTCTGATTACACACTGAAACAACTGAGATGCGAAATCAAATAAAACAACAGAGATGTTTAGCCTTAAAACGAAAATTCCCTAACCCTACCCCCGACAAAACAATAGCACTAGTCCGATAAAGACAATATGGCAAGGTAGAACGCGATATGAAGGATTCGTTGGCACCATCACAACCGTTCTCCCCCATTAAACGAGAAACGCCCGCTAAGCCCAATTCCGGGCATTGCCCGATTTTCGGCAAAAAAGTTACCTTGAATTTTGCAGGTACGTTCTTTGAAATACACCTAGATATGTTTCCTTCTACAAAGATCTGCTTAACTATCACTGGTTTTGGTAGTGTGCATGACTAAATTTGTGGCATACTGCATAATTGACTTTTTTTGTTGTTTGTTGAATGATTAGCAACGGCACCAAGAACATACTGCTTTGCGTTCATTCCTGCGCATTGAGACCTGCATCTGATTAAAAAACCTGTCAGTCCGATGACGTAATAAACTGTCACATTCTTTGCATATAATTTTCAATCTCTCCCGAACTCATAGTTCGTTATACAGTAACGAGTGTAAAAAGGCACAGAAGTGATCAAAAACAAGGGGACATGGATGACAACACGAAAGAAAACGATGAAGATGGTTGTAAAAATACAGCTGCTGTTACAAAGAGCAAGGAAAGAATCTCTACGGTTGTGGCGTTTTTTGTATTCGGTTTCGTCCTTTATTCGGTTTACTCTCTACTGATTGCCGCCGCCGAAGATATCTTAAAAGGAACTGATATTCCAACTTCAGCGGTTATAACATGCATCATGGCTCCTTATGTTACTGTGACGCTTGTAACTCCGTATTTTGCTCAGACTATTCCTTACCTACCCCGCGTGATAACAGTTTTGATTCTCTATCAAGCCGGACTGTTTTGTTTAGTATTTGCAGAACGCGTTGAAGCGAAGCTTTTCGCTGTTTGCTTGGTGTCGTTTGCGTTTGGATTGGGAGAGATGTCTTGTATAGCCATGACTTCTTTTTATCATCAAGTTGTTGTTGGCATGTTTTCAGCGGGGACAGGCGTTGGGTTTATTATGGCTCCTATTTATTACACCGGTGAGTGCCTCGTTTGCTTCTCTGTTTTCTCAAATTTTATAACTTCCTCAATTGAACTTTACGCTCGAATCAAACGAAGCTCAAGCCATAGTAGAGAGGACTATGCTCAAGCTCATAGGAAATCTGGCGCATAAATTTGACAATTGTTTGCGTCTTAGATACCAAATAGATCGACAAAAATTTACAGTTGAAACGAAATTGTGGAAAATGCGCTTCCATCTTCACAAATAATGTCTCATGTGAGACCCGGTACAAGGCGTTTTCATAAGGTTTTTTAAGTCAGTTGAACCTTCTAAATTGGGAAATCAGTCTGGCTGGTTTCACAACGTAAACGTTTTTGAGAAGATATTGGGATTTTGTTTAAACACGCAAGATTCGAAAACGTTTTTCACTGGCCCTTTGCATTCAAAGAATATATCTCTAAGCCGCAGACAAAATAACGTAATTATTCCCTTTGAGATAAGATATAGCAATGGTCTTCATGGAATGATTTCCGCACAGGTCCCTCATTCATTATGAATGTTGTAGCCGTACGGTTTCGTTTTCAGAAATGTTTGCACGCGCCTTTCCCAAGACAGTTCAACTACAGCATGCATAATGAAGTAGGGACCTGTGAGAAAGTCTTACCGTCTTCATTTCTGAGAAAGTGACGAGCTCCTACACGATTATATGACTGGGAACGAACCGTCAGTTTTAACGAAGACGAGTATATGCAACACTAAAAACCACCAGAAATATTGGTTCATGTTCGGTGTAAAACGGAGTGAAATTTTATTTATCTTGACCTTTGTTGTTGTGGGATGAATTGTTTGAATTATTTCTCGTAATGTTTGTACATGACTGATGCGTTTTACAACGTACATCAGCCGAAGACAAGTATTGGGAAAAACTAACAAACAGTCAGGAGCGAAGGGTGATTCGCTCCTGAAACAGTATAAAGTAAACAAGACGATCTAAGATCGTAAGTCGGACAACAGGTAGACGTGTTATGATGTGTATTGTGCTTGTTTTCGGCAAATGGATTATAGAACGAGGTATTTGTTTCCATATGCAAATATTTATTGACTGCGGGACTGCTGGAGCAGAACTTTAATGTCACGCAATCGTGGCCGGGTATTCTGAAGTTTCAGCCTCAACGGAAACGTGGCATCTTTGTTGTCGTTTCCTCGAGTTTCATCGCGAGGCACCTTGTCTTTATCAGCAAATGCTCTTCTGTCACTCTGTCCACACTTTCTGTTCACTGGTAACTCGTTTGATTTCTGGTTTGATTCTTTTGAGACATTCGCTAAATCATTTGATTCTTTTGCTATTTTCAGTTCGCGGAACGACCCGTTTCGAAATATACGCTCATTACACACGCCATCTTTTAGAGTGGGTCTACCGCGAACGGTTTGTGGGTCTGTATGTTTGAGCGTAGAAAATATGACACCATTTGTTTTCAACATATTCGCCATCGACTTCGACATCGTAGAAAGAAGGTTGCGCTCGTATTACGTGTCCGCGGTATTCCCCATTGCACGTGACTGCGATTTGCGATGAAACTCGAGGGTAAACCTATAGTCGGTTGCCCGACTAAAAATGCATTATCGGCGTAGATATAATTTTCCTGTGTCAAACTCATTATCATACATTGCCACATAAAAAAAAAACAAAAAAAAAAAAAAACAAAAAAAAAAAAACAAAGGAAAATAAAATTTAAACCAGGAGTAGTGTATTTATGGGGCTGCTGGCACATTTTCGTTCTAATTTCGTTCTAAGTTCGTTCTAATTTTATTCTAATTATTTTATAAGATTTTATAAGTTTTGCTAGCACATTTCAACAAACTTTCACCAAAATTTTCATTAAACTTTCCAGGTGTGTTGCGCACCAAGCCTTTACCAAACTGATGTTAATATGATGTGAGGTGCTGGCACATTTTATAATTTTTGTAAAAATAAAAATAATTTAAAAGAAAGAAAATAAGAATAAAATTAGAAGAATAATTAATATACAAAATGGAACAACAATTACGAAGATTAAATGTTGTGCAATTGAAATGTATTGCTAAAGAGTTGGAAATTAAAGGAAGTAGTAGAATGTTTAAAGCTAATTTAATTAATGAGTTGAAAAAATTTAAAGATGTGGATATTGATAAGTTAATTGCAAAAGTTATTATAAAATATAATTATACTTGTTTACATGGAATTAAAAAATATCTTTGTAAAGAATGTGGAGGGTCACAAATATGTATTCATAAAAAAATAAAGTATCAATGTAAAGAATGTGTTGGGTCACAAATATGTATTCATAGAAAAAGAAAGTCTTACTGTTTATTATGTGTTGGTTCACAAATATGTGCACACAACAGACAAAAAAATTTTTGTAAAGAATGCGAAGGATCACAAATATGTGTACATGATAAACAAAAGGCTCATTGTAGAGAATGTTTAAAAAATAAAAAATGAATTATAATTTAAAAAGATAAAAAAAAATATAAAATAAAATAAAAAGATGGAAAAAATAATAGATAATGAAAAAATGGAATTAATATCTTTTAATGGAAAACTAGATATTATTTTGAGGTATATTAATAAAAAAAGAGTTTGTTTTTGTGATTTTATAGAGTTAATTAAAGAAGATTTGTTAAAAAGACTATCAAAAATTCGTGGTTTTATTGATTATAATCCATATGATGATGATGGGATTTTTGATATATATGATGAAAAAAGTGATCATATTTATTTTGATATTATTTTTGAATCTTATGAGGATGAAAATATAATAGGTGGAATTAAGTTTACTCGCAATAAAAATTTTGGTGTAAATGGAATATATGTTGATAAGTTTGTAAAAGAGGTATTAAAAATTGCTAATAAAGATTATGAAGAAAGTATTAATTCAATTGAATATGAAGACGATGAAGGCTATAAAGAATATATTGATAATCTTTATCATGATAAGGAGTGTGATATTAATTATTTTGATAAAAAATTTATTGTTTCTTTAGTAGAGTTTACTTTATATGTAGATCCTTATAAAATAGAACATAAAAAGAAATTTTACAAACCATTACATGATGAAATAATGGCAGTAGCATGGCATCCATCTAGGTATTTAGATTGGTGTATTGATTTTGAGGAGTTAAGAGATTTGAAAGAAAGATGGGGTGAAGAAGATTAATATTATCTAATTATGTTTTATAAATATAATTTGGTTTATAAAACAAAAATGGAAAAAGAAGTATGTTGCGATAAAGTTGAAAATTGTATTTATTATTATAATAAAAAAAGACTAAATTTTTCTGATTTTTTTGATCTTATAAGAAATGATTTATTCGAAAGCATATCAAAAAATAAAGAAATTGTTAGTAAAGAAATTAAAAATCCAATTCGTCTTAGTGTAAATTATTATAGAAAAAATGAAGAACACGGTGATGATAATTATTATTTTGATATAAGTTTTGGAATTGATGGTATAAATGTTGATTTTTCAGAAACAAATATATTAAATATGTTTGACAGTAATTTTATTATTTATTCGGTTGATGTTTCTTTATTGAAATAAGAAAAATTATGTTATATAACTCAAATAATAGTTACATAACAAAAGACCTGAAATTTATCTGAATCTTAAACTTATAGTTATGGGAGAACCCTTCAGATCAAGTTTTTTCCATTCAACGTCTAAGATGCTTAAATCAAAGTGGTTTATTAAGGTATCATATTTTCTAACTGGAATTGTTGGATAATCTTTTGAGGGTATGTTTGCTAGTAAGTGTGATGGGGATAGTTTTACAAGTTCTCCATTTTTATTTTTATTCATATATGACATCTTATTATCCACTATACTGCACATAAGTTTCAATGGTTCCTTAATCTGTATATTTATGGGGTATAATTTACCAGGATTTATGATTTCAGGCACCCCTAAACCAACTTGTAGCCCTCTCGCAAGTTTAATGTTGGAGATCTTATTGGAATATAGATAGTCAATAGTATCAGTTTCAATGATTGTTATCTTTGCTCTATCAGTATCATTAAGAAAGATCGATTGAATATTACGCAGCGAATATGTACCAGGTTGTATTATTATGAGGGGTTGATTCTTATCATTGAACAATATCTGTTGATCCTTGAAATTAATCAATCTTTTGGTTTTTATATTACAATCCAGGAGTTGTATCTCTCGAACATTTTTGAGTGGAGGATCTAAATAAATCCTAGTTTCAGAATCATACATTGTAATACTTAACATATTGTTTTGATTACATTATATTCGTTTTTAGATTATGTAATCAAAACATTAACGAAATAGATACCAAGCTATTGCACTGCCAACTACCATAAATACTATAAGATTATCTTCATGTTGAGTTGATTTAATATTATTTTCTGGTTTAATTGCATCTGTTTGTGTTGTTTCTGATGGTATTATTGGTTTTGGTTTTGGTTTTGTTTTGAGTTTATGAGGTAATGAAACCTTCGAAGACCCTAAGTTGTGACTTATTCCAACTGTTTTTGTTTCAACATTTAATGCATTATTTACTCCAAAAATCATATCTTCAGTGGCTTTCATGAGTTTGTTATTATACCCAACCACGCTCTCCGTGTTTATGATCATATTACTTGGCATCAACCAAACGCCCGGAGCAACAGCCAAATCAAGCCGTAATTTAGTTTCCTGCACAGATTTTTGATAATTTTGAATAGATTTAGAAATATCATTTTCTATAACAGAACTTTCAAATAAGGCTTTGAATTCTTGTTGTGTTTCTATTGCACCACCACCGCTACCATAAATTGGGTTTCTAGTATTAACTTGCGCTCCTAATATACAGTAAACAAAAGCTTCGGCGGATCGATTTAATCTTCCAAGCCCCGCTTTGGTGAGTCCATGTCCTTCCATAGGAATAAACCAAGCATATTTGAAATCACTAAATAGATCATTTCTAATAAACGAGATTTTATTTCCGTCTCCATCTTTATAACCCTCATCAGAAAATTTATTTTGCCCGGGCCAAGTATTTGCATCATGATCATAATTTCTTACAATATATAAATTTTCATTACCATCTGAGTTGTAATAAATAAATTGATCACCCAAACCGTGATTTCTACCACCTTTCCATCTAAAGTCAGAATTATTACTAATCCCAAACTCTTCACACAATTTATTATATGCAACTTTATTATATGGATTATTTTTTATTGAAAAAGGTTTTTCATCTGGTAAGGGAAGTTTCAATTCATACAATATTCGTCTTATTGTGAAATATATATGAAACTTTATAAAACTGCTAATTACTTCGGGATAATTTAGACTTTCAAAAAGACTTATACCGCAACCGGATGTTGCACACCAAACTGCAAAGTTAAGTTGTTGTGGCCAATGATTAAAATCTGGCTTACTTAACCACCTTTTACACTCCTTTGCTGAATTAAATGTTACAACTTGGGATTTAAATATGTTTCTCATAGTAGCAACGAATTTCTTTTTATCTGTAACATATATATCTAGAGAGGTTAAAGTTTTTGTTACATCAGTTGTAAAGTCATCAAATTTAATAGCAGGTATTGGATAAAATTGATTTGTAATTGATAAACTCTTTGGAAATGAACCAACTTTAGGTTTTTTTTCTAAACCTAAATCTCCCCATAATAATGTTTTCAAATTAGTGGAAAGATCATCAGTCCATGTTTTTCCAGTAGGATCATCATCAGACATTACAGTTATTCCATTAACTTTCCATTTAATATATCCACCAAATGAATCATTAATAAATGTAAATTTATCAAGGTTGGTGTTTGGGTATCGGGTTTTGAAATCGTCTAATAACATCTTATTCTTTGTGTTTCAGAGAATTTGGTCTTTAGATTAAGAATAAGATGTAAATTCAATTCATTTCTTTTCTAATTCCTGCAAAACAATTACAACCAACATCAGTTCTCTCATATGAAATTTTCAACGTGTGGGATTGGTTAGTTCTTTTAATATATCTTCCCGAACTTTTTTCCTGATTATAGACATGTCGAAGTTTTTTTGGCTTTCTTTTCTAAATTTTTGTCTAATTTCTAGTTTTTGATTTTGGAACTTTTCCATTTCAGATAAAATTATAGAAAATTCTTGATCAGACATTTTATTATCTTTCAAAGATTTTGAAAACAAGCTGTTTACTGTTTTTAATGTTGATTTTGCTGCTGTGGTTGTTTGTTCGTGCTTACTAATTTTATTTGAAAGTCTTTTTGTTGCATAACCAAATCCAACCGATAATCCGCCAAAAACTCCGCCAATAACACCTAAAGGTACGCCGACAACAGCACCAAAACCTGTAAGAGAAGTTCCTAAACCACTTGCAGATAGAATAACTGAAATTAAACCGCCACAAAAGCTTATTTTTGTAAGTATTCCTCTAGCTCTATTATATTTTTTTCTTATATCTTCGTAATGTTTATTTTCTTTTTCAAGATTTTGTTGTATTTCGCTTGATTTTTGTATTCTGAAATTAGTAGGGTCAACATTATTAGGTAGTTGAGGATAAATTTTATTGTAGTCATCCATATTGTATTTTACTGATCACCGTGATATCTTTAGATCTACTTTCTCTTCTTTTTTATACTTTCCACAAAATATAGAACCACAGCCATTATTAACAACCAAGCATTTTCACCTAAAAATCCAATAACCTGCCCAGCTGTTTTAAATAGAAAGCTAACTATTGCTCCAACCATTCCTGGCAATATTTCACCCAGTTTTTTACCAATAGTTTTCAAACCATTCCCTACACCCCTGCCTAAAGTAGATAAACCCTTTGAAAGATTAGAAACTATAACACCAATTATGACACCTACTGCACTTAGAACAGCAAAAACTGTAAAACCATACTTTTTAAAAATATACTTTAATCGCTCTCGCAATGGTAAATTTTTAAGTATTTCATCTTTTCTGGATTGAATTTCTGATATTTGTTCATCGTTTGAAATTATTTTATTTCTAATTTTCTCTCTTAATTTATCAACCTCAGATTTTAATCTTTCATTGATTTTCTCTAGATTTGATTTATTTAATTTATCCTTTTTATATTTATCTATTTCTTCTTTGTATAATTCCATTTCTTTCAAAATTTTCTCTTGTTGTATTTTTAACTCTATATTCTGTTTAGCGGTTTTATCAAAAAGTCTTTTACCTTCAGAAGCATCTCTTTCCATATTTTCTTTTTCTGCTTTTTGGCTTTCAATTACTAAAACAAGCCTTCTTACTTTTTCTTCATATTGAGCAATTTCTTTTGGATGTACTTTTGAGGCAGCGTCCAATCCTTGCAATGCATTATCTAAATCTATAATTTTTTCATTTGCTTCTTCCAATGCATTATCTAATTCCTTAATTTTTTCATTTGATTCTTTCAATTCTGACTCAGAATTATTATATTTTTCTAGCATTGTTTCATAATCAGCACCTAGAGCTTTTCTCATTGTTTTTGGTAAATCTTCAAGCTTAAGAACTCCATCTTTATCAATTATTATATGTTTTGCTGCTCTTGGATTATTACTAAATTTTCCTGATATACTTCCATCTTCCTCAAATTCAACATTAAATGTTGCGCCGTCTGGATTGAAGTCTGGTAAATAACGTTTGAGCTCTTGTCCAGCCTCTCTCCTTCTGTCATATTCCTCATCTCTTTCTCCTAAAACATCACTTAGATTTCTTCTTCTTTCAGAAGGTATATTCCATTCACTCCGACCCATAGATTGGTTATATTCATCATAACCATCATAATCTCTATCAACAGATGTGGATGTGACTGTAACATCATCATCATCATTATCATCATTATCTCTTGATAAATCTTCTAATGGTATATCTTCTTCCATGATTTTTTACTCATCAGTAAGAAATCTTTAAACGAGCAAAGAAAACTAACTATAAAAATTTACTAACTGCATAACCAAGAGCCAACATACCACCGCCTACATATAACATTTCCCCCGTCTTTTGATTATCGCTTGGTTTATAATAATCTGAAAATTTTGGCTCGTGCAATTGGTTATATAATTCAAAAGCTTCATTTGTTTTTGAAATATTTTTTGATGCTTGATATTTTTCATCTTTTTGTTGCATTTTCCAATCAATGAGTTTCTGTCTTTTCTCCTGATATTCAGTGTAATCTTTTTGATATTTTTCCATTGCTTTATCGTGTCGTATTTTTTCTGTATCAGTTTTATCTCCAGATAGAGATTTTGCAAGATAGTTTCCACCAACAAAGGCGGTTGCATTTAATAAAGCCCCGCCAATCATCATTGCTATTGCTGCCATTTTTTTTATTACTTAATTTGTGGTTCCTCCTTTTAAGTCGGTAAAATCTTTTGATCCTCTAAATATGTTTTTAGATACATACTACCAGATAATACAGCAACCCATTTTGCATAATTTGTAATACTTGAGGATGGATCGCTCAAAAATGATTCTTTCATCATCTTTTTAGCTACATATCCAACTCCAGCCCCTAATCCGATAAGCACTGCTGAATCAGTAACAGTTTTCACAAGTTTGTTTTCGTTTGACATGATTTTTTACTACATCAGTAAGAAATCTTTAGATCCCTTTAGTACTTATTCCATTACTAAAGATTTTGGAGTTAGAGACAATGGAATTTTTGAAGATTGAGGTATTTGCGGAACTTGTGATAAATCAGGTATCCTATTTTTATATTCAACGTAGCCGTCCCTAGCTTTTTCCCGATATCTCATAAAAAGATCAAATGCTGTAAACCCTAATCCAACAACAGATAAAACAGTAGTAAAAGATAACTCTGGAAGCCATGATTTCACTTCGTGGGAGGGCTTTGTCCGATTGGATTCACTATATGTATTTTCATTTTGCTCTTCTTCCTGTTTCATTTTTTGCTCCGCAGCTCGTAGGGTCTCTTCGCGTTTCATCTCCCTAGCTAATGCATCTTTTGCTTTTTTATTATATTCAGCTAATTTCTTACCAGCCGCGACCTTTTTAGGATCTTTTTCCCGTTTTTTAGTATCTTTATTTTCTGGTTTGGGATCAGCCGTAATTTGCTCCACAAAGCGGGGAGAGGCTTCACCTCGATCAACTTGTTCATTTTGTTCAGACATTATTTTACATATCATTAAGAAATCTTTAGACCACTTAGGATTGATATGTAAATAAAATAATAGTATGCTTAGTAAACAGTATCAGTACCGCTATCGGCCTGCTCAGTAGTCTGTTCAGTTGTATTTGAAATATCTTGATTTTTATGCTCAGTTGTATTTGTAACTTGTTGATTTTTGTTGAATTTAACATGTTTAGCAACCTGGAAAAACCCGCTAGCAAGTGCTGCCAATCTTCCTGCTTTTAATGCTAAGAGTCCTACAATGTTTGTTAGTTCACGATTAACTAAATCATCATTCTTCAAATCCTTACAAAGAGCATCAATATCATCCACAGGAATCATGAAAGAAATAATTTTAGAAATTAATTGAAGGGATGAATCCACCACTCCACCACTAATTTTCTTACCCATTACCGCTTGATAACGATTAAAATATTTTTCAATATCTTTTACTGATAATTTTTTTACATCACCCAGACTCATATCAACTCCTAAATATTCCTTTGTTGTTCCTAAGGTTGCGAGAATTGCTAGTGATTCTTGTTTTATCTCAAGTTCGCTATCTTTTATCTCATCTTTTACCTCGGTCTTTTCTTTAATATAATCTTCAACGTTTGCCATCTTTGTGATAATACATGGGTTATTTTTAAATCAGCTTTGCCGGAATTTCCAAATAACAATTAAATGGGTAACGCAAACTCAAACATAGTCTGGAATATTTTTCAGTTTTCAGGAGATGAACAAACTTTTTACCTAATTCGTAATCCAAATCTCCGCCGTAATCCTCGAAAAACATCTTCATACCTTTCTGAGAGGGATTATGGAAAGTAACAACGCAGGCAACATTTTCTCGGAATGGTTTTGCTATCGACGTTAATTGCTGGGTTAGAACCCACATTGATAATCCGTGATGCCTTCCGGAGAATGCCAAATCTATAAACTTATTCGATCTTTTCTTCAGATCAGTGGATACAGCGCAATCATCTAAAATTATTAATGTATTTGTTCCAGAGAATAAAGTTTGGCAATCATTTAACAATTCATTAATCTCATCTACATTGCTTGAATCTGGAGATAATACATAAAAACGCTCATCCTTATTAGCAAAATTTGTATATGTTTTATTTTTAGAATAAGTTGGACAAATTAAAACAATGTAATCAAAAATTTTTAGGAATGGTCCTCGAAGCTGTTCAATTAAATATTTTGTTTTTCCACAATTTGTTGGTCCAGTTATGATACAATGGAATGGTAATTTTTCTCGTAATTCTTCCATAATTTGTATCATAACTAAAGGTTTTTAAGTCAGTACTCAATTGATTTCAAACTTGAATTCATAATCTCCATCACTGCATCAGCAACAACAAACATATAACAAGTCGTAATGCCAGATCCACTAAGTTTTCTTTTAATTTCTATTTTTACACCATCTTGCGTGTTGTTTAATTTTAGACCACAACCATGAATGTTATTATCAGGATAAGTTCTCAAATCTAACCACAGAGCAAACTTATTACCATAAAAATCCTTTTCCTTTACTGACCATCGAGAAGAATCATTGAAGCGTTTCTTTATTGACTCCCAAAGATCTGACGGTACCATTCCCTTAGAGTAAAAACGATTTGGAACACCATTAACATCGATATTTATTGAGGTTATGTCTGGATTGAAAAAATTCTCTGAATCCCGAGCTCCTCCACCATATGGTAATGTAAACAAAAATAATATACCCGTAATTGTCCTTCTTGGGAGATTAATATGTTGATTTATTACGCTGTCTTTAGGTCTAGATATGGTGAAAGTTTTGTGTAGAGTGACATTTTCATAAAAGAATCCCCTACCAGTCAGATAATCCTCCTCTGTCTTACTAGCTAAGTATTTGTTTGATATACAAGAATATTCCAACTCAAGGTTTGTGATTTTATTAGTTGGTGTTTTGGTTGTATCAGAATAAACAACAATATCATGAACTGGAGCAAGAGTAATTTCAAAGATTAGTTGATGATCTAACGCTTTTGGATAGAAAGTTCCATGATCATTTAGAATAGGATGATTTAGTGAGATATGGTACTTGGTGTTGTGTACTACTGCAAGAGCTACTTCCTTTGCATTTGTGTCAACCTTATCACCTGCATTTGTTCTGAGCTTCCTCATGTTTTCAGAAGAAATACCCTGTCTTAATCTATCCTCTCGTTCTTCATCCGTTAAGAATAAATCATGATATGTTTTAAATAAGTCATATCTTTGAGTATCCTGTAATGTTTCACCTCCAAAAAGAACCCTAAGCCTTGATACAATATTACTTCCTACATTATTCACAAGGGTGTTATTTTCATGACCATCAACAGTTAAGTTAAATACTAGGTATACACTTCCTGGTACAATCACTAAATTTTCAGAAAGTTTAGGAATATTTATATATAATGTTTCTCCAGGATTGGCTGATGATGGGTTTAGTGTAATTCTATTCAATGTTGATTCCGCTTTCAAACCTTTCGGTACTCTCGGTATCCTGTTTGGGTTAATTTTTTCAGATATAGTTTTCAACATATTTTATTTAAGGAGGGGGTGAGTAATCTTTAAATGAGTAACGAAAAAATATACCGAAGGTTTTCAAAAATATATTATTCAACTGAGGGATATTGGAAAGGATATTCTGCAATTTCTAAATTATCTGAGAAGGCGAAAGTAAGTGAAAATGAGGTAAAACAATGGTTGCAGAAACAGGCAATATGGCAAATATATCTACCAGCTCCAAAATATATACCCAGACCTCACTGGACAGAGGATAAACCTAATCATATTCACCAAGCAGATTTATTATTTTTACCGCATGATAGAGTTGGAAGAAAAACTTATAAATATGCATTAGTTGTGGTTGATGTGGCTTCGAGATATAAAGATGCTGAACCATTAACCTCAAAAGAAAGTAGGGAAATTTCAAATGCTTTTGAGAAAATATATTCAAGAAAATTAAAATATCCTAAAACATTAATGGTTGATCCTGGGAAAGAATTTATGGGCGAGGTTTCAAAACTTATGAATTATCATAATGTGAAAATACAAAGAAGTGAAGCTGGAAATCATAGAGCTCAAGCATTTGTTGAAAACGCAAACAAAATATTGGGTGAACGATTATTTAGTCATCAATATGCGCAAGAAATGGTTGGCGGGGAGGGATCTGCCCGATCAAGAGTATGGGTGAAACGATTACCACATATTTTGAAAACTTTGAATAATACGCCAACTAGAATAACTGGTAAAGAGCCTGATAAAGCTATAAAACTGAAAGAGGTTGATATTGAACCTAAAAATTACCAGCGTGAGGTGGGGCTTGATGAGTTTAGACTGCCTCCAGAGGTTAAAGTTAGATATTTATTATTTCCTGGTGAACTTGAAGGAGGTGAAAAAAGGAGGGCTACTGATCCTATTTGGAGCATAAAAGTTTATAATATTTCTAGAAGCGTGATTTCACCAAATCAGCCGGTTTTATATTATTTAGTAGATGGGCCTAGACGAGGTTTTGTAAGGGAAGAGTTACAGGTTATACCCTATGATACACAGTTACCGCCTGATTCTGTTTTGGTTAGATAATGGCCATAGGGAAGAGTACTTATTCCATCTTTTTGAATTATTCTCTTATCATCATCAGCAGATAGTGCAACTTTATTAACAGTTTCGGTATAAACAAAATGCTTATAACTTCTTATTACTGGCATCTCTCTCATCTGTTTTGCTTTGCTTTTCAGGCATTCCCTGTAATCATCAATTTTTATTGTATTTTCTATAACTGATTTCTTTACTCCTTTATTTTTTTTCTCCTCTTTACCATCATCCGTCCTGAAAGAGTATAGTTTAGCTCTTAGCCCAACAAATTCAACTATTATTTTACCGCCCGTTTCATCTTTAAACTTACCAATTACTTTTTTGTTTGCCCCAGTCTCAATACCTGATGGATGATTTTTAGGATAATTGCTGGTGTCAAACTTTTCTCTAACGTCTTGACTAATATCCTTATAGAAATCCTCTGTTTCTATATCATATACAAGACTATCTGTATCTGTCATAAGTAATTTAGCTTTTTCACCATATTTTGGTTTAATATAATTATAATGAAAGTCATACATTATTTCTTTACTTATATCTAAAATACACATTCCTAAGTAAATAGGTTTATTGTATTTTATATGTGTTTTATTCATATGAATAGCCATAAGATTTTCAGAAAAAATAGTTCGGCGATTATAGTTTGCTTTTGATATTAATTTTCTTGCGTCTTTCTCATTAGTTACTAATCTTATATCTACCCTTTTTCTTAAATTTTCCATTGTTTTACCAAATACAGAGTTATTCATAAGTTTGAAGAACTCTTTTTCAAAATCATTGTTTGCTTGTGATCTTAATTTTGTATTCAAATCAATGTAAGGTTTTAACCATGCAGACTCTTTAAATGTAATTCCTCTATGAATATCTGTTACTTCTAATCCTAGACTTTCATATTTTTTTAGAGTTTCGTGGTGAAGCACATATTTTTTCTTATCATTTAGGTTTGGTATCAATTTCTCAACCCTATTAACCTTAATTCTTTCTGGAGCAAGCGGATAGTCACTATGTAAATCATGAAGGCGTTTTGGGTATTTTAAATCAACCTCTACTATACATGGCATATTTTTCCAGTTTTTTAGCTCTTCTTTAGTCATCCATCTTAAACCATGAGTTGGGAGTGGTTTACTCATTGCCCCGCCATATAAATTATTTGCATCTAGGTATTGTATATAATTTGTAACCATTTTAGGGTCATATTCTTTCATGTATTTGTTGTTAGCTTTAGCATATCTGTTTGATATTTGAGCTATGCCACCTCGAACGCCTTTCTCAATCATAATTAACATATCAATGTCAATTATCATCTCCAATTCAATTTTGGTTAACTTTAACATAGCATCCCAAGCTAGTCCTGGAGCTGTATAATACCAAGCAGGATCCAAACCATAATTTGTTTGACAAACATCTCTAAAGTTTTCAAAAACATCTGCTAATAATAGTACATCTGTCTGTAGATATAGATTAAGATAATCTCTCATTGTTTTAATATTAAATTTATCCCATACATTTTTAGCATGTTGGTAATCATCTTCTGAAATATCTTTGCCGCCAAGTTTTGAGTAAAACGCTTCCTTTGGTGGAAGTTGGGTTTCGTTTAATTTGTCAAAATCATCAAGCCAATCATATGGGAATACACCCTTTCTCAACAATAAATCTAATTTATCACCAGAATAGTATTTTTTACTATTTTCAAAAGAATCTTTTGGAAGATTATTTGCTAATTTACCAAGACTGGATTGCATAAATTTTAATGAATCTATGAATCTAATATCTCTCTTAACATCTTTCATCGCACCAGTTTCTTTATCTTTATAAGTGTCAACTAAAATCTCTTTTGAGAAAGAAATATACTTTTCCTCATTATTAGGTATGGGTTTTATTTTACCTTCTGTTTTAGCAAGGTTATTAATAAATAGATGAGAATCATATCCCGATAAATTGTGAATTATAACAGGAAAGAATTTTGGGATCTTATAATTTAAATTGCATTCATTATGCGCTGCGCCTCTATACTTTCCTGTAAGATGACAATGATCTATTACCTTATCTTTATCTAATTCTTTCTCACAGATATGACAATGAGTTGCATTTTCATAGTTTATTTTTTCATCCTCAGTCATATTCTTCTTATTAAATTTTTTGAATCTTTTTACATTATAACTAATACATTTTTTATAAATTTCCTTAAATTCTTTCTCTAGATATTCCACAAATTTCTGTGCAACATCATCTTCAGATGATTCAGCAGTATATCTATAAAACTTAGATTTACATATTTTTTCATTAAAACTCTTAATATAACAACCAAATGCAACTGGTTTGTGTGCTTGATATTTATTTGTAAAACTTTTACTTTTATCAAGAGGCTCATTATTTTTTATTTTTTTCAAAATACACTCAAAGTCTGCATATGCTACAAAAGGTATTCTCATTTTTTTCACAAAATTTCTAAAAGAAATAAAACAAGGATTGCCATCTTCATCTTTTAACATATCAATTCTGGCTTCATTGTACAAATAACAATATCCTTCATGCTTTTCCAATGAGCTTTTTAAATGAAAATGGTGCAAACAATTATCACAAAAGTACAACTTACATTTACGTTTAGTAACTTGTCTGCGTATAAGCGCACTAATATTCTTTATTAAAACAAAGTGTTTATTTGGTTCTTCTGTTTTTTCATCGGTTTTTTCTTCTGTTAATAGAAGTAATCTAATCAATTTAAATCCTCGTTTCATACTTCTTTTTATAGGATATACTCCTATTTTCTCATCATATCCATATATAGCAATATCATAATCATTTTGGTTTTCAAAATTAACAACATCTTGTGATGAAATGGGAAAATTAATTCCATTCCAATTAAAATTCTTTGATTGTTCTATCAATTCTTTAGTTATTCTTTGTGGATTTTTATCAGTTGGATATACAGCTCGTGTTACACACCACTTGAAACATTCATTATTATCATAATTCTGAGGATTAATAAGTGCATTCCTGTTTAACAATTCTTTTGGTAATGGAATATAAGACCCTACAAAAAGTGGTTCAAAACGATCGATAAATATATCAAAGAATAACACATGATCAAATACCCAACCAGATCCATTATTTATAAAATTTTCAAATAATACAAGTTGTTGTTTTGTTAATCTATCAAATAATTCTGATAAATCTGTTGCCTCAAGAACAATTTCTGATTTTTCAGAAGGAAAGTTTGCACTAGTGTATACATATTTAGTTATAAAACCTCCATATTCAGGATCATATTTTTTGAACATACATGAAAATATAAATTTAGTCTTTAATGATTTTTGTGATTTAACTCTCTGTTTAAGTAGATCTATAACTTTTGGTTTTATCTTATGTAAGAATGTCTTTTCATCATTCCTTTTATTTCCTTCAATCCTATAGCTTATATAATTACCATTAATAGCTGATTCATATTCTCTTGGCGTAAAATCTTCCTCAGTTTCTTGTTCTTTTTTATCTATTCTTGTTTTTGTTTTTGGTCTTGCACCCTCCTTCTCATAATCTCTTTTAGGTGGTGATTTTATTTCTTTGGGTTGATTTACTTTTTTATATCTTTCTATAAAATTTTTAGCTAGTTCTTCTGTTTTATTTTTTACTTTTTCAGGAATGTATGGTTTTACAAAATTCCAAAATTTATTTAATACATTTCCTATAAAAGGAGTTTGTTTTGTATTTTTAATCGAATCTTGTTTTATTGGTGCTATTGGAATTGGCGGTGGTGGACGTGTTGGTTTGGGTGGTGGGGGTCTTTTTGGTTTAGGTTTATTTATTGTAGGCTGATTTGGAGGAGGTGTGCCTGGTGGAGTTCCAGGCCTAAATATATCTGGTGTTCCGGGTGGTGTTCCGGGCATTGGTGGTAAATTTGGTTGGTTTCTTGGTCTCATTGGTGGTGGATCAATATTCGGAATTGGAAGAGGTAAATTTGGTTGGTTTCTTGGTCTCATTGGTGTATTACGTAGCTCATTAACAATCCCTGCAATATTATTAATGATTTGTTGAATATTATTAGTTATTTCAGGAATATTACTCAATGCTTCAACAAATTCTCTTTTATTAAAATAAGAACGGCCGGGTATATTATACCATCTAGATAAATGTTTCAATTGCACAACATTTAATCTTCGTAATTGTTGTTCCATTTTGTATATTAATTATTCTTCTAATTTTATTCTTATTTTCTTTCTTTTAAATTATTTTTATTTTTACAAAAATTATAAAATGTGCCAGCACCTCACATCATATTAACATCAGTTTGGTAAAGGCTTGGTGCGCAACACACCTGGAAAGTTTAATGAAAATTTTGGTGAAAGTTTGTTGAAATGTGCTAGCAAAACTTATAAAATCTTATAAAATAATTAGAATAAAATTAGAACGAACTTAGAACGAAATTAGAACGAAAATGTGCCAGCAGCCCCATAAATACACTACTCCAGGGAAAAAATCAAACCCCACATATATAACCACCCCCCTCTAATTTATAGGCGAATTCCAATTTGGTTATATCTGAGTAAGAGTTAGGTCGGGTAATACTCAGTTGAAGTTATTTTGATACCCAGACATAGTTTGATGCATCGCTGGTTTGAAATAATGAATGTACACGGACCCGACGTTTCGACACTTCTGTCTGTTGTCTTCTTCAGGGGTGATTGCGCAAGGCTGCGAAGCTCCTTTTACACCCGCAATGAATGGTGTAAGCGTCGGGTAATAACCCGTTTTGCAAGCTTTTAAGCTTTTGATGAAAGCAACTGTTAGTTGTGATAATTCCAGAATTATCCCACCCAGTGACATGATCGGTCAGACACGCGTGTTCTACCAAGGCAAAGTTTTCATTTTCTGAAAGAAACACTGCGTTTTGGTGTTCTTTTAAGCGCCGTTTTGCCCGATGTCAGTTACAATTGCAAGGGATGGAATAAATGGCTTCACTCTTTTCTTCGTTCGGTACAGGATCCTTGGGCTTGCTCAGTAAAGACGGCTTGGTGTTTGGGCAACGTTGTAGCTACTCAAAATCCTCTTGATATTTTCCGTGAATCCGTGGATGTACGGAAAGCCTAAGCTTACGGCTTCAGCCTGGGTCTTTGCGGGGTAGAGTTTACACACAGAGATTTGTGTTAAAACAAAAAGGCAAAATATCAATAAGATCTTCAACAGGCAAAGCCGTTCTTTCTTCCAAAAAAGCGTCTTATCTGAGTCTTTTTTGGCGACTCTGATTGCAAGATCAACCAGTATTTTGGTGTAAAGGGAGAAGAAGTCAAAACTTTTGTCTTCTTCTCCCTAGACTTCTTCTCTAAAAGCTGCAAGGGCCTTGCAGCGTTTGGAGTTTTACCTTTAGTAAAATCTGCAAGCTCGACTGCGTTTTTGACTGTGTTAGCTGTACCCGGGGGAGGGAAGGGGGGGGGAAGGGTACTAAATAAATTTGATACGGGGAGGTTCCGCCCCGAGGTCCGACCCCTTACCCTTTTAAGGTGGGCACACGCGAGGGGAGTCACTCCCTCCTGAGGCACACACTTGTCCCTGCAACAAGTCGCAGGGACAAGTCCCATCGTGCCGGAACAAGCCATTTTTGCCACAAAATGTAGTCGCAGGGAGTCCCTGCGATTAGTCCCACGAATTCAAACTGGTCTGAATTTTTGAGACGCGTGCCTGCGACTTGTTACTCAAAACGCTTCGTGTGAACTGTTCGTGAGACAAGTCCCTGCGACCAAATTAAAATAAACCAATCCCAGATCGGTATCACAAGCTCCCACAATTCCTTCCGAGCTCTGTTTGAAATAATTTACATGAGTACTAGAGATCTTACTCGAATGTTCGCCCTTTTTGTTTCTGTATTGCCAACATCTGATCGGTAGAAGAAGGCGTTATTTTCCACTTATATCCGAACTAAATTAGATACAATGGGAAATCTGCGGTTTGTACTGAGCTGATTTATTTCAATGCTACATTGCTTTTTTAATAATTTTGGAAGTAATTGCAGGTGCTTGTGATACCTATATGTAATAGTACCCCTTTCACAAACCTACCTAACAACACTGCATCCCCTTTCTAGCCCTTAGAATGAAGTTAATGAACGGTATTACCATTTTTATTGCCTCGATTTTGTTTTGTCTTTTAGACGTTAGGGAAGATGTTGTGTTTTAAAAGGCCCTTTTAAATACCTAAATGACAGATTTCCCTGCCCTTTCATATACTTCGACTCGTGAAATCCCAACCCTTTCACATACCTGAAGCGTGAAAAAGGTACCCTTTTCGGGTAGAGCCTCCCCGTATAGGTCATTATAGGCAGTACCATCCCCCCCCAACCCCGGGTAGGAATATTGCTAACAATAGGTGACAAAATCTTGGCTAAACAAACTCGAGAGCTCGTAAGTCGGTAAATTAGCAGGAGAGCAGGGTTGGCGCAGTGGTGAGAGCGCTCGCCTTCCACCAATGTGGCCCGGTTTCGATTCCAGGCCGGCGTTACATGTGGGCTGAGTTTGTTGGTTTCCTACTCTGCTCCGAGAGGTTTTTCTCCAGGTACTCCGGTTTTCCCCTCTCCACGAAAACCAACATTTGATTTGATTCAACTTTATGTGATTGTATGTCGGGTCAGATTTAAGTACAGAGGACGTGCTAGTATCATTCAGTAGGGACAGAGCCTTGTCACGATAACATAGTTTCCTTTGTCTGCTGACAAAACGAGTCTGTCCGGATCTTTTAAGAGTCACTAGTGCTTTGAGAACATTAAGAGTGAAGTTTTTGGGAGGAGGTTTGGCACATCTCAAAGTGCTACTTACCTCGATCGGCTCTAACTGAAAGCTTTTGACTAGGGTTAAGTCGAGAAATTCCTATACCTCTACCTCAGCGATGATCTCAGCAGTTGGAATTCTGTTTAGTACAACGGCAAATTTGAAGCCTTTTTCCAGACCACTCCGTTCCAGCTCTGTATGTTCTGCAGAAGAGAGGTTCAGAAACTATTTGTCCTTCAGAGTCGAGCCTGAAGTGTCAGGTGACTTCTCAATCAAACGACGTAATTTCTGATTTTCCTTTCTCTTTCAGTCTGAGAGACGCTTACTGTTCTTTAGAACAACCCAAAGGATTTCAGAGTTGTCAATCAAAGCAGAAAGTTCACTAAGTGAACGTGAGAACAGGGAACTCAGATTTCGTATAGAGCAGTGGCATTGATCTATACGAAGTATCGGGAAGGAGAAACCAGTGTTTTCCATTAGTTTGAATTCCTTTGGGTGGGAATCTCAAACTAAATGATAGCACCTTACACCTTACCTTACCTTACCTCTTTACATCGATGGTTGAAAAACGGATGAGCGCGATACATGGGAATAGGGACCCTGATGTTAGTGAGCCGGCGGACTCTAGTAACACCCACCTTGCCCGATATTGCCCAATCAGCCCTGAAGAAGACACTAGGCAGGAGTGTCGAAACGTCTGCTCGGTGAATCGTAACTTTTTTTAGTTACATACATTATTTCAAACCAGCGTAGCATCAAACAACGTCTGACTGTCCACCTGGTTGCAATGAGCGCTTTTCATTTAACTATTTTGATACTGTTTTTTTTCCTTCAGCTATGACAACTTGGTTGTGTGTAACTCCGCAAACAACGACATTAACGATAGCAGGAATGGTTTTCCTTTATATTCCGTTCTACGCTCTCATGGAGAGGAAACATGCTGGAAACGTTAGGAAATTCCAAGAAGTGTCCTATGAAAGAATTCAAGAAGACGAGGTTTCCTCTCCCTCCCCACCCTCGCTGAAAACAACTGACAAACTGAGGACCATTCGACAGATCCTTCCCACATTGCTTTGTGTGGTGATTTCTTGGACGTCCGAGTTCCTGGTAATGCAAGCCGTGATCACTACCTACGCATTTCCAAACTCACCCTTCCCCCCACGGGACCACTACCAATACTACATCACTTTATTCTTACTGGGAGAGTTTATTGGAAGATCGTATCTAGCTGTGATCTCGGGTGTGCGAGTTGAGATTCTGCCGACACTTATGATAAGAAAGCTGTGGATCCCAACGATAATCGAAGTGTCTATTTTAGTGTTTTGCCTGTTTGCTGCTTGGTATCGTTTTCTACCAAATGTGGCATTTCTGTTAATACTCTCTTTCGCGGCAGGGTTAATTATCGGCATTATATACGCCAACGTACTTGAATTGTTCACGGAATCCTTCGAGTTTCCTTTCCGCGAGTTTGCGCTTGGATACGTGGCACTAGCTACCGGTTTGGGAATATTGACAGCCGGTGTTTTGGGACTTGTAGTTGAACCGTTATATCGAGAGCATTGTATTGAATCAACTGAACTGTCCGGCCTATCAGCATATTGTTTCACAAGAGCGGATTTTAATGTTAATTCAAATCTCACTTTATGCCGGCGTTGATCTCTAGAGGAAACAAAACATTGGCTGACCCAAGCTCGAGGAATAACTCTGCGGGTTTTGGATAACGTTAACTTGAATATTACTTCAAAATGGCAACGACAAAACTATAAGATACAAGGTAAACCTTCAGTGGGAAATTGCGACGCATCCGCAAGACTTAGTTATGTCCGCTGACCTGTAGTGTGGGAAGATGGGTTACTAAGGGCGCTTTCCATTTACAGAAATAATACGAAGTTTTCTGGTAGGAGCTTTCTCTAGGAAAATTTGTGTTCCATATGGGAGTTTTCTGGAAAATCGCCGTGACGTGGAATTATCATGGCTAAAGAGCTTGGAACTAGTGCAATACGTGCTAAACGTAAAATGGAACATGAATTGCAATTCGGCAATTCCTAACGGAAAAACAGGACTACTTTTTCGGATTTTCCGATTCCGGAAATTTTCCAGTGGAAGGAACCAAGCGGTTGTGTTCATTTACATCCCAGCCGGGATTTCCGGGAATTTTCTAAGTTCCGCAATCTAAAATTGTAAGTAGGCAACACAAAGCGTGCAAAGAAAAGCAAAACAAATGAAGGAAATCTGTACACCATTGTTCAACATCAACCATAACTCGGGCTGCTTTATTTCTTGCCATAAAAGTTCACAGTCTGTTTTAACAGCTGGGAGGTTGTTCTAAAGGAGGACTCAATTTGAGCGGTTATCAGTTGACTTCGGAACTCATTGGTGCGCATATGTGTGGCTTTAACATAATGTTACTACACTTTGGCATAATTACATTTGCAAACCACTCCAGGTTCATAAAGACCAGTCAACCTAGTATAACTCAAAGGACATTTGTATACCTGCCAACGTTTTCCGAGTCAAATGCGCCAGACTTTCGTCGCATTATGACCGGCATTTCAATAAACGTCCGAGGCACTTCGGACGATTTCTGACAATTTCCTAAGACTTCCGAATGTTTCTGAAACTGTTCAGTGATGTTTCAACGATCTTTGACTTTAACCTTCTGTGATAATCTCCTTCCCATCTGTTGTCTGGCCAATAATGCGTCGCTTCTCCCAGCACTAACAGAGAGGAGGAGCATTGTGTGGCAAGCCAGATAAGGACTGCAAAGGAGACTAGCTGTGATACCACTAAGACACAAAGTCAACATTAAGCGCCTTTTTAGGATTATTTTCGGTGAAACTGAATTGAAATTTTAGTTTTTGTTAAGAAAAGTCGGCTAAATTGATGAGTCGGGCATGAGAAATTGTCCTTGATGCGCTAGATCGATATCTCTCCCGCGCATAATGCGTAAGTGTTAGTAGGAATACATTTGCGTTACTTGCACTAGCATATCACGCTCTTATCTTCGATCTCTACATGACGCAGTTCTTTTATTTCAGGGATATAGAGGGGCATTATTTGTGTTGTGCTCTATTGCATTGTTGACCAATGATAAAGCATCGTTGTAATAACTAGAATCCTCCCTTCCCCCTCTTAGCACAAAGCGCGGGAAAACAGGAACCGCGTAACACAGCAAAGATGACGTTCACAGACGTTGGGTGGCAAACATGCGCGGTTTCAGTCCGACTTCTGATTGCTTCAGAAAATCTCGCGGGATCCTTAATCAGATCACCTATTGTCGCATGGCAAAGCCAAAGCAAGCAGGAAATTAGTTTCCACAGGAAATTGAAAACCACTCCAATGAAGAGAGTCCATAATAATCAGGGTGTTCATTAGACATCGGAGATCGGAGAATTCTCCGGATACTACGAAGAATTTTCCGGTCAAATTTAGATGGCCTGAGCTAGCTTTAATGAAATTCAGACATGGAGTGCTTTCTGAATATTCTCCTGTTCGATTCTTATTGAAAACCCTGAATAATAACAATAATAATAACAACAACAACAATAATAATAATAACAAGCGAAGCGTTCAGTTTTTCCTTTATCACTGAAAGTATTGGTCACTTGATTAACCGTGGGAAACTGCAATGCAATCCTCCTGGATTCTCA